>WAAF01015533.1:1150422-1168045 GCA_013400475.1 Tricholaema leucomelas
AATGGGTTTAAGCTGGAAGAGGGGAGATTTAGACTGGATGTTAGGAGGAAGTTCTTTACAGTGAGGGTGGTAAGGCACTGGAACGGGTTGCCCAGGGAGGTTGTGGATGCTTCCTCCCTGGAGGTGTTTAAGGCCAGGCTGGATGAGGCCTTGAGCAACCTGCTCTAGTGGGAGGTGTCCCGGCCTATGGCAGGGGGTTGGAGCTGGATGATCCTTGAGGTCCCTTCCAACCTAAACCATTCTATGATTCTCTTCCTCATTTTATATTCTTCTCGGTGCTACACTAAGATTTTAATCACTGTTCAAAAATCATTTTTCTAATACTTAACTTCCCAATAATAGCATTTATTATTGTCCTTATTAGGCCCTGGATCAAATTAAAAGGTAGACAACTATTCAGTTTGTTCTTTTTTCCAACAGAAATGTTTTGCCTTTATGTCAAGCAGAGCAACTGTCACAGAGAGGAAGAGAACATTCTGAAGGGTAATCAGTTAGCAGCCCCATTCTACCCTTCAATATCCTTTCTGAAATACAGCATTAAATCAAGCTTGCTATTCCCACATTTAGTTTGTTGCTACATACATCATTATAAAGTGAACTGAAGCCCTACTTTCTTTGGGAATGGAAGATACAGCTACATTCTGCATCGTAGACACAACAGCCTACCTTAATTCAATCTCAACTGTATTAATTTAATTCATACATTTTATCAACATTTATTTAACACAAACCACTGTAAATTACTGAAGTTCAATGTAGTAAAAAGATCCAGAACATGAAAAAATTGATAGACCTTAAGAGATTTAAAAAATAACCCAAAGAAAAAAACCCAGAATCAAAAGCAAACAGGAATATAAACAAAATCCCAAATACATAACAAACAAAAAAGCTGTGACTCCATGATTAGTGAGCTGAATCTTTGAAGAATTTTCATTTGTTATTTATGATAAGTAGTCCATTTCTTTCAAATGAAACTGCTTCTTTTTTTTATTATAGTCATGGATAAGTTTCTCTAGGCATAAATGTCTGTAAATTTATTCATGAGAAGAAAATATTTAGGGGGGTGCTTCACAAGATTTTTAACTTTAAATATAGTTAATAGAATAACAGCAACTGTGTAATCTCTCAGAAGTTAGTCCCTACTATTATTTTATGCAGAGACTAATCTTCACTTTTATCCTCAGGGATGTTTTGTTAATGAAAAAGTTCTTCCTCCCTCTAAGCTTCATAACAATCTCAAAGTTACAAAAAGAACCGTCCTGCTACGAAATGGTAGCCTCCCTCTTTTTCCCATCGTGCTGGTACTACGGGAGCATAACAAGACCCGCAGGAGCACAAGTGCAAGTTAAAAGACAACACAAAATGCAATTTTAATGTAAAAAAAAAAAATTAAAACCTTATAAATTTAGTAGAAGCATGAAGACATCAAAAACATCTGCCCAGCTGTCTGGCTGATAAGAGTTTGAAGAAGTTTTTACACTATTCTTCACTACAGAATTTGATAGGAACTCATCACTCTGTTTTTCTCATACTAACCATCATTGCTGACTGCAGTGTTAAGTGCCAAGAATAATTGAATTTAATATGGGAATTAAAAAAAAAAAAAAAAAAAAATCAAAACATTGAGATAAAACTTCCACTTGAGAGAGATTAATAGTAGTAATTCTTATCATAACATATGGCATTATTACATAATGGTCATCCCTGGCAGGAGTGGCATACTAATCAGATCAAGTACTGTAATTCTGAATTTAACCCTTGGGGCAGTATTCTTAACCTTAATCACGGTTTTCAGTGACAGTTTGAAGGTATATTGCACTGTTTTCCTTCATACTTCTCATCCATCCTCTGCTAAGCCTGTAAATCTCTCACATCACTCCTAACTAAATACAATCATGATGAGATCTGCCTCTAAGGGAATAAGAAAAATCATCTCTGGGACCAATGGCATGGCACATCATTTGTGCCCGCATATCTAAATGTATGCTTGATTCAACTGCTTGCGGAGGGATTTGCATCCATCCACATAACCCTGGGCTGCAGAAGTCCCCTTGGGCTCTGATCACAACTCATTATATACTCAAGAAACTAAAAGCTAGCCCAAAAGCACGTCCTTAATGATGTGTTGCCTTGCTGTCTTAAGTTTATGTCAGGCCTTGATGTTTCAATGTTGATCTTTCTAAGTGAGCTTCCTGGTTCTTTTTAATGAACTAGCTATGGAAAATCATTGAGATAATTATAGTAATACATGGAAACACATCATTAGCACATGTAATTATCTCATTTACCAACTTAATTATGCTGGTTTTTTGTTTTGTTTGTTTGTGCTGTTTTTTTTACTTGCAGCACAGGTTGAAACAGATGTGTTTTTTTAAAATAGCAATGTATATTTAAGATCAATGTATATTTTAGTCCACGGGCACGTTTAGTTTATAGGCATGTTTATAGTCTTTAGACAGCTTTGAAACAACTCAACAGTCCAATGCAACTATTACAGTCTGCTTACTTCACAGGATCACAGGATGTTAGAGGTTAGAAAGGACCTCCATAAATCATCGAGTTCAACCCTCTTGCTAAAGCAGGACCATGATCTAGTGCAGGTCACACAGGAACACATCCAGACAGGTCTTGAAAGTCTCTAGACTCTGTTTCAGTGCTCTGTGACCCTTATAGTAAAAATGTTTTTCCTCAAATTAAGGTGGAACTTCCTGTGCTGTAGTTTACATCCATTACCCCTTGTCCTGTCAGGAGTCAAATCTTCATATGGGCACAAAAAACAACTGCTTTAAGGAATTCCATTCCAAATTACCTTATTCTTTTCAATATGCAACAACTCATTTCATTTAAATAAAACAAATGACAAAAATTCTACTGACGTGAATGGATGGAGGTTAGGATAGAGGTTAGACAAAACCCAAACATAATTCTTTGTTATTAGTAAAAACTGTTGTATCATCAACAGTAAAACAATTTTCAGGTAATACAACACATGGATATCAAAACAATTATTGTTCTGAAGAGTTTAGAATTAAAAAAGGCATTTAAGATGCAATTCAAGAACTTTTCATATGCAGTCCACATCCTATTTACAAGAATGATCCTGGTAAGGAAGAGAGCATACAAAATCTGTGACAGTCAACTACTGAGATTATTAGTTCTATTCCATCTGAATATGGAGTAATCTAGAATTACAGAGATCCATACTTCGGTTAATGCTTCCCTCATAAATACCATAACATTTTTCTTCAAAAAGCCCCTTCCCGATTTCTGTAGCCTTACCTAAAACATCCAATCCAAGGGTTTTAGCTAGGTCCCTTACACCATCAGCTCCAAAAATGTGTGTCTCATGCTTACATTTTGGACACTGGAAAACACTCATATTTTGAACCAGACCTAAAACCTGTTGAAGTAAAAGAAAGGAATGTTGGCATGTGGGGTTGAGGCACGACATTCTGACAATAAAAAAAGAGATTAGCTACAAAGAATTGACAAAGATTACTCATTTACAATGGGAAATAGCAGTAAAATCAGACTCATTAATGTCATCACAACTCATTAATAAATCGTCTCAGTTGCATAATCATTTGTGCATTATTTCAATATCTTCATATTTATACCTCTCAAAGATTAACAAACTGATTTGTAACAAAATGTACCTCTTGCACAGGCCTACATTTCCAAGAACTCTCCCTGCCAGTATCTCATTTGTGAACCCTGAACACTGGAAGAATTTTCATGTTGTGTTTTATAGCTTTGTAATTTGCAGTTTCAGGAAACACAAAATGAAAACATACCATTACAAGAAATACCACAATCAGACAACCTTTTCAGGTATTTTTAGAAGTTATCCTGTTGGGAAACGTTTTCAAAAAGAAACAGATTTGCTGCTCTTCTGAAGAGCAGAAACACATTTTAAAGATCAAACAAAAAAAAATACTGATGTGAAACGAAGTGGCAAAAAACACAGCATAAGAAAAGCCAAATACACATATTAAGTAGCTTTCTGTTGATGCCAGGTGTTCAACATCATCCTTGCAAAAGATGCCAAATTAAAATTTGCCAAATCACACATACAAACACCTCCTTCCACAATGCAGAATAATGCTAATGATAGCACTGATCTCACTTTTATTCACCTAGTAAACAAAACTGCTCCTAGAGGCAGAACAGAATTCCTCAAAAGTGATGAAAACAGCATTCAGACACCAGGGTGAAAGCTTCTACCCATCTGCTCATCAACAGAAGACCTGCTTGTCTCAGTTCTAATTTAGATTTCCCAGAGACTCAAAATATAGTTGATAGAACCAATAACAATTTATAGGATGCCCTTACCTCTTCCCCCTTTTTTCCCAAAAGGAAAGGAATTAGATGGAGATAGAGAAAAGGTAAGCACACCCAAATAAATAATCTCACTGCAATTTGGAAGTTAAAAGAAGAAAAAGTTTAACAATAAATAAAAGGTATATGAGGTAGGGAAGTTACAAAGATACAGGGAAGGGCAAGCAAGATACAAAATATATAAATATACAACCAGATTTGATGGCAATGGGTTTTGTCCACCTAGTGGGGTGATGGACACATGGTAAGACAAAGAGCAGCAGGAAAACAGGAATGCTGATGGTGGCAGGCAGGGAGAGAGAGAGAGAACAGGAAGTCTCCCTGCTTTTACGGATCTAAAACAGGAAGCGGGAGTGGGCTAACCATCACCTGGTAGTGTTCAGACCCACCCCGGGGAGGGGTCAAGACCACCTGGGGTCAGGTTCAAGATCACTCCCCCAAGAGGGTTAACCCTCTACACTGCTTTAAGAGGTTCCACATTACCGTGTTTCCCCTTGTAATGGTTAAGAAAAATCACCCAGACTAGACTCAACTAGCTGCAAGTTAAAGAATGAACCTATACTTAAACTTGGCACAATTTACAAGCAGTTATACGCAAGGTAAAAGTAATACACAAACACAATAACCATCCCAGAAACAACTGGAGTCCCCAGGAGGCTTACAACTCAAACCTCCTTCTCCCTTCTCTCTCTCCCCCTTCAGAAATAACCAGATCGACCCACATATATCTCATGTGATAAATCTGGAGTGATCTGAGGTGAGATGTCCAAAAGGCAACAAGGAAAAGTTGGATTAAAGAGTTAAGGCAGAGGCATTAAAGCTGTGGGAGGAGAAAGAGGAGTTGTAATATTTCCTGATGTATTAAAAGCATATTGGTAATAATTTCAGCAATATTAAAGCCAATCCAGCTGAGAACATAATCTCCAAATTCCAGGAACCTTCCTTTAAGCTTTCTCCATATCATATCAAAAATCAATGAACCGATTTTTACTGTCAAGGAACAGTAGAAAAACCATGCCCTTAACGGATAAAGAATAGAAAATAAAATTCAAAATAACTTCATCTTAACTTCCAGACTTAATTAGCAAGCAACAAAATAAGATGTGATGGTTTGGGAGTTACCCACCCCACCTCCATCCCCCACTTAAGAAAAATCACCCTGACTAGACTCAACCAGCTATAAGTTCAGGAATGAAGCTATATTTACAGCCTAGCACAATTTACAAGCACATCTATACACAAATATATACAGTTACAAACAAGTTAAAAGTTATGCAGAAACACAATATCCCATCCAGAAATAGAGTCCCAAGGAGGCTTCTGACCCAAACCATCTACATCCCTCCTCCCCTCTCTCCCTCCCTTCAGAAATGTGCTAGTTTGAGCCTAGCTGGGATATTCTGGTGAGAAGAATCAGATCACAGGCTGTGAAAAGGAAACAATGGTGATGTCTACTTCACCCACAGGCTTACTGAGATGTATAAGAAGAAGAACACAAACACAGACAACAGACTTGGTGTTGGGTTCTCAGGTTGCACTTCTCTCTCTCTAACCTACTGTCTGTGTGACTAATCCTTCAGCTTCCTAACCCCCTGGCCAATTCTCCAAACTCACCTTGAACGTGAGGCAAAGTCTGGGGTAAGGTAGAGGAGTAGGAAGATGGTGGAGAGGTGGCTGAGAGCCCCTCCTGGGGGCTCTGGTTTCTGGGAGGGGTGTTGTGTTTCTGTATTACTTTTCAACTTGTATATTTCTGTATGTAATTGTATATCTTGTAAGTATGTGGTTGTATATTACGTTAATCTGTAAATAGTTTCATTCTTCCATTTCCAGCTGGCTGAGTCTAGTCTGGGGGATTTTCTCAAGTGTGGGGGGAGGGGTAACACCCAAACCATCACAAGAAATAAACAGATCAACCCACGTCTATCTCACGTGATAAATCTGGAGTGATCTGATGTGATATGTCAAAAAGACAACAAGGAAGTTAGAGGTAGAAAGGTTATGTCAGATAAAAGAGTTAAGGCAGAGGCAACCACACAGACGCCAGAAAGGAGGAGTAGAACTGAGAGCTAAGAGGTGTGTGAGAAGTGAGTGTCTTATCTATATTTTTGACTGGTTTCATTTCTCAGCAGAAGAATGGGTGATATAGGGTACTGTTGGTTTTTTTTTTCTTTCTTCTCACAACTAAGGATGTAATTTCTCTCAGTAAAATATTCCAATTAGCCTCAAACCAGCACACATTTTCAGATCTCTCTGGATATGTCACACACACTATAGTCAATCTTTAAAAGATGAATACGTACCTTCAAGTACAAGAAGCTGTTATTTATTTTGCAGCATTTTTTACTTTTGAACCTCCCTGAACATTCTAGTTTTGAGTTTGAGCAAGTTGGCCTAGTTATTAGAAGAGCAACACATCACTTATGCTAAGATAAGCATATCTAAAAGGATATACCAGTGTTCAATGCAATCATCAAATATGATTTAAAAGTCAATGTAAAACTTTTGATTAAAAAAAAGTTATTTTAATAAAAATGATCAAAAGGTGTTCACTTGTGTTTTCTCTACCACACATGAGTGTTTCACACTATTTCCTAAGAAGTTTTCCTTTACATATTTAAAACTTTCAGAAGGTTTAAAACAAGGAGCATTTGAAGAAATAGTAATAACAAAAAGGAATGAAAGGAAGAAAAAAAAATTGCTTGCTTTCAATACAGCACCACAAACTTTCTCCACTTCCTACTCACAAGAGTAGGAAGAGGAACAAATTTCTATTTACTGGCACATTATTACATGTAATTTTCTCATCCAGCTCTTAAAACAAGACATGAAATACTGTGTGGCCAAGACACAAGGTGCAGGCTGTCTACTTACACAGCCTTCTAATGATGACCTCTGAACAGACATTCATCTTGCTCTCTTTATACTGATGTTCCCAGAGCTCAACACAGAATTCTAGATCGGGTCTTGTGAAAGCAAGAGAAGAAGGGGAAAAATCTCCCTTAACCTACTGGTTACAATTCTTTTCGTGTAGCCCAGGATATGGTTGGCTTTCTGGACTGTGAGTGCACTTTGAGTCAAACAGCTTCTCTTAAACCAATACCCCAAAGTCCTGCTCCTAAGGCTTGCTTTCAATCCATTCTCCACCCATCCTGTATTTTCTGCTTGGGGGAAGACTGTTGAAACCTGTGACAGGAGTTAGCACTACTGCACAAACTCCTTCCTTACAGGTGTGCACCATTGGACAAGAGATAGCACTCCTAACAAGTGTGCCCGAAGACTGAAAATAAGACTTGTGCTTTATTATTCTGGCTCTAACACTGAATTTTGTTGCCAGCATTTTATTAGTGCCTTCAGTCATTCTACTCTAATTCCAATGCAGTAAAAAACAAAGAATGATAACATTCAATTATTTCACTGTGGTGATAACTACATGTCATTTGAGTATTTGGTAAGTAATGACTGTAGGAGTGAAGGCAGGGTAGTGTATGTATGCCTACATGTATTTGGGAGAGAATCCAGTTCATTAAACAGAAACAAGCATACTCAGACTCAGCTCAGCAACCTATAGACTCTGTTTCTTTGAATAGTAGACTCTTTGTCAGCACTTTTTTACAGATTAAACTTTACAGAGTAGATTTTTAAAGATCCATCAACTATATAATAACAATACACAATTTAAGTACAGTCCCACAGATTACACCTTTTGGATGTAAACCTCAGGTTTGAAGTTGTCCATCAAGAATTACATATCCAAACTTTCTTTAAATACTCAGATTTAGTTGATGCTTAGAAATGTAATACCTAGGCAGGAGCTCCCTCAGCACTGAAGAAAATGGCACATCTGTACCGTTGTTACACACAAAGCTAGAATAAAATGAAGCAGCACTATGAAAAAATTAAGACCTTGAGACTGCTTCAAGAATATTTCAATTCAGCATATGGTACACTGTGACTTTTCATTCTATTTAGGAAGACCTTAAAACTACTCAAAACAGATAGTATCTAATATCTATCACTAGTCAAACACAGCAAAGCCTATCACAGAATGAATTATTTTATTAGAGGCCATTCTCTTCAAAGAAAGTTGAACAAAACAGGCTTAGAAAGAAATCTTGGTAGTTCTTCATTAAATCGAAAGGGAAATTCAAAACTACGAAGTTGAGCACAACTTTATTTGAAGAAAATAACTTTGCATCATTTAGCACATAAACATAAAATCAACCCAAAACATTCCATGTTATTCTTCTGTTAGATCTATTTTTCTTCTAGTAGCAAGTTATAAGCACTACTCTACTGTGATTTTTGAATAGTTAACAATAAGGATTTTTTTACCAATGTATTTATTTTGTTAAGCTGCTCTGTAAATTAAAACAAAGCAGTCACCTCAATTTTTAAATTAACAAAGCCCTATCTATAAAAGAAATTTTATTTCTTAATAGGAGTAGAAGAACCTTCACACCAGTAAACAAGAAAACATCTTTTTTAAAGTCCAGTAAACAGTTTCTTTCCTATGTAAGGCAGGGAAGAATTTCAGTTTTAATTTTCTCATGAACTGTACATTTTAAACGAAAAAATAGTCTCTTCATGAACATAGTCTAGAGTACAACATTTAGTTACTTAGCAGCCTGTAGGACACAGAAAATACTGAATCCAAGATATCACTTTGTTTAATGTTTGCTTCCAATCCATATGAATATTGTGGAGATTGTTAATTTTTGCATTTCCCAAAAAAGCAAGCTACCATACAAGCTATAAACCTAAGTGATATAGACTGCCTTCTACTTGTCATGACAGTCATGGACCCTTTCAAATGGCAAAGTGACAGTTAGTGACATGCATATCTCCTCCAAAAAACTTTGATTTCTTTCTTAAGATGTACAAATATATGATTTTTCCACACTTCAAGCAATTTGAGATTTTAATCTCCAACACAGACAGCACGGAAGAAAGCAGGTAATAAAGACATTGTAAGACAGTATCATTTGAAAGCACACATTATTTGTTAAGATACTCTGTTTAGCAATCTGATCCATTCCAGGTGATTAAGCAACATGACAAGTACTAGAATCACCTTGGCCTGAGAAAATGACACAAAATCACAGAACGTCCAGGGCTGGAAGGGACCTGAAAGGATCATCTAGTCTAAAGACCCTGTCAGAGTAGGATCATCTATACTAATTCTTTCCTTTCGGTTGAAGCAAGCTCCTGATATTGACATCAGATTAATTCTAATATTTTTTTCTTTTGAGCAAGGATTTATGGAATTTTGTTTGTATTTTGGAAAAACAATCTGTTGGGATTTTTAACATAGATACTCACTGGTACATGGACTTTTCTAAACATTTCAGCTCCCTTGTGTGCATCCAATAAAGCCACATCTTGTGGAGTAGAGATGATTACAGCTCCTGGGAAAAGAAAACATGAACTCCCATTAAAATGAGTATTATTGATTATACTGGTAGCTATTTTGATTACTAATACATGCTAATAAATTTTAAGTAGTCACACACTTCTGTGGTTGGTTTTTTTTAATTTAAGGGAAAAAATTATGCTTTTTTTTTTCTTAAGTAATGACCATAAGATATTAAGTAACAGAAATAATTCAGATATTTTCATCCTGGGTTTTTCTACATAGAACATTTCCATGTTCTAAATGATCTAGCTGTTATATGACCGTGGACAGAAAACACAATCCAAGCTCTGACAGGTTAGAGGTGGTATTCTGGGAACATCTACTCAGTAACGTTCCTGTCCCATAATTACAATTGAAAGCTTTTGATTTAACAATAAGCCTTGTCCTAAAATCAAGAGGCAGCTGCCTGCAATCAGACTGCTGCTTTCAGAACCTGCTAGACTTTCTGATGCAAGCATTGACAGGCAGTCTTGAAACTTTACACTAGATGCAACACCAGGGCATTTGCATGAGCAAGACAGATGTGCATGCTTGCACTAGGTTCAAAAAGGTCTAATATTGCTCCATGTTCAGACACAGCTCCAGCTCACCTGCTAATTAGTACTCCCAAGAATTATTAAGCATATAAAGCACTCAGAGCTCTCTGTCAAAGGTTGCAATCTGAAGTAAGCCTAGAGGTGCAAACTCTATACTATCCCATATTACTTTCTGATTAAAGCAGCCTGCAAAACCAACATAGACATTGTAATGTTCTACATCACTTCACAAACAGCATCTTTCTGCATATGCTCAGAGGTTTCAATTATTCCTTTGAAATGTGCATCAAGAATCTGGTCATGCTCGTTCCTCTTTTAGCAAAATGCTACTGTCCTCTAACTGATTAGCTCTGGTTTCAGTGACCATGCAGTCTCTACAGTATTTGTACTAAAAGCATCTGGGCAGAGCCACATGAAGCCAATCTCACACAAGAAACTTATGCCAAACTTCACATTAACAGCAATTATAGCAAACTATTTCAGATGTGCAGGACAGTTTCCTGTTGGGCCTGCAGTTCCCAGTCCTTGGCATACAAAGCAAAAGGAAGAGGTGGGTAGATTTCCAGAAGCAAACAGCAGTGACACAGCTGGTGCAGGTCAGAACACTGGGAGCCTCAGCATCTCAAGAGCACTCTTGGCTCTGGCAGCACTGAGACAGTGAACCCTGCCCCTCGCACTGGCCCCACACCGTCCACCGTCTGCTAGGTGGCATCTTGCCAATCCGACAGCCAGCCGTTACCAAGCATTACCTGGCAGTGCATTTGAATGTCTTCAACCAGCATTCCTAACCTCTAATTTCTGAAAGAAAAATACAGTCTGGCACCTGGTTCCTGAGAAGCTGCCAACCTCTGCCTCATATAATATTAGACACAATTCCAAAAACTGCATGGAAGAGAACTAACACAACATCCCTGTTGTTTGCTAAAATTCCAACTTCCAAATAATTTGCTGCTTTTCCCAAGTAAACCTGTTTTCAGTAGCATCCCAAGGAATAACATGGGAAGCCTTTCAGCTATAGCTTAATCACCTTAGCTCGGTGTTTCACTAAGTGCCGGGCTATACATTCATTACAGCTGACATGGAAATGTTGAACTAAATCCACGAAATGAGTGCACACACACACACACATGAACACCCAAAACCAGAGTCCACAAGCAAGTTACTTAGGTTTAAAGCTCTTGAGTTTTCTGTCTATTTATAAAACAAAGATCTTTCAATACTTGGACAAAATTCTTATTATTGCTCTCTTTTCAAATAAAATGGGAAATTTGTCTCTCCTGTGTGTTCATCCATGTTCTTTCACACTTTCATTCAGGCTCTTCTCTGATGATGCTAGCTCAGCATTCTCTGGATCTTCAGGTGGAAGCTAAGATGCGGTCAAAAACCTTAAGTCCACATTTTCTGCTCCATTAACAGTTCTTTACGAATCAAGAATCAAGTAATTGGCATGTCTGAAGGACAGAGACAATGAAAACACCAACTAGAATCAGAAGCAGCATATCTTAGTTTATTTTTGAATAACAAATTCTCATCTAAAGGTAAAAAGGTAAAATGCCAAAAAGAATGGCACATGGCATGGGTTAGGCTGCCACAAATGCCAGCTCCCTGTATGAAAAACTCCAGCTTCTACAGCATGAGTTAAAATTATAGTAGTGGACAACCTGCATAGCTTATTCCACAGAATGAATGCCAAAACACTCAAGAAGCTGCTGCTAAGGGTGTAACAGATGTGCCTCTCCTATTTTTCTTTTCATTCCAAAACGGATTTTTGATAAAACTTGCTCACAGTCAGCTAGTACTGATTTATAGCAATACTCTCTAAAATAAGGATTTCTTCTCTTTATTTGGTACTGAATGTAGTCCAGCAAATCCAACCTGGAGTTCAAGAATACAAGTTATTAGCAACACTAATTCCTTCACTGTCAACCAAAAATGGGAAATGAAATATTCCTCTTTTCCCTGAGTAAGTTTGTATATGTTTAATTTAAAAAGTGATCCAAATGCTAAGCAAGCTCACACTCTGTTGGCTGCACATGGTTAATAGGATATCAAGCAGCAGAGAGTTATTTTGATCAATAAAGTAATGAAATATGACTGCAGTCATGCACACAGCATGCATCTTGAAGCAATATATGCAATGTTTACAAAAACCTCTCTCTGAACGAGGTAAACTAACGCTGACAAATTGAAGAGAGAAGCTGCAGAAACTATAATGCTGTTACTCAGCACATTAAAACATACTACAAATTCTGTGCTTGCAGAAGAGCAATTTCTCTGCCTTAAGCATACAAAGGATGTCTAAGTTGAGCACATGTAGGTTTAACTGCCGTATGTACTTACTCATGCATTCCATTTATCTTTCTACCTTCACTATATTTCAGTTGGCAACACCAGATGTATGTTGCATTAGTAAAAACGATGCTAACTATATTTTCAATCCTTAGCATGCATAATATACATAATACACCCTTTTCTAACCCAAGGTTCTCAATCCTAAGTAAAAGAAAGGTATGCCTGCACAGCACATCGGTACTCATCCCTCTGGTTGACTGGTGATCAGGAAATCACAAGCACTGAAAAAACTCTAATTCCTGTGTACAGAAAATATCACCAATACTCACTGCACCATTAAGAGCATCATTAGATGCTCTCAGTTATAAGGTATAAGGTGCAATGCCTCTAAATCTTAGCTATAGTTAGTTTGTGACCAAGGAAAAAGCAAGCAGGTGTAAAAAGCCTCTTGATAAGCAGCAATTTAGGAGATCTATATTGAGATCAAAAGGATCCCTCTAACATATTCTTTTTTCCTTCCAGTGTCTTCAAAAACAGACTTCATAATCAGGCTATGAGCATTTCATCCAGACGGATGATTACAGACCCCAGCAGACCCAAGCACTAGACTTACAACATTCTGATTCTTATTACCTTAGCAAATAATGCCACTGCAAAACCTGTGAAGTGACCAGAAAGACTGACAACCAGAGTTCTGGAGGCTAAAGAGACAGAGATATATTGCATTTTTGTAATAATTGCACATACTCACTGACAGGCACTGAATTCTCTTGCAAGGAATCACATTCAGGTTTCCACACAGCTGTGGACGGCCTGACCTGATCACACTGCTCATGTACTCTTAGTGGCTTTGACTATCTTTTCCACTGCATCCATCTCAAAATTCCAGATTTTCAAGTTATTAAGAATCTAAATCTCCACTCCTGTGGATCTCTGCAGAGTCCCTCCCAACTTCTTTAAATTTCTTGCTATTTCACTGACAAAACGTGCCTGCAATTTCAAGACCCAGAACAACGTCTTGCAAGAACAAAGACGTCTGTCTTTGCTGGAATTTCAGCTGACAATTACTATGGATACATTAACATCAAAAAAACTGTCCATGTCCTTGGATAGAACTTGTAAACATACTCCTTTAGCTCTTGTGTGACATCACATTATAACTAGCAAAAGAATGACTGGTGTGATTTTTCCCTTAAGAGATCCTTAAGACAGCTTAGAAATGCCCCAAATGCTGTGTCACACCTCCAGCCTGCTCACTACCTTCACCTTGAAGGAGTCTTTGAACTGCTCAGACAGTTTCCAACAGCCACACATCCTCTCCTGCCCACAAATTAGAGAGTAATTAGAACCGGGACACTCCTGCCTTACCCACATGAAATGAGGACATAAATCTTAAAGCAAGCTTCTTCCTCCTGGCAAGAGAAACCGCTGAGTGAAAGAATATTACAAGACGAATAAAGCTGTCACCCTGAATTTAAACTGCCCTCATATAACTGATCAGTAAGGATTACAACATCCATCTCACACTAGATCACATGCAGAAGGATGTGGGCAGACAAGTCTGTGTTGAAATGTTGGGAGTTTGGCCCTGGCAAACTGCATACATATGTTACATTAACACAGTATTTATTCAGTAAAGTGAGAAGACTGAAACAACACCTCTGACTAGGAATTACTTACAAGGTATAGGCACAAAATAGTTACTTCCTCACAGGCACTGCCAATTCTCATCTTTCCTTAGCCATGTAAGTCCAACAGTATTTTACTGCTCCATTCCATTCTACCTCCTGCTTTCAGCATTTCCTAATCATGTCCAGACTGTACCAGGCAAGAGCAAAGTCCAGTCTTTTTTGCCAAATGAATATGACTTTTGTTAAATGAGGTCCCAATCTGAAGAGAACTGCTACTACAGAATAAAAAACAATCACAGATACTACTTCAATCACCTCCAAAAAACATTGTTTTCTTTAAACTCACCACCTTGCCCTGAGATGGGGGTATTCAGGAGCAGGTTTAAACATTTTTTGTTTAATCTAAGAAACAGCCAGAGAAGAATTACACCACCATTAATCAGACGGACTCCTCTCATCTTTTGCAATTGTTTATTCTTCCTATTCAGAATAATTGGTCTAAAAGAGTCGAGGAAATTGTAGCTAATCTAGTACTTAACAGACACTTTGGCACTGTTGCCAGATCTCAGAGAACCTCAGTTTTCAAAGCCTCTATACTTCACAGCTTTTTTTACCCCAATACCTAAAAATTATGTTTCAGGAATGATGAAATTTAAAAGAACTTGCACTGTATATACTATGACTTCAGCTTGGACAGGCAATGTGTGTTAACTCAATCTCCATGAGCCAAGAGTCATGTCTAAACTCATTTATTTTGGTTTCCAAATTAAGTTTGCAGTCTAATGAGTCTGACACTTCATAATAAAATACCAGGAGTGTCCAAAGCTAAGATAACCACGATGACAATTTCTATTTGTCAACTACACTTTTTTTGACAACATAAGCAAATTATTTCAGTATACAAATCACATTTGGATGAATACAAAGAATTATTCTGAAATCCCCACTGATACAACTAAGTTTAGTTTGGTTTACAATCTACCCTAAATCTATCTTCCTTTTCCTTCCTGCAGTTATTTCCAATACCAAAACACTTGAAGCAAAGAGTAAATCCACATAAATATCTGATGTTAAAAACATTTGCGATTCAAAAATAGATCAAGTAAAATTTATTACCCAGATGGCTTTCATCAAAATACCTTCCAAAATTTGCTGCAGAAACAAACAATGTACCTCCTCCACAAAAGCAAGCTCAGAAATGGAGAAAAGACGTGGTGCATTACTGTTAAACTAAAAAGCAGATCAGATACCTCGCAACTGCGTTTTACATCAGAGACGTTCAACATAAGGCAAACAGACAGCTGCACAAAGAGCAGTGACAGAATACAGATACATCTCTAATCTTAAACTGTATGCTACACACAACCTGTACTGCAGCACTGGCAGGGCTTTTTTTCATCATTTCTGCTCAGAAAACACAAGAGAACAGCACCAAACCTACTCTGCTTGCAATTTCAGTTCTTTTAAAAGGAGATCTTTATCTCATAAGTCAAAATTCCTTTTTCATACCAAGCACAGGTTTCTAAAATTATCAACAGGATTTCCTTTTGAAAAATACAATTTGAAATTCTCTTTCTGCTGAGTTTAATGTTAATTTCTGAACAAACAGTCTACTCCTCACCTGGGCTGGAATACTTCTGCTATGAGGCTGGGTTGAGGGAAATGGAGTTGATCATCCTAGAGAAGAGAAGACTCTGGGGGGACCTTAGAGCTGCCTTCCAATACCTGAAGGCATCCTACAGAAAGGCTGAAGAGGGACTATTTGTGAGAGTGTCCAGCAATAGGACATGGGTAAATGGTTTTACGGTGAGGGAGAGAAGGTTTAGACTGGGTCTATAGAAGAGTGGTATAAGACTCTGGAACAGGTCGCTCAAGGAAGCTGTGGATGCCTTCTCCCTGGGGGTTTTCAAGTTCAGGTCTTAAGCAGCTGAGTCTAGATGAGAAGCATCCATGCCCATAGCAGGGAGGTTGAAGTAGATGATCTCTAAGGTCCCTTCCAACCTAAGTCATTCTGTGATTCTATAATTACTCTCCCATATCCCACACACTGCTATAACAATGTGTTATTACTTTCCTATATCCCACACACTGCTATAGCACTGTAAAAGGCTACACCTTGGTCTGTGTGACAATGATATAAATATGAATAAACTGATTCACCAGTTTGGTGTGTCACATTCCATTCAGAATTTGCAACTGCTACTGGTCTTCAAGTCGCTGAGATACTTCTGTTCTTTCCTTTTCAGTGCATATATCTGAATAGAAGTACAACTTGTAATGCCTCAAGAGTGAAGACAGAAATATGCTTTTTTGTTTTATTTAAACTTCTCTATGAAAACACTGCTCTCAAAAGAGCTACAATTCCTTGAAAACTCTTATTTGAAGCAACAAAACCTCCTTTGGTAAATATTTCAGCCTTATCTGCAAAAAGCATTCAGGAAATTAATAAAGATCTACATATTACTGAAAGATGCAATCATTAGGAAAAATGACACCATTTACAAGCCAATGCAATGAAAATATGGTAGGCACTCTGCACTGTAGTGATTTTAAATCTAATAGGTGACAAAAATAATTTTTGCTTTTACAGAACTTGAGAAAAACATTAAATTGCATTCATGTTACTGTCACTTTGCTTACATTGACTAATTGTCCTTTCTGGTTCTTATTAATAGCTTTCTTAGAGCTTATTATAAGATTTTAATAATATATGCTTTGTGTGAAAAGAAAAAATCCCATCAAAAGGTGGGAAAATTAAGAGCACTAAAAATAAAGCACAAAGCTTTTTACCTTTTAGGTCTCCTGCCAATGCAGTTCAGTCCAGTGTTTGTTACTATTAAAAGATTGTTCATTAAGATGTGAAATCACTTGGTTGTCTCAGCCTGCTTCCCACTGGGTATGTGTGTATTTCTAATGGCTTTCATTGCCCAGCATGTTGATATCCAAAGAAAAGAATGATGTGACCAAGTTCAGCAAATAAAACAACCCTAGTTTTAACATGAAGTTGGTTCTGTCAGTTGAGACAGTATCAGTCACTAGAGCTGTTGAGCTGTCACACCCCACTAACCCAGAATTTAACATTAATAAAGAAATGGTAGTAGACAGCCTGATGTATTTAATGGTGAGCCCCTACAATGCAGGAAGAAACACTGGCACAGGGCTCTGGGACTGCCCCTTGAACAGAAGTGCCCTTGATCCTGCCTGTGCAGCCTTTAAACTCTAAAAGCAGAGAACAATAAACACCCTGGCCTTTAAGGAAGCTAATCCTCCTCATCCAGCACTATTTATAAATTCGATTTATGGCTCCTTTAACTAAGTAATCAACCAAATACATAGATTTCTCAGGTTAGCAACAAAGTAGTGCAAAGAAATCAGAAGCCCTGAGGTGTGCTGCCTGCCTGGAGCCCGGGTTA
>WAAF01015534.1:0-42940 GCA_013400475.1 Tricholaema leucomelas
CAGTCTTGAAACATCTTGCAGTTGTTTATAGGATAACACATCCACCTCCTCTCCCTGCTTGGGTGGCCTGGAACAGGCTCCAACCAGTGGGTCAGTCTTATTGGACTGCCCTCTGATTTTTACCCATAGGCACTCAACCTGCTCATCATCGGTTACAAGCTCCATGGTGTCAAGGGCTTCCCTAACACACAGGCCATCCCTCCAACCCTCTTCCCTCTCCTGTCTTTCTGAAAAGCCTCTCTCTGTTCACTGTAGCATTCCTGTTGTGTGATGCATCCCACCACGTTTCTGTGATGGCAACCGGATTCTCACCTTCCTGTTGCACCAAAGCTTCCAGCTCATCCTGCTTGTTGCCCATACTGCATGCATTAGCGTCCATGCAATTCAGCTGGGCTGCTGATTTTACCCCTGACACTGCCTTACCACCCTCAGTTTCCTTTGTGGAGATCCTGGGTCCATTCCTCACTGCCCTCAAACCAGGTTTAACACCCTTTCAGTGAGGACTGCCAACTCATGGACTAGAATTCTTTTGCCCTTTTGTGATAGTTGGACTCCATCTGAGTTTAGCGGAACAGGGCCAGTAAAAGTTGCACCATGGTCCAAGAACCCAAACTTTCGCTTCAGGTACCAGCCCTTGAGCCACTTACTGATAATGCTGTGTTCCTGTGCCTTTCAGCGCCCATCCCTGCCACAGTGAAAGGAAAGAGAAATAGCAAAATAATCACAGATTACTACAAGACCCAAAGAAATTAATGTTTGAAATTAATGTCTGGGGAAGAGTTTTGATCAAACTACACCACTCATGTTGGACTGGAGTAAAATGAGAGGCAGTGCATTTGCAAAGCCATTGGCAAGCTGTCCCAGGTGATTACAGGCCTGAAGACATTACCTTCAGGTTCTCAGTAGAAATTATGTGCTTTCTGTAGAGACCTTGTCCTTACAAAATAAAGCAATTATATAGAGCAGCAACAGTGTGGCCAGCAGGACCAGGGCAGGGATTGTCCCCTGTGGGCAGCCACACAAAATCACACAGAGTCACAAAATGTTATAGGGCTGGATGCGACCTCCAGAGATCACTGAGTCCAGTCCCCCTGCCAAAGCAGCGGCAGCCAGGGCAGGGCAGTCAGGAACATGCCCACGTGGGGTTAGAACATCACTGGATTTGGGTTTAGGACCCCCACTCCAAGAAGGACATTAAGGTGCTAGACTGTGTCCAGAGAAGGGCAGCAAAGCTGGGAAAGGGTATGGAGAACAGGGCTGGGGAGAAACAGCTGAGGGAGCTGGAGGTGTTCAGTGTGGAGAAGAGGAGGCTGAGGGCAGACCTCATTGCTCTCTACAGCTCCCTGAAAAGAGGCTGTAGTGAGATGCTGCTTAGTCTCCATAGTAACAAGTGATAGGACAAGAGGGAATGGCCTCACGTTGAACCAGGGGAGGTTTAAGTTGGATCTTGGAAGAAAATTCTTCACCGAATGGGTTCTCAAAGCCTGAAGCAGTATGCTCAGGGAGGTGGTTGAATTCCCATCCTTGAGATGTTCCAAAGAGGCAGGGATGTGGTGCTGAGGGCCATGGTTTAGCTCCAGCCTTGGTAGAGCTAGAGAATGGTTGGACTGGGTGATCTCGAAAGGCTTTTCTAACCAAAATGATTCTTTGATTCTCTACATACATAAATCCTGCAACAAAAGAGAACAGATGCAAGATGTTCTGTGTCTCCACAAACAGCAAAATTGAATCACGAAACTGAGTTTATAGAACACCTTAAGCTGCCAAAAAATACAGACATAAAAAAATCAAACAACTAAACCAAACCAACTTTAAATGCAGCTGTTACCACCTAAACCCTCCTTTTCCACTAGGATGTGCCACTTCCAAAATCTCCAAAGAAGTTGTAAAGGGACTTGAGGGCATCGAGTCAGTCATCAGCAAGTTTGCAGATGACACCAAGCTGAGGGCAGATGTGGCTGGGTTGGAGGGCAGAAGGGCTCTGCAGCGGGACCTTGACCGCCTGGACAGATGGGCAGAGTCCAAGGGGATGGCATTCAATGGCTCCAAGTGCCAGGGGCTGCACTTTGGTCACAACAACCCCATGCAGAGCTACAGGCTGGGGTCAGAGTGGCTGGAGAGCAGCCAGACAGAGAGGGATCTGGGGGTGCTGATTGATACCCGCCTGAACATGAGCCAGCAGTGTGCCCAGGTGGCCAAGAGAGCCAATGGCATCCTGGCCTGCATCAGGAATGGTGTGGCCAGCAGGAGCAGGGAGGTCATTCTGCCCCTGTACTCTGCACTGGTTAGACCACACCTTGAGTACTGTGTCCAGTTCTGGGCCCCCCAGTTNGAATGGGCTGCCCAGGGAGGTGGTGGAGTCGCCGTCCCTGGAGCTGTTCAAGGCAGGATTGGACGTGGCACTTGGTGCCATGGTCTAGCCTTGAGCTCTGTGGTAACAGGTTGGACTTGATGATCTGTGAGGTCTCTTCCAACCTTGGTGATACTGTGAGACTGTGAGACTGTGGTTAACCCTCCTGGGGGAGTGGTTTTGACTCTGAGCCCAGGTGGTGCCGACCCCTCCCCGGGGGGTGAGTGCAAACACTACCAGGTGTGGTGGTTTGGCACTCCCACGTCCTGTCTAGCCCCCCCCCTCCCCTCCCCCCCACCTTAAGAAGCAAGGGAACTGCCTGGTTTTCTCTCGCTGCCTCCTGCTTGCTAGCATCACCATCCTGTTCATGGTTCTCTTTGTTTTACCACGTGGGCATCACCTAGAAGGTGGACAAACCATTGCCATCATATCTGGTTGTATTTACACATTTTGTACCTTGTTTTCTCTTCCCTTTATCTTTGGAACTTCAGTACTTCATATACCTGTTATTTATTGTTAAACTTTTCTTCTTTTAACTTCCAAATCGCAGTGAGATTATTTATTTGGGTCTTCTTACCTTTCCTCTCTCTACAGCTAATTCCTTTTCTTTGGGAAAGAAGGAGCACGAGGGAAAGGCATCCTATGAATTGTTATTGGTTCTATTAACTATATTTGAGTCTCTGGGAAATTTAACTTAGAACTGAGATAGAAGTCTCCATCTTGGTTGGTTTTCAAGCATCTGGAAATAGTCATGGGGTACAGGAGATGAAGTTTCAGTGATAGTCAAATGATAATCCCCATTTTCACAGAACAGCAGGCTGCTGGGAGTTGGAAGACATCTCTGGAGATGATTTAGTCCAACTCCCTTCTAGAGCAGGGTCTCCCAGAGCAGGCTGCACCCAGGTGGGTTTGGAAGGTCTCCAGAGAAGCAGACTCCACCAGCTCTCTGGGCAGCCTGCTCCAGGCTTCCTCTCAGGGAAGATTTTGTTCCTTCTGTTCAGGTGGAACCTCCTGGGTTCCAGGTTGTGCCCGTTGTCCCTTGTCATGTCACTAGGCACTGCAGAAAAGAGTCTGACCCCATCCTCTTGCCCCCCACCCCTTAGCTATTGATCAGCTTTGATCCCTTCTCAGCTACAGTTCTCCAGGCTCAACGGCCCCAGGGCTCTCAGCCTCTCCTTATCAGAGAGATGTTCCATCTCTCCACACCCCTCCAGCATCTTTGTAACCCTTTGCTGCGTTTTCTTGTCACTCACGTGACTGATAAAGATGCCACATCTGTGCATTTGCCTGTTGGACAACCTCTTCCACCAAGAACCACACCAAAGCCTTTTCATGCCTAATGCAGCAAAAATGACAGCACAGACCCAGTTCTCTCAACAGCTGTGCATCACCACCCTTTCTTCTGGCTGGATCATAGAATCAGTCAGAGTTGGACAGGTAGGTACCAGGATTTTTTCCCTCCTCCTGTGCTGTCACAAAGCAGCTGGATGTCCCAATCTTAACATTTCAAAGCACAGAAGCCATATTAATTTCTTTCTACAGCACTACGAAGCAAGCAGGTATTTTACAGGCTGGGAAATCAAAGAAAGGTGAAGTGCTTTGTCTAAAGGCACTTGGAAGAAATGAGTAACAAAGCCATAATTAAAATTCAACATCAAGCTTTGTGTTAATCCTCTCGACCTAACTGCCACTTTCAAAGGGCATGATTTGGAACATCAAAAATACAAATCAGCTGAGTCCTTTGCTCAATCCAGGCTTTAATGATAAAATAAAAAGCTGCCTTCAGCTTCTCTCTCTGTGCTGGCACGAACAATCATCTTCCTTGGGAATTAAATTTATTGCATCATCTTGGATTTAAAGCAAATATTAAAAAGGAGGCCGAATCACAGTTAACATTTCAGTTCCACGTTTGATTTGGCCTCTTGGTCTGCTTTCAGTTAGAATACAACAGGTTTTGTTCAGTGCTGTCCCTGCCCAGCTCAGGCTCTGCTTAGGGCCAGCACTTCCTGCAGCTCAGGGCAGCTTTGCACAGCCAGGGGCTGCTACTAGCAATCAGAACTGATGGGGAGAGCTGCTGCCAAGGGTACTGCCACATTTTGTGTGCTACCCTGAGCTGCAGAGGAGGTGGCCACAGCTGTGGTAAAGAGCAGACAGCTCAGGTGAGCCCGAACTGCCCAACAAGGGATTCCAGCCATGGACATTATGCTCAGTGTACAGCTCGGGGGTCACCATGGTCAAACTTCTTCTTCTTCAGTGGCTGCTATTAAAGGATAACTCTGTCACAGATTCACAGATTGCACTGGGTTGGAAGGGACCCTCAAAGGGCATCTTGTCCAACCCCCCTGCAGTCAGCAGGGACACATCCAACTAGAGCAGGCTGCCCAGGACCACATCAAGTCTGATCTTGAATGTCTCCAAGGATGGGGCCTCAACCACATGTACTGGTTTGAGGCTAATTAGATCAAATTAGATCATCTGGTGTAAAAGAATAATAATGCTAAAGTCTGTATCATTCGTTGGGTTGCCAAAAGGGATAGAAAGCCAAAGTGTGAACAATTTGTTCTTCTTCTGATTCAGAGCCCTTGCTCCTTTCACTTCTCCTTTGTCTGCTCTGCTCTGCAAGGGATCCCAGCCCATGGATGTCATGTTTGGTGTGAAGCTGAGGGGTCACCGGGGTCAAGCCTCTTCTCCAATGGCCAATGTCTGAGGAGGACTTTGTCCTTTCTGCCTTCAATCCCAATCCATGAGTTCCTGAATCCATTTCCCATCTGTCACTGAGTCCAGTCTGGGACTCCTGCCACAGCATCAGTGGTGACGGTGACCAATGTTACCAGGGGTTGGGTTCAATACTGGTTTGTGTCTATTTGTATGTTCTCCATTTGTTTTTATTAAAGCAGTTTTAGTTTCTTTCCCACCTCATCAGTCATCCTCCCTTTGAGAAGAGAGAGGGGTTCATGGAGAGCCTCTGCCAGTCATTCAGTAGCCAGCCCAGCCCTGACCCCTGCCCACTCTCTCTGTGTAGTGCGGTGAAAACAGACAGCTCGGGTATGCCAGCAACCAGCTTCCACCAGGCTGACTTAATTAGGCTGCTTTCAATGCAGAGGGGCAGCACCTCGGCAATTAGGAGATCCTTAATACAAGAGAGCAGAGAAGCACCTCCAGAGTCTGCCTAACCTCTAGGCACAGGCACAGCTCCCATCACAGCTAACGGCAGTCACATGAGTGCACCCAAGGCAGAAGAGACACATTAAGCCCCACACAGTCCCCCACTCATCTCCAGGTCACTCTTGGGGTTAAACATTGTAAAGCTGTTCATGAACAGGACTCACTAGGTAAGCACAGCAGCTACCTGCAGCTTAGGACAGACCCCTGAGCAGCTAAGGCCATGGGAAATGTCTGCTTTAAAAGCATCTCCACATTTCAAGTAGTGACACAGAAATTCCAGAGTGCTTTTCTGTAGGCAGGGGGAATGTTTTTCTGTCATCTCCTGAAAGAATTAGAAGGATAGAAATGACAGAGAAGGTTAGTTATGAATGAACACCTTGGACAAAGGTATGCTCCAGCTTTTCATTTTCCTTCCCTCCCCTACATTCCCCTCCCACTTCAGTCCCTTAGCTGTGGTTTTCTGCTTCAGGAAAAATACTGGTTGCAATGACTGAATTCTTCATCCCTGCAGCCTGCTAGGGAGATACTACAGGTAAGAGTTTGACTGGTGAATCACCAGCAAGAACAACTCAAGCACTGCTGGCAGGAGGAAGGGGTGCTTGGAGTTGCTCAGAGTAAATGGTGCCCTGGGCTCCTTATCCATTTCACAGCAGCTGAAACCTTCACTACTGCAGCACACTTTCTAAGCAGCCATGCCCCTTTCCAGCTTAGAAGAATGTTAAGGCTTTAAAATCACTCTGATCAGCAGTGAATTCACTGCCTTCAGCCACACAGAGTCCTGGAGGAGAGAGATTTCCCAGCAGCCAGATGATCTCCATGTGACCAGAGCAAAGGCAAGAGCAAGAGGAAATGCACAGCACGTGTCAGATGAGTGCAGAAATGAGGAGAAACCTCAGATATGAACTATTCCAGTTGGTTACTGCTTCTTTCAGGAACTCAAGTGCATGAAGAAAGGTGGCTTCATTAACAGTTACTCATTAAATGGTTTGGGGCTCATCTTCCACAACTTGTGTCAAAGCTCTTATTCTGCATCTGGGACTTGTTCAGCACTGCCTGGTTACCCTTCCTGTTACAGGCTCTGTTATTTACATTGCAGGTATTCACAGACTCACAGAACGGCTTGACTTGGAAGGCACCTTAAAGATCATCCAGTTCCAACTCCCCTGCCCCCCTAGCAGGGACACCTCCTACTAGAGCAGGTTGCTCAAGGCTCCATCCAACCTGACTCTGAACACTTCTAGGCATGGAGCCTCCACAGCTTCTCTAGGAGCCCTGAGTGCCTCACCACCCTCCTGGGCAGGAGTTTCTGCCTAAGATCTAATCTCAATTCAGCTGCTTTCAACTTGAAGCCATAACACAGTTGTCCTATCACTCCATGCTTTTGTGGAAAGTCCTTCTCCAGCTCTCCTGCAGCCCCTCTTCAAATATTGGGAGGCTGCTTTATGGTGTCCTCCTGGGAGCCTTCCCCTCTCCAGGTTCAATGATCCCAACTCTCTGTCTGTCTTCACAAAAGAGCTGCTCCAGCTCTGAGCATCTTCATGACCACCTCTGGACCTGTTCTAACAGTTTCATGTTCTTCTTGAGGGGTGGGGGGCTCCAAAGATGGACACAGGACTCCAAGTGAAGGTTCATCAGATGAGAGGGGGAGAATCCTCTTCACTGACCTGCTGCCCACACTGCTGGGGATGCAGCCCAGGGTTTGGTTGGCTTTCCAGGCTGCAACTTAGTACTGCAAGCTTTTGCCCAGAGACCTCTTGTCATGGTCATCTGCATTTGGAGTGTCAGGTCAAAATCCACACAAGAGCCTGAAGAACAGCCTCCCACCCAGAAAGCATGGCTCCCAGAGACAGTCACAACATCAGCCCCACCAAGAAAGAGCACATTGCTTCAGTCTTGGCTTGCAGGTCCTGTGTTGCCTTTCTCTGCTTTTATCACATCACACATGGTCTCACTTCACAGCATTCTGAGATGTTGCAACCCCACTGCCACAGGCTGGGAACAGAGCTCTTTAGAGCACCCTGCACAAAGAAGTTTTCTAAGTCAATATGCAATGATAAACATGAGATAATAAACAGATTCATTCCATGAGTCAACTAAACGAATTACTCCTCAGCAGAAATGATTGCATGGTTTTGTTTCCAAAACAAAGTCAAAATTGCCCCAAACAGCTTGGCGTGGATGTTAGCTCAGCATTTGGGGCTGATTGTTTTCCTTTTATTAGTGGCCATAAGCCTCCCACTACATACAGTAAAAAACACTCCCAATAGCTTGGTGTGGATGTATCCCATTATTTGGGGCTGACCACTTTCCCTTTATTATAGAATCATAGAACGGTTTAGGTTGGAAGAGATCTCAAGTATCATCCAGTTCCAACCCCTGACATAGGCAGGGACACCTCCCTCTAGAACAGGTCTCTCAAGGCTTTATCCAACCTGGTCTGGGAGGGAGCAGCCACAACTGCCCTGGGCAACCTGTGCCAGTGTATCAGCACCCTCACTGCAAACAACTTCTTCCTAACATCCACCTTCAGTCTCCCCTCTGCCAGTTCAAACCCATTTCTCCTCATCCTGTCATTACAAGACCTTGTCAATAGTCCCTCCCCAGCCCTCCTGTACACCTCTTCAGATACTGAAATGTCTCCTCCAAGCCTTCCCCTCTTCAGGCTACAGAGCCCCAACTCTTGTAACCTGTCCTCATAGCAGAGCTGCTGCAGCCCTCTGAACATCTTCATGGCGTGCTCTGGACTGGCTCCAACACTTCCATGTCCTGCCTGTGTTGAGGTATCCAGAACTGCACCCATGACTCCAGGTGGGGTCTGAGGAGAGCAGAGCCAAGGGGCAGAATCCCCTCGCTTGCCCTGATGCCCACACTGCTCTTGCTGCAGCCCAGCACAGGGTTGCTGTCTGGGCTGCACTCACACTGCAGGCTCATGTTGAGCTTTTCATCAGCCCAGACCCCCAGGTCCTTTTCCTCAGGACTGCTCTCAGCCATTCCCCACCTAGCCTGGATCTGTGCCTGGGATTGCTCCCACTCAGGTGCAGGACCTTACACTTGGCCTTGTTTCAAAATTCATGAGGTTGCCCTGGGCACACCTCTGTAGCCTGTCCAGGTCTCTCTGGATGGATCCCTGCCCTCTAGTAAGTTGACAAGCCACACAGCTTGGTGCCATCTGCACACTGGATGAGCGTGTACTGATTTCTCTGTCCATGTCTGTCTTGGTTCTAATTTAAATTCCCAGAGACTCAAATATAGTTGATAGAACCAATAACAACTTATAGGATGCCCTTCCCTATTCTCCCTTCTCTTCCAAAAGAAAAGGAATTAGATGGAGAGAGGCAAGGTATGCAGACCCAAATAATCTCACTGTGATTTGGAAGTTAAAAGAAGAAAAGTTTAACAATAAATAACATGTGTATGAGGTAGGGAAGTTACAAAGATGTAGGGAAGGGAAAACAAGGTACAAAACATGTAAATATACAACCAGATTTGATGGCAATGGGTTTTGTCTGCCTTGTGGTGATGATGGCCACGTGGTGAAACAATAAGGAGCAGGAAACAGGAATGGTGATGCAGGCAGGCAGGGAAGAGAGCAGGAAGAGGAAGTCCCCCTGCTTTTATGGATTTCTTAGACAGGAGTGGGGAGTGGGCTAAACCACCATCACCTGGTAGTGTTCAGACCCATCTCTGGGGAGGGGTCAAGACCACCTGGAGTCAGGTTCAAGATCACTTCCCCAGGTGGGTTAACCCTGTACAATGTCACTGACAAAGATGTTAAACATCACTGGTGCCAGCACTGACCCCTGAGGGACACCACTTGGCACTGGTCTCCAGGTGGACATTGTGCCCTCGATTGCAACTCTGTGCCTGTGATCAACTAGCCAGTTCTTTAACCAGCAGTGCTCCACCCATCCAGTCCATGCTTTTAGTGGTCATAAGTCTTCCACTGCAATGTTGTTCTGTGAGGCAAAAGATCTGTCCTAGCTCAAAAGTTCTTGCTTAAAATGCAGCTTGCATATAAAAGTATCTCTGCACTTTTTGTCAAATGAGCCTCACTCCCTTCAAACAATACCTTCAAAAGAGGCACTCCTCCTGGTTAACAAAGGGAGGTTATCTTCTTGGAAAATGCTTTGCCGCTGCAAAAACTGACATGCAACTACTCGGTGAAGCTGTTCTTTCAAGATCATCATTTTCATAAAGGGCTGTATCCTGTTTTGACACCAGAAGCAGCCCAGAGTGCTCCTTAGAAAAAAAAAAAAATCCAACCAGCCAAAAAAAATCCCCAAAAACCAAAACAAAACCCCACAACAACAAAAAAATGGAGGGCCGAGCCCAGAGAGTGGTGGTGAATGGTGCCACATCCAGCTGGCGGCCACTCACTAGCAGTGTCCCTAAGGGATCAGTGCTGGGCCCCATCCTCTTTAACATCTTCATAGATGATCTGGATGAGGGCATCAAGTCAGTCATCAACAAGTTTGCAGATGACACCAAGCTGGGGGCAGATGTTGCTGGGCTGGAGGGCAGAAGGGCTCTGCAGCAGGACCTTGACCGCCTGGACAGATGGGCAGAGTCCAATGGGATGGCATTCAATGGCTCCAAGTGCCAGGGGCTGCACTTTGGTCACAACAACCCCATGCAGAGATACAGGCTGGGGTCGGAGTGGCTGGAGAGCAGCCAGACAGAGAGGGATCTGGGGGTGCTGATTGATACCCGCCTGAACATGAGCCAGCAGTGTGCCCAGGTGGCCAAGAGAGCCAATGGCATCCTGGCCTGCATCAGGAATGGTGTGGCCAGCAGGAGCAGGGAGGTCATTCTGCCCCTGTACTCTGCACTGGTTAGACCACACCTTGAGTACTGTGTCCAGTTCTGGGCCCCCCAGTTTAAGAGGGACATTGAGATGCTTGAACGTGTCCAGAGAAGGGCAACGAGGCTGGTGAGAGGCCTCGAGCACAGCCCTACGAGGAGAGGCTGAGGGAGCTGGGATTGTTTAGCCTGGAGAAGAGGAGGCTCAGGGGAGACCTTATTGCTGTCTACAACTACCTGAGGGGTGGTTGTAGCCAGGAGGAGGTTGCTCTCTTCTCTCAGGCAGCCAGCACCAGAACAAGAGGACACAGCCTCAAGCTACGCCAGGGGAAATTTAGGCTTGAGGGGAGGAGAAAGTTCTTCACTGAGAGAGTCATTGGCTACTGGAATGGGCTGCCCAGGGAGGTGGTGGAGTCGCCATCCCTGGAGCTGTTCAAGGCAGGATTGGACGTGGCACTTGGTGCCATGGTCTAGCCTTGAGCTCTGTGGTAACAGGTTGGATTTGATGATCTCTGAGGTCTCTTCCAACCTTGGTGATACTGTGAGACTGTGAATAGAATCCATCAATCCTCGCTCACGGAATCCCCCCCCCAGCCTCCTTAGCACTGAGATCCCAGCAAAGAATGTGAACAGCTGTGACCATCAGTGCCTTCTGTGACCTGTATTCACAGATGTGTCCAAACTAAAGAGTCTGGAAAGAAATCCATCACTATTCGCGTTTCGAATAGCTTTTATGTCTAATAAACAACATACATTCCTCTCGCCCTGGTCATACAGCCACATTCCAGACAGCTCCTTTAATTTGCTTCCTAGAACTGCAGCAGACAGCTTTCCGATGCAGCCTTCCTCACTAGCTGTGGAACCTTCACATACTCCTTTTGGGGTCACCAAAAACACTTTGGAAGAGGTGCAGGAGAGCTTGGCTCTTACTAACGCCAGTCACCAACTAATCAACCACCCATCGAGCAGGGCTGGATCAAAGCTGCTGCAGGAATGCCTGCCTGAAGTACTCAGGCCACATCTCCTCCCTTGCCTGCCCAGCTCCTTCTCTCACAGTCCTGTGAAGCCTGCCATTAAGTGCTACACAAGCCCCTCACCCCCCACGGGGAGCTGCCTTCAGATCCCGCGTTGTTCGGCCTCGCCGCCCGAACACGGCCCCAAGCCGAGCTGGGAGTCCCTCCACTGCCACACGGGCGGGCAGGAGCCCGCTGCTGGCGCGGCCGAGCTGCGGATGGCGAAAACACCGACAGGGGCCGGGGCGGGAGCGAGACACCGCCCTCCCTCCGCCTCCGCCGTAGCCCGCTCGGCCCCGGAGCCGCCCCCTCCTCCTGCTGCCTTCCCCATTGGCTCCTCCTTCGCACTGCGAGCCGCTGACTTGCTCTTTGGCCTGTCAGTCAAGCTATGCCGCGTAACGCGGTTCTGGAGTACTTCCGGCGGGAGACGCTCTAGACTGGGCCCTGTCGCAACTCTGGGTTGAGCCGCAGCCGCTCTAGGCAGGAGGTGCCGGCTCTATGGCCTGGCGGGGTGTGCTGCTAGGCCAGTGCCCCTCTGCCTGGGGCGGCAGCTGGGTGACGGCGGGAAGAATCCTCGGCGTGGCCCAAGGAGGTTCCGTCCGCGCAGGCCTTTGCTAGGAAGCGAGAGGCAAGAACTCGTCGCAGCTGCACGGCTGCAGAGTCCCGGCGACCTGGGCCCGGCGGCAGCGCAGGTCAGTCGGGGCGCGGGGCGGAGTAAGGCTGCTACCGGAGCCGCTGCCGCCGCATAGCCAGGTGGATCCTGCCAGACGGCAGGCCCGGGCAGGCTGGTCGGGGCGCGTCGGTGAGCCGGTGGGGCAGCCTTGGTCGCTGCGCTAGGCCCTGTGAATAGAACCAACTGTTCCTTACGCACTCTCCGGGCTCTTCCGTGTTCGCAGTCCCGCTGGCAGTCTGTCTCCTGTTGCGTGCGGATGCTGCTAGGCTTACAGCTAGGTGTTAGGTAAGAGAAGACAGAGCCTGGTAACATACCCTTTAGAGAGAAATTGTAAAACCATAGAATCATTTTGGTTGGAAAAGCTCTTTAAGATTATCGAAGCCAACCATTCTGTGACTCTACCAAGGCTGGGGCTAAACCATATCCCTCAGCGAAACACCTCCAGGGGGGGGGATTCAGCCACCTCCCTGGGCAGCCTGGCAGTGGATGTTTGAATGTGAATTGTTGCTCTGATGTCAGATGAGTGAACGGTTTGTAGACTTCCCAGAGCTTCTCCTTGCCTGCTTGGGTACTGCCTGCTGAAGGTGGCAGTGGCACCTTTCCTCTTGCTGTTAATAAAGTTCTGTGCGACCTCTAAGCAGCAAACGTTTTGTTTGCCATAAAATTACCGTCGATACAGTCTGGAGGGCCAGCGTGTTTTGGCAGAGGGATGAGTTCCACTTATGCTGTAGTCCATACTAAAACACACAGCACTTAAAATTGCTTCAAATCCCTAGATACATTTTTTGTACCATGTTTCACCTTTCACAGGAAGTATTCACCAAGGTCGGAGAAGAAAGTATGGCCAGTCTGTGGTCCAGATCTGGGTCCAGCTGTGTGCTTGATTTACTGGAAGTTACTGAGTTCTTGTCTTAACTTCTTAGGAGCTGTGAATGAATACATAGTTAAGCAGTTGCTGATGAAGTTTTCCTTTTAAGGTTTGTAGCCCAGAAAGCCAAATGTATCTTGGGCCAGCAGGTCAGGGGAGGAATTGGCACATCCCTTTGGAGATGAGTCTGCAGGTTGACATAAGGAGAAGGATGACTAGAAAGAAAAAGATGCGGGAAGGAGAGAGAAGAAAAATGATTGAACATAAAGAATGGTTTGGGCTAAAAGGGATCTTTAAAGGTGATCTAGTCCAATTCCCCAGCAGTCAGTGGGGACATCTGCAACTAGAGCAGGTTGCTCAGAGCCACAAACAACCTGACCTAGAATTGTTCCAGGGATGGGGCATCTCCTCCCTTCCTGGGCGAACTGGGACAGTGTTCCATCACGCTCAAAGTGAAAAAAGTCTTCCTTATTCTTGCATCTAAGTCTTCCTCTTTTTAGTTCAAACCATCACTCCTTGTCCTATCACAACAGGCACTGCTAAAAAGTCTGTCCTTAGATTTTTGATCACCCCTTTAAGCACTGGAAGGCCACCAGAAGGTCTTCCTGGAGCCTTTTCTTCTCCAGGCTGAACAACCCCAACTCTCACAGCAGAGAGCTTCTAGCCCTGTGATCATTGCCATGGCCTCTTCTGGCCCCACTCCAACAAATTCATGTTGTTCTTGTGCTGAGGACTCCAGAGCTGCCCCAGCACTACAGTGGGGGTCTCAGCAGAGCAGAGGGGCTGAATTCCCTCCCCACTTCTGCTGCCCACACCACTCGGGATCAGCCCAGGTCACAGCTGGTGGTAGTCTGGGAGCACTTGGTGCTGGCTCATGTCCAGCTTTGCACCCACCTGCACCCCCAAGTCCTCTGCAGGGCTGCTCTCCAGTCCTTCACCCCCCCAGCCTGGATGGATACTGAGGACTGTCTTGACACAGGTGCAGGACCTTGCACTTGGCTGTATTGAACCTCAGGAGGTTCACACAGTCCCACTTCTCAGCATGTCCAGGTCCCTCAGGCTGGTGTCCTGTCCCTCAAGCATGTCAGCTGTACCACTCAGCTTCTTCTGCAAACACAACTTGTTACATGCTCATCTTCTTATTTACTCTAATAAAGGAAAGTTAAGGCCATATCCAAGAAATTGGTAGGAGGGTGATGTTGATTGGCTGTGAGGAATACAAATGTACTTGGTAATGAGAAGGTTCCAAAGCTCCATCACAGATGTTCAAAGGTAGTATTTTAAATCTTAGCTATGCAGTAATTAGTCTATCAGATCTAACTGTTGGCATCTAACAATCTGTCTGGTGAGAGTGCTGACTGATCACACATTTTTTCTGAGCTCAGTGGGAGCTCTTAGAATTCAGAGCATCTTTAACAGTGGCCAATAATCGTCTTGCTTGCTGGCATCTATGGAGAGAATGTATTACACTGACATGGGATTTTCAGTTTCCATCAGGTACTGACAGCAATGACTGATACACAGCTTCAGACAGAGCAGCCCTTTCCTACTGTTCTTCATTCCTGGTTTATCAGTTCTGGCTGTTCTGAGCTGGGTTTGATTTTGGATCTTGAAGCCCTAATATTTTGACTCTGGCATGTTGTTTATGGAGGATCAATCAAGGAGCTGTGCTTACGTTTTCTTGCTGTGGCCAGGCAGTCGGCAGTGGCTGATCTCCTGTATCCATTTGCATACAGTCACAGAGTGGGTTGGGTTGGAAGGCACCTGAAAGATCACGCGGTTCCAGCCCCCTGCCATGGGCAGGGACATCTACTAGAGCAGATTGCAAACGTTCTGAGGCAGGCTGGATGAAGCCTTGAGCAGGCTTGAAGCCTCCACAGCTTCTCTGGGCAACCTGTTCTGTTGTCTTACCACCCTCTAGGGAAAAGCTTCCTCCTAATATCAGATCTCAAATGCAGCTGCCTCTTGAAGCCATCACCCCTCATCTTGTCACTCCCCAGCTCTCCTGTAGCCCCCTTTGGGTACTGGAAGTCTGTTAGAAGGTCTTGCCGCATTCTGCAGGTTGAATAACCTCAGCTCTCTCACCCTGTCCTCGCAAGAGAGGTGCTCTCCTCCTCTGGTAATCTTTGTGTCCTCCTTTTGATCCACTCCAACAATTTCATCTCCTTGTGTTGAGGGGCTCCAGAGCCAGACACAGAACTGCAAATGGGTTTCACCACAGCAGAATGGAGGGAGAAAATCCCCTCCCATGACCTGCTGCCCAGGGTAACGCCAATTGGTGTCAGCATTGTGTGATTGCAGGTTGCTGAGGTAAGGCTGGAAAGGCCTTGTGATTGGAGCGTATCTTTGTCTTGTTCTTGGTTTTCGGCTGTGACACTTAGGATTCTAGGGTTTGTTACTCCGCCTCCTTTAACAAACTGTAACTTGTGTCTCTGGGGTTGGCTTGTTGCTCACTCAGTGTGTTACCCTGAGACGCAGCCCTGCCTCCCAGCAGTGTGAGAAAGAGATGATACCTGATGTGGTTGCTGTCTGGTACTGATTCTTCGGTTAGTGTTAGTGGCTACTGCAGAGGGTTAAAGGTACTTTCTGTTCTCTGCAGAGTGATAGGTGTTCCACTGCAGTGTACATAAAGGCAGCCAGGAACACCAACTCCATCTGCTGTGAGGTCAGCTGAGGGAATGACAGTGATTTGTTCATTTTTCAGTGACTAAGAGCAGTGCTGGTGGGACTCCACTAGCTGACTTTGAGCTGAGGACATTTCTCTCTCCACTTGATAAGCAAGAAAGAGATGAGGATTAGTGGTAAGACATGAAACCTTGAGCAGCTGGAGTCCAAGTTCTGTGCTTTGTGATGAGGATTGGTGTAAAGGAAGATTTTACTATTACCTGGATGTCTATAATTTGATTTGTCATCTTTAAAGTTATTGATTTCAAGTTGACACCTCTGCTGTCAAGAGGAAGTGAACAGGACAGTTAAGTGGAATAGATCATGCACACGTGAACTAATCCACAAAACCAACTCAGAATGACCCTACCTCACCTTAAAAAGCCAACCAAACCAACACCTCAGCACTCTTGTGGTGGGTGGGAAGCTTGCTTTCCTTGCTCTGTGTTGCTATCCTAACTCTGTGAAAAGAGGGATTAGCAGACAGGGTATGGCAATTCCCTGTCTCACATAGTGGCAACAATGTTCCCTTCAGCGAGGGCAGCATTCCTGCCGTGCCAACCATGAACAGCTTCCCCCTGCCTGGGTGCTAGGTCTGAAAGTTGGGGAGTTAGCAGAATTTAGGCTTAAAAAGGCTGGAAAATGGTAATCCTTAATGTTTGTCCTGTTACGTTTTTGTGGTGAGATAGTTTACAACAATGAAATCATTGTTGAATCATAGAATGGTTCAGGGTGGGACTTCAGAAATCGTCTGCTCCAACTCCCTGCTGAAAGCAGTCACCCACAGCAGCTTGCCCAGGATCAGAGTCTTCAGGAGGGGTTTGGAATCTCTCCAGGACTCCAGCACCTTTGCACCTAAGAAGTTTTTCCTTGTGTGTCAGTGAAACCAGTGAGTTCCAGTTGGTGCTCGTTGCCCCTAGTCCTGTGCCTGGGCACTACTGGGAAGAGTGGCTCCATCCTCTTGCCTTAAACTGTTGATCAGATCCCCTCACAGGCTGCTCTTCTCTAGGCCAAGCAGCCACAGGTGTCTCAGCCTCTCCTCGCCAGAGATGCTCCATTCCTGACAGCATCTTAGTGGCCTGTGCAACAATGCTAGAGCAGCAGGCAGTGGGGCTGCAGCATCACTATGGCAGTGGAAACCTCTCAGTTGCTCTCCACAGTGGAACAGCCCCGTGCTCACTTGGGTTTGTTTTCTGCAGGCTGAGTTTGCAGAGTTGTGAATTTACAGAGAGCATTTTGGTGGGCAGGGTGCATTGACAAATATGCCTGCTGGTTAATAACGTCTCCTCCTGGTAGCCTCTGAGCAGGTCAATAATAATGCTTGTGTTGATAGCAGCAGTGCAGGAGATGTTACTTGGTATTGCAGCTGAAATCCATGTTAGCCCCTTCATCATCATTACATGAATATTGGCAGCCTGTTGACAGTGCCCACATTGCTATTGAGAGATTTCTGTCAATAAGCTGTTGGCAGATCAAACAGATTCATTCAGAAGGTGCAGGCTGCTGCAGCTTAGCACCAGGAAGGAATTCCTCCTGCCATGCTGACCCCCAGGAGCGTTTGTGCTGGAGCACACTGTGCTGGGCAGGCAGCACTGCTCCTGGCTTCAGTGCTCAAAAAGACCTAAACTAGAGCTTCTTTAGTGTGTGGCCTCTGCTTGCCTCTTCTGATTGCCTGGGCTTTCTAGGGGGCAATTTTTTATTGCTCTCTATGCAATATCCAACAGTGCAAAATCAAGGGAGAACAGAGGAGATTGAGTTCACCCTCGGTTTGCAGATGGCACTAAATTGGCTGCCACTGTTGTTTTGCTGGAGCAGAGGAAGGCTCTGCAAAGGAATCTGGCCAGGCCAGAGCAATGGGCTGAGGTTAGGGTGCCAGCTCCTGCACTTGGGTCACAACAGCTCCATGAGGGCTCCAGACTTGGGGGCGGAGTGGCTGGAAAGTTGCCTGCTGGAAAATGACCTACAGGTACTGTTTGACACCTGGCTGAAGATGAGCCAGCAGTGTCCCAGGTGGTCAACAAGGCCACCACCATCCTGGCCTAGGTTAGCAGTGGTGTGGCCATCAGGAGCAGGGAGGAGATTGTGCCCACATACTGGGCACTGGTGAGGCCACATCTTGAGTGCTGGGTTCAGTTTTTGGGCCGTCACTCCAAGAAGGACATTAAGAGACTGGATGAGATCCAAAGGGCAGCAAAGGGTGAAGAGTTTGGAGAACAGGGCTGGGGAGGAGCAGCTGAGGGAACTGGGGCCATTTAGCCCGGGGAAAAGAAGGTGCCAGGAAGACCTCCTGGCACTACAACTGCCTGAAAGGAGGCTGCAGTGAGGTGGGGGTTGGGCTCTTCTCCCTAGTCTCAGGTAATAGAAGGAGAGGAAATGGCCTGAAATTGTGCCAGGGGAGGGCTAGGTTGGAGATAAGGAAAAATGTCTTTGCAGCAAGAATGGTCAAGGATTGGCATAGACTGCCCAGGGAGATGAAGTCCCCATCCCTGGAGGGGTTCAAGAACTGTGTGCCCTTGGCTCTGATTCTAACCTTTCAAGTCTTTAGTGTTTTGTCTAAGAGCATATTTGTGAACAAGTTCATCACAGAGTTTATTTATGTGTTCTCCCCTCATATAAGCCAAGTCTGCTGGCATCCTTAACTGAGCATTTGGCTTTGTCATTCTGGAGTCTAAAATTCAGAGTTCCTGAGTCTGAAATGTTTAAAACAGATCAAATAAGGAACTTAAATCAGTAAGGACATGGCAAATAGAATGCCATGTAGTGGCATGGAGGAAAGAAACCCTTCTCTATGTATTCCTCATAGCTCAGGAAGAAATTCACCCCCATAGGGGTGTAGAGGCACTGGAACAGCTTACTCCAAGGACCTGTGGAAGCTACAAGACTGCAAGTGTTCAAAGGCAGGTTGGACGAGGCCTTGAGCAACCTGGTCTGGTGGGAAGTATCCCTGCCCATGATAGGAGCTGGAACTGGATGATCTTTAAGAACACCTCCTACTACACCAGGTTGCTGAAGGCCTCATCCAACCTGACTCTGAACACTTCCAGGCTTGATGCCTCCACAGCTTCTCTGGACAACCTTTTCCAGTGCCTCACCACCCTCACAATGAAGAATTTCTTCCTAATGTCTAATCTCAGTCCACCTTCTTCCAGTTTGAAGTCATCACTCCTCATCCTGTCACTTTGTCCCTCTGAAACAAATCCCTCTTCAGCTCTCCTGTAGCCCCTTTAATGTGCTGGAGGGCTGCTCTGAGGTCTCCATGGAGCCTTCTATTCTCCAGACTAAAGAACCTCAACTCTCCTAGCCTTCAGGAGAGAGGTACTCCAGCCCTCTGATCATCTTCATGACCCTCCTTTGGATCCATTCCAACAGTTCAATAAATAGTCCAGTAGGACTTGTGTAGAGCTGAAATTTTATGCCTCAGGCAGCAGTTCAGGTTAGGAGATGCCCTACTGGAAAGCAGCTCCATGGAGAAAAAAACTGGGGTGCTGGTGGACAGCAAGTTTTGCATGGGGCAGCAATGTGCCCTTGTGGCCAAGAGAGCCAATGGCATCCTGGGGTGCAGCAAGAAAAGTGTGGCCTGCTTCTTCTCCCCTCCTCTTCTGCCCTGTTGAGACCACTGTGTCTAGTTTGGGGCTCCCCCATTCAAGAGAGACAGGGACCTGCTGGAGAGAGTCCAATGGAGAGCCATGAGGATGGTTGGAGGATTTGAGCATCTCCCCTGTGAAGAGAAACTGCAAGTCCTGGGGCTTTTTAGTCTGGAGAGGAGAAGGCTGAGAGGAGATCTGCTCAATGTCTATCCATATCTGAAGGTTGGGTATCAGGTGGAAGGGGTCAAGCTCTTTTTTGGTGGTGGACAGTTTTGTGTCCATTACTCCTTGCAGACAAGGAGTAATGGACACAAAAACTGGAACAGAGAAGGTTTCACCTCAACAAGGAGAAACTTCTTTACAGTGAGGGTGCTGGAGGCCTGGAGCAGGCTGCCCAGAGAGGTTGTGGAGTCTCCTTCTCTGGAGACTTCCAAACCCAGCTGTATGCATTCCTGTACAGACTACCCTGGGTGATCCTGCTTTGGCAGGGAGGTTGGAGTGGATGATCTCTGGAGATCCCTTCCAACCCCTGACATTCTGGGATTCTGTAATGTAAACTTTCCTGAGTTTCCTAATGTAAAGTTTCCAAAATGCCTTGTGCCATTTTGCCAACCTGGCAGTGTGGTGTTCTTCAGAAGCTTTCCTGTTGTTTCCTCCTCACTGCAGGTGGGTCACACCTTAGTGTCTTTAACAAGGGCAAAGCCAGGAGATGCTCCCTGACAGTAACATCTATTTCTCTTTCTTCCTAGAAAGGGTTTGGCTGAGGAAATGGCCTCCAGCACTGGAAATGAAAAGAGTGTGAACCCTGTGCTCAGAGTAAGCCAACTGGATGCCCTTGAGCTGAACAAAGCCCTGGAGCAACTTGTGTGGACCCAGTTTACCAGCTGCTTTAGTGGCTTCAAACCAGGAGTGCTGGCTCATCTGGAGCCAGAAATAAAAGCTTTCTTGTGGGTGATACTCTGGAGATTCACCGTGTATTCTAAGAATGCCACAGTGGGCCAGGCCATCCTGAACATCCAGTACAAGAACAACTTCTCCCAGACGGAGAAATACCAAGCCCTGAGCAAGCAGCAGAAGCTGTGGTACCTCGCTCTCACCGTTGGCGGCAGGTGGCTGGAAGAGAGATGTTATGATTTATGCAGTAGTCGCCCGCTGCAGTCTCTCTGCAAAGTCAAGAGCCTGATCAGTTTTGGAACTGGGCTGGTTAAACTCTGTGGCCTCCTCAATTTCCTGGTCTTCCTTCAGCAGGGCAGGTTCGCCACGCTTACGGAGCGCGTCCTGGGCATCCGGGCGGTGTTCAGCAGGCCGCAGGGCGTCCGCCAGCTGGGCTTTGACTACATGAACAGGGAGCTCCTCTGGCACGGCTTTGCTGAATTTCTCATCTACCTGCTGCCCTTTATCAACTTCCAGAAAATCAAGCTGAAGATTTCTTCTTGGTGTTTGCCTGTCGCAGGGCATCCCAGCAGCGAGCAGGCAGCAGCTGCTCAGTGCAGGGAGTGCTCCTTGTGTGGGGAGTGGCCTTCCCTGCCTCACACCATCGGCTGCTCCCATGTGTTTTGTTACTACTGCATTAAAAGCAACTATTTGCATGATCTGGACTTTACATGCCCTAAATGTGGCTCAGAGGTGCAGAGCCTGCAGCCACTCAAGTACAAAATTGAAATGACAGAACTGCATGCCTGAGATGAGGGCGGTCTGAAAGATGTGGGAAAGACTCATGTAAGAAAATTCACAAGTTACTGTAAACAGGCAACTTAAAGGTGGTGTTGGAGACTCTGCTTGGTGTAATGTCTGCCTTCTCTGGGTCGAGCTTTTTGCTAACTGTGCCAGCTTGCCTCTCTCAAGGGAAGGGAAGACAGGAATTCACTCTCAAGACTTCTTGTTCCCACTTAGGTACCCTGCTGTTCTCAAGACATTCCTCCTTGGAGTGTCAGCCTGTCCAGTCCTGCCTGCATGCTAAGTGCTTCCCTCAAAGATGGAGAAGAAGTAGGACCAGGCCAGTGATTGTTCCCCTGGACTAAGAACTGTGAGGGACACAGATTGAGTCTTGGAGTCAGTTTTGGGACCCTCACTCCAAGGACACTGAGGGGCTGGGGCAGGTCCAGAGAAGGGCAGCAAAGCTGGAAAAGAGTCTGGAGAACAGGGCTGGAGAGGAGCAGCTGAGGGAGCTGGAGAAAAGGAGGTACAAGGGAGACCTCATTGCTCTGTACGGCTCCCTGGGAGGTGGTTGGAGCCAGGTTGGGATTGGTCTCTCCTCCCTAGGAACAAGTGACAGGATGAGAGGATATGTGGTGGGGATTCAGCCACCTCCTCAGCAGCCTGTTACAGTGGTCGAGATACCTTTCAGTCAAGAACTTTCTTCTCATACTCAACCTAAACCTCTCCTGATGCAAGCTGAGGCCATTTCCTCTTGTCCTGTAGCCTGTGATGAGAGAGGAGAGACCAATCACCACCTGTCTCCAGCCTCCTTTCAGGGAATTGCAGGGAGCCAGAAGGTCTGCCCTTAGCCTCCTTTTCTCAAGAGAAAACAGACTGTACTGTTAGTTTTAGGATCTGTCCTTGTAGATCAGGAAGTTCTTGAAGCAGTGCTTCAGGACTGTAAAGCATCAGCCACCAAAGGAGAGATTACAGAGCCCTGGAAGAACAAGCTCTGACAAGACAAAAACATGGGCCAGGAATAAAATGCTGCAAGGACAAGGAGAGTGTCATTGATTGGGAACTGTAGGGTTAAAATCCTCTAGGGACTAGAGGAGTCCAGGTGGTGTAAAATTGGTATGCAGTCCTGTAATTGTGCTAGCTCTTTATAAGCTGGCAGCAAGACCAACTTGTCCTCCTTTCCTCTCTCCTGCCTGCTGCCTCTGGCAGGGTTGGTCTCTTCAGTTCTGGGCTTCTCAGTTCAAGAGATGTTGAGGTACTGGAATGTGCCCAGAGAAGGGTGATGAAGCTGGTGGGGCACCTGGAGCACAGCCCTGTGAGGAGAGGCTGAGGGAGCTGGGGGTGTGCAGCCTGCAGACAGCCCTGTGAGGAGAGGCTGAGGGAGCTGGGGGTGTGCAGCCTGCAGAAGAGGAGGCACAGCCTCACGTTGTGCCAGGGCAGGTTCAGGCTGGATGTTAGGAGGAAGTTCTTGTCAGAGAGAGTGATTGGCATTGGAATGGGCTGCCCAGGGAGGTGGTGGAGTTGCTGTCCCTGGAGGTGTTGAAGCCAAGCCTGGGTGGGGCACTTAGTACCATGGCCTGGTTGATTGGATAGGGCTGGGTGCTAGGTTGGACTGGATGAGCTTGGAAGTCTCTTCCAACCTGGGTGGTTCTGTGATCTAGTTGTGTCCTCCAGAGGCCTTGTTTGGGCCTGTGGGTGGCAGAATCAATGGTGGAGGAGGAGAGGAGCACTGGGGACTGCAGTTCAGTTTTGGGTTGGGGGGAAATTTAAGGGGGTTGCTATGTGTCCTGTATATGCTCTGTACTTTTTCTATGTAATTTCAGATACAATTCTGTATTTCTTTCCAGTTCATTTAAGAGCCTCTCACTCTGGCTGCTCTTTCAAAAAAACACAAGAGCCATGGAGGAATCATAGAATGGTCCAGGCCAGAGGGGACCTCCAGAGGTCATCCAGTCCAGCCTCCTGCAGTCAGCAGGGACATCCTCACCAGCCCAGGTCTCCCAAGGCCCCATCAAGCTTCACCTTCAATGTCTCCAAGGAAAGGGCCTCTACTATCTCCCTGGGCAACCTGTCCCTGTGCTCCACCACCCCCACAGTAAGAACTTGTTCCTAACATCCAATCTAAATCTGCTCAAACCATGTCTTGATTTGGAGCTGGGATAGAACCTGAGCACCCCTCTCCATAGATAGCACCTGCTAGTTCCCAGCAGAAGACAACTCAGGTGAGTAGGACACTGATGTTAGCTGTGGGGGAAAAGGGGGCAATTTTCCAAGCACACTTTAGCTTGCACCTAGAGCATGTTTGCTGTACCAGGTTACGTTTGCAGAACAGCCTGGAAAATGCTTTACACATCTTTAGTTTTGCTTCTGCAGAGTGAGAAAATAGGAAAGATTCTGTGCATGTTGTGTTTTCAGAGCAGCAGAATGAAAGGCTGCTCCCCTTTTCTTCTGCAGCCTCTTCTCACTCAGTGCTGTTGCATTGGATTAGTTCCTCGTGGAAGGAAAGAGTGAAAAGAGCCTCAAAGACAGAACATGTCCCTGTGTGTTCCATGTGACCATGCTTGGCTTGCAGCGTGGCAGCAGGCACTACGAAAAGCAGGTGAATGCAAGGCTTGAGGTTCCTTCTGCTGGGTCAGTCTCTGTTGCTGTCCTCACTACTGCAAAACTAGACCCTTGCAGAACTTCTGTGCAACATCCAAAAGCTTATCAGTTAGCAACTCTCCTGGCTGAGTGGGGAGGTCCCAGCTGACTGGAGGTTGGCAAATGTGACACCTAACTACAAGAATGGCCAAGAGGAGAATCTGGGGAGGTAGATGCTTGCAAGTCTGACCTTTGTGCTGGGGAAGGTCATGGAGCAATTCATCTCAGCAGGATGAGAGGAAATGGCCTCGAGTTGCACCAGGGGAAGTTTAGGTTGGATATGAGAAGAGAGTTCTTGACTGAAAGAGTTCTCAGATTCTAGAACAAGCTCCCCAGGTTGATGGTTGAATTCCTATCCCTGGAGGTGTTTCCAAGAGGCATAAATGTGGTGCTGAGGGCCATAGGGTAGTCCCAGCCCTGGCAGAGTTACAGAAGGGTTGGCCTGGATGACCTTGGTGGACTTTTCCACCCCAAATAATTTTACGACTGTTTTGCTTTCAAGTGAAGCACTGTTTCAGGTTGTGTCTTCTCTGTGTGAGCAGCTATCATTGCAGCTAACACCATCCAGAGTGGATTCTTCCTGCATTGTGGTTTCTTCAGGCACCACAGCTTCCTCACTTCCTGCAAACATTTTCCTGCCAGCAGTAATGTGCTGCATGTAGAAATAAACCTTTGTATGTAATAGTTCATTAGAAATACTTAAATCAGAATTACCTGAGTGAGGGCTTCTGTGATGGTTTGGGAGTAACCCCACACACTCTTCTGAAATCACCCAAGCTAGACTCAGCCATGCTGGAAATTAAGAAATGAAGCTTTATATTTACAGCTTAGCACAATATCCAAGCAGATAGTTACAATCTCTACAGGTATAGACAGGAATAGGCAAGTGAAAGGTAATACAGAAACACAGCAGCTCTCAGAGAAACCAGAGTCCCTAGGAGGGGTTCCCAACCACCCTTCCACCTCCTTTCCACCCCTCTACCTTATCTCAGACTTTGCCTTAAGTGCAAGGTAAGATTGGAAGACTGGCCGGGAAGGGTTAGAAAGCAGCCCAGGGAGAAAAGTACAGGCATCAGCTGCAACAGAGACCCACTGTGTTATCTGTTTTGTGTTGTTCTTACACATCTCAGCAAGCCCATGAGTGCAGTAGCCATCACCAGTCTTTCCTTTTCACAGCCTATCAGCTAATTTCTCTCACTAAAATGTTCCAGCTAGCCGCAAATTAGCATAGCTTGGCAAAAAGAAATGTCCTGATTTATTATTTATCAAGTCAAACCACCATGGCAATGTCTCACACCTTTAGGATGACTCCACATGAAAACTGGTATGATCAGTTTGTGCTGAACTCTCCTTGCTTCATCTTAGCTTCCAGAATTAATTAGTAATAAATCAACTCGAGCTGGCCACACGTTGGGCACCAAATAAAGAATGTGGTGGGTCAGGAACTTCCCACACACACTACTGAAATTGAGCAGAGCAGCTCAGAGGGGTTGGCAGTAAGCTGAAGCTCTCTGTAACTGGCAAAGCTGAATGACAAGCAGATGCACACAGCGCAGTTACAAGTGTTTACAGTGATATACGATTGAGACATAACACAGAAGTCCAGACTCCCTCCGGGACAAAGAAGCTGCTCAGACGGGGCCCAGAGCCTCTCTCCCAGCCAAACAACCAGCAGAGCTTACTTGTTCTCGATCCTGTTAGTGGAGGGTATTAGAGCTGAGCAAAGGAGAAGTGGAAGGAGCAAGGGTTCTGAATCAGAAGAACAAACTGTTTGCACTTTGGCTTTCTATCCCTTTTGGCAACCCAATGAATGATACAGACTTCATTATTTTACACCAAATGATCTAATTTCTCTCATTAAAATATTCAAATTATCCTCAAACCAGCACAAAGGGGATTTGGGAAGGACCCCTGGATGCCACAGCACAGTGATAAGCTGTAGGTGGAAGCCTGCCATGGTGCCTCAGCTGTGCCGAGTGCAGCGTCGGATGCTACCAGCTACCAGGCATCTTTTCCAGCACTGCAGAAGGAAAAATGCCTTCAGTCCTCTGCCTGCAATTCGGTATCCAAGCCCCAGCCAGCAGGACTGGTTTGTTTAAACACACTCTGACAGTACTAGATGTGGAAATGGCTGAAACATAAGAAGTCTTACTGTCTCTCAGAACATTAACGTTTCAGTTGCTCAATCTTAATCGCATTGGCAGGCACTTTTAGGTGAGAGAAAACGATTGTATCATTAAGGGAGCATGGAGTCCCAGACATTAAGGGTGTATGTAGAGGAAGCACAGGACTGTCAGGGTTGGAAGACCCCTCAAGGATCATCCAGTTCCAACCCCCTTGCCATGAGCAGGGACACCTCACACTAGATCCGACTGCCCAGAGCCACATCCAGCCTGGCCTTAAACACCTCCAGGTATGAGGCTTCCACCACCTCCCTGGCAACCTGTGCCTGTCTCTCACTACCCTCATGGGGAAGAACTTCCTAACGTCTAATCTCAATCTGCCTTCCTCTAACTTGAATCCATCTCTCACAGTCCTGTCACTACCTGACACCCTAAAAAGTCCCTCAGCAGCTTTCTTGTAGCCCCCTTCAGATACTAGAAGGCCACAATAAAGTCTCCTTGCAGCCTCCTCTTCTCCAGGATGAACAGCCCCAACTCAGCCTGTCCTCACAGCAGAGCAGCTCCAACTCTCTGAGCATCCTCGTGGCCCTTCTCTGGACAGTTGCAGCACCTCCAGCTCTTTCCTGTCACAGTGCTCCAGGTGAGGTCTCAGCAGAGTGGAGTAGAGAGGCAGAATCGGTTTCCCAGAGTCTGTAACTTTTGGATTTGTAGCCATGACGTATCCCAGGACACTGAGAATTAGAGTTCTTGTTTCGTAAAGGAGAGCAAGGGACCAGTAAATGAGGGAAGACATTGCTCACAGGTGGTTAGTGATAGAACAACAGGGAGTGGCCTCAGGCTGCAGCAGGGCAGGTTTAGACTGAACATGATGAGGCATTTTTGCCAGCAAGAGTGGTCAGGCATTGGGACAGGCTGCCCAGAGAGGTGGTGGAGTCACCAACCCTAGGTATGTTTAAGGGTTGTCTGGAGGTGGTGCCTGGGGATATGGTTTAGGGGTAAACTTTGTAGAGTAGGGTCAGTGGTTGGACTTGATGATCCCGAGGGGCTTTTCCAACCTGCATTTTTCTGTTTGCAAATCCCAGACAGATGCTCCAAGGCCCTCCGTGGCAGCCTCATCTTCTGCCAACATTTAAGCAAGGAAACCAAGGAAAGTGAAACCTTCATTGCACTGCTAAATGCATGACAACAGTGACAGGGGTGGAGCTGCATGGCTGCCTTTGTGCCTATCAGGAATACAAATAAATGCTTTACGCAAGCAAAACATGAATACAGAGTGACTGTAATCCACCTTTGTAAAGCAAACCTGTATCCCATAACTTTTTCTCTATACCACATCTAACCAACAGTGCAACACCTAGCAGTCCTGCTTGTTCTCTTCGGGAGTGGGTTGCAAGGTTTGCTTTTCAAGTCTGGCCAAATCCTTCTCCAAAAAAAAAAAAGTATCAGAGATCTTTAGGTTGAACAAATAAAAGACTTCCTCAAATTGAAATCTATTCCAAAAGGATTCTGCAAAGTCCTTCGTAGCAGGGGACCCACAGCAAGGCAGGAGGATGCTGTGGTCATGTCTGCAAGTCTTGGCAATCTAATTTCAAAATTTTAATCTAATTTCCTGTGCTTATTTATAGAGCAGTGCGAGCTAAGCCCTTTTCTGAACTGCAGCCATCCTGTGAGTTTATGTTATCAGTTAGCAAAACGCCAGCTGCCCCCGTTTCACAAGTCCTTAATTACTCATCTCCTCCCACAGACACCATTAGCAAGTGATACCTGGTATCAAATGGAAGATGGAAGGCAAAGCAAAGTGGCAGGCTAGGCAGAACCTGTGCCTGTTCAGGTGACTCAGAACAATGCACAACACTGCAAGGAGCTGAATAAAGCCAAGAGGAGTTAAGATTCCTTTCCAGTGCCAGTTGGGTCTACTGGGCTGTCCTGAGCTTCAAAATAAGCCCTTCTAGTTTTAACCTTTTAAATGTCAGCTTTCACCTTTTGCCTCATTCAAAGCAGAGGGGTTACAAATAGTCATTATTTAGTTAAATGCAACCCACTGCAAACCAAAGAGGTCAGCATAATGCACTTTCCTAACTACCCACATGATTATTGAAACCTGTTCTCCACATGACCACAAAAAAGATTAAAACTGTGAAGGTTTGCTTAAATATTTGAACTCAGAATTTCCTCAGAGGAAAGCAACCTGGCAGCAAGGATTTTGAAGGAGTCTTTGTGCAATTGGTGCAGGCAAATGAACATGTTGCATATCTTTATGCAAGGGTGATGTGCGATCTGGAGATGGGGAGAAATGGAATGAAATCCAACAAGGACACTGTTTCCTGGACATTGCTTTCTCCAGGAGATCACAGAATGGTGTGGGTTGGGGGGGGACCTCTGGAGATCATTCAGTTCAACACCTCTGCTAAAGTAGCCCCACCTAGGTGGTGGGTTTGGAAAGAGAGAGGGAGACTCCATAACCTCTCTGAACAGCCTCTTCTAGGGCTCCAGTATCCTCACAGGAAAAAAAGTTTTCCCTTATGTTTAGGTGGAACCTCCTCTGTTCTAGTTTGTGCCCACTGCTCCTTGTCCTATCACTGGGCACCAGTGAAAAGAGCACAGCTCTATTCCCATGACCCCCATCTTTTATCTCTTGCTGAGCATTGAGGAGATGCCCTCTGCTCTTCTCCAAACTAAACAGCCCCAGCTCTTTCAGTCTTTCCTCACAGAAATGCTCCAGGCCTCTCAGCATCTTTGTGGCCTCTGTTGGACTCTCTCCAGCAGTTCCCTGTCTCTCTTGCACTGGGAAGGCCAGAACTGGGCATGAGTGCTATGTAAAGTCTCTTCCATCTGTTTACCAGTAAGATGTATTCACATGGAGCATGAAGAAGTGAACCTGAAGTATCTGCCTAGAGCAGACAGCAGTTTTGCTGCACTTCTTATGTGCAGAGGAGTTCACTTCCCTTGGCCCATGTGCTAAGCTTACAGTCTTGTAGTCTTGTGTGCTGGAGAAGTTCTGAGCTGCTCCAGCCTGTCTCTGACATCAGTTCTTCAAAAGTAGCAGACTTTGCTTTGGAGCTGCCTGCAAGGCTTCCTTTCCCTCAGTCCTGCAACAGCTTGTGAACAAAGTTCCTCTAAAGACTGATGCAGAACCCAGAGTTCAGCTCCTCTCCAGACTGGATGAAGCTGATGGTCCCTGCAGTGGTGTTTGCTGTGCAGTGCTCAGACAGAGCTGCTGATCAGAACTGACTGGAAGACATCCATAGGACTGGAAATGATGTCTCTCAGTGGAGCTCTTCCTGCCTGGCCACTTGGAGAATGCAGGGACCAGAGACAGACACAGAGGTTTTAGAAGATGAAATGTGTCATGCTGCTTTATCGGCTCACTCAGTAGTGAATCCTTGAGTTGATCTACCTATGGACTGCATGAAAGGTGAGCTGCTGGATCAGGGAATGACATTTCTCCCAGAAGAAGGGGCAAGCTGAGATGGGCTGCCCCTGCCACCTGCAGATGCCTATATTCTCACCATTACGAAACTCTTCTGGTAGGGCATAAATCCTGCCAGGCCAGTTTAACCCTTACTCTCCTCCTCCTGTTTCGGGTCCAGGAGTGGAGTTAGATGAGCAAGCAATAAGGGTTTGTTTCCAGCAAAACTTTGAGGGCTAGAGGCTTAGCACCACGTGTCAGGTGTCTTGTGCTGCCCCTCACTGTGCCTGTGCGCTCACATGAGGCACCAAGCTTTGAATTCGTTGGCCAGAACAATGGTGCTGGTGCCTATTGGCCAGTTTCCCTTTCAAAATGAAGTGTTTAATGGGGGGGGGAGGGTGATTCAGAAACTGGGAATCACACTGCCACGTGTATGTGGCTTGCCCTAGCAGCTCAGCAGCAGCAGCTCAGTTCTTTTTCCTTCTGCCTGGATTGTATTTTACCCCGGGATCGTTATCGTGAGTTTTGGAAGCGTCTTGGTACAGGAGACTTACTCAGGGACCAAAGCATTGCAAGTACATCTGCTGTAGTTAATGCTAAGGCTCCATAAGCGGAGTTAGAATGTTCCTGTCTTCACCTTCCTATTTTCCAAGTACTGCTTGTTTCAACTGTTTAATTCTGTGCAACTATTTCCTGTCGACAGAAAATCCAAAGAAGCCCAGGGAATTATCCCACATTTTTGACTCTTAACAATAAAATCAGTATTCACACAGAAATTAATATTCATCATTCACAGCAGATTATTAATGGATGATACAAACTCTCTCTTGTCTTCCCTCAGCCAGCCTCCCAGCTTCCTTCCACAGACCTTTAGGAAAGAGTTTCTGAATCCAAAGAAGCCCAGGGAATTATCCCACATTTTTGACTCTTAACATTAAAATCAGTATTCACACAGAAATTAATATCATTCATAGCAGATTATTAATGGCTAATATAAACCCTCTCTTGTCTTCCCTCAGCCAGCCTCCCAGCTTCCTTCCACAGACTGTCCTGGAGTCCTGTATACCCCAAAATTCCTCTCTCTCTGTGGTTTGAATGGGAGAGGAAAAGGCTTGAAAAACCTGTTTCCCCCCTTGCCCTGCAGGCGTGAAGCGGGGGAGCACAGGGCCCTTCCAGCACGAGGGGTGCCTGTGCAGTGCCTGCACTGGAATCGGGCTGTGATTGGCTGTGCTCTTCGTGCCCAGGCAGTGGTAACTCAGCTCTTTGTCTAGGAAGGGTATAAATATTGGGGGACTTCCCACCTTGGGGTTCCCGCCTTAGAGTTCTCCCCTACCTAGGTAGTTCCTGCAGAAGGAGTCCCCTGGTGCTCTGAAGGACAAGCTCCTGAGGGACAGGACCATCCCTGCTTTGGATGGCTCCCACCGTAAGCACCTCCTTTATGCAGCTTGATAGGCCTGAACGAGCCTCGGAGGGCTTTTGAAAGAGAGCGAGGGGACAAGCATCTGGAGTGCCCTTTCAGCCAGCCTGGCTCACCTGTCAGTAAACTTTTGGCTCAGCCTGATTAGTAGCAGGGGATACTACGTTTAGTAGCTTAGCCTTTTCCAACTCCTGACTTCCAAAACAGTCAAATTTGGTATCCTTGTAAGATCTTCTCAATCAAACTGATTAAAACTAAGTTAATTTCTGTATCTGGTTTTGGGGGTGGGTTTCAGGAAAATAAAATAACTCTGTTTTTATATATACTCCTGACTCGGCCACATTAATTCCTTGCCTCCACAACACAGACCTTTAGGAAAGAGTTTCTGTGGCAGGCTGCAGCGGTGGAATTTAAGCTTCATGCAATCTGCTGAGCATTAACAGTCCCAGCAACAGAGTGAGATCACTGGCTCGGAGTGGTTGATTTTAGAGCATGTTGTTGTCAAGATGTATATCGAAACCAAATAATCCTCAGGCTGAAACTTTTTATACTCTGGAGCTTTTTCTCCCATGAATCCATGAGAGATTTGCCTTGATAGCTGCTATTAACACAAGTGGGAATTGCAAGCCAATACCCTATGCATTATTTGAAGAACTTATCTCAAAGCATTGCCCAAAGGAAATTTTTATGATAGTTTGCCCCCCCTGGGAGCAGGGATTTCTAATGGCAACAACTGAAAGAGACCCTAATCTATATTTTAGTTGTGGGAATAAGAGCACTGTTGCATGCCTTCGGTTATTATGCTGCTGAACTTGAACTCCAAATTGTTTCCTGCTTGAAGAAATATTTGAGGTAGTTTTACTGAAATTATTATAACACTTTAAAGTTTCTAAACTATTTTAATATTGTCTCATGTTTCAACCTCTCTTCCCATTCCTTAGTGGCGCTCCATGTAACATGCATTTTTAGCAGCACTTCTATACAGAACCCTGGAAGCCAAAACGCAGAGCAGCACTCCTGCAGGTAGGCCTTCAAAGCGGTGTTTTTCTAATAGCTGTACATTTGCAAGGTCCTGCACCTGGGTCAGGGCAATCTCAATCACAAACCCAGGCTGGATGAGGAGTGCCTGAGTGCAGCCTGAAGAAGAAGGCCTTGGGGGTGTCAGTTGGTGCCATAGTGCCCAGGAGCTAGCACTGGTCACTGGCAGCCCAGAGCCAGCTGTGTGCTGGCTGCAGCCAGAGCAGGGAGAGCAGCAGCACAGGGAGGGGATTCTGCCCCTCTGCTCTGCTCAGACCTCGCCTGCAGCGCTGCCTCCAGTCCTGGGGAACCCAGCACAAGAGGCACCTGGAGCTGCTGAAGAGGGTCCAGAGGAGGCCATGAAGATGATCAGAGGGCTGGAGAACCTCCCCTATGGGCACAGGCTGAGGGAACTGGGGTTTTTCAGCCTGGAGAAGGCTCTAGGGCAGGGGTCCTCAAACTACGGCCCGCGGGCCAGATACAGCCCCCCAGGGTCTTCAACCCAGCCCACCAGTATTTACAGAACTCCCCCACACCAGGGTTATGGGGGGAAACCAAACAGCCACTTCCTGCCACTTAATCTGCTTGCAGCCTCTGCAGCCCCCAAGCCTCCGCCGGGACTGGGCTGGAACCAAACTACAGTCTGGGCCCCGACACTACTGAGCTGGAACCAAACTACAGTCTGGGCCCCAACACTACTGAGCTGGAACCAAACTACAGTCTGGGCCCCGCAAACTATAGTCCAGCCCCAACAGTCTCGGGGACAGTGAACTGGCCCCCTGTTAAAAAAGTTTGAGGACCCCTGCTCTAGGGAGACCTTAGAGCAGCCTTCAAGTACCTGAAGGGGCTCCAGAAGAGCTGGGGAGGGACTTTTGACAAAGGCTTGGAGTGCCAGGATGAGAGACAATGGCTTTGAGGAGAGAGTGAGAGTGGAGATGAGGGAGAAATTGTTTAAAGTGAGAGTGGGGAGACACTGGCACAGGCTGCCCAGGGAGGTTGTGGCTGCTCCCTCCCTGGAGGTTTTCAAGGCCAGGCTGGATGAGGCCTTGAGAAGCCTGGGCTGGTGGGAAGTCTCTGCCCATGGCAGGGGCCTGGAACTGTAAAGTCCCTTCCATCCCAACCCATTCTGTGGTTCCATGGCCATGGCAGGGGATTGGCACAGGATGGTCTTTAATGTCCCTTTCAACCCAACCCACCCTGGCATTCTCTGTGGCACTATTAGCTCTCACTCTGTGAGCTCTCTGACTTCTCGTCTAGGTGGGAAGTGCCACAGGGTCACTCTGAACATGTCTGTTCATTGCAATTCCTGTCCCTGCTCCACACCACCTTCACTTGCACAGTTTCATCTTTTTAACTTAGAGATTCCAGGGCTTGTCTTTAATGATGACCACACTTTCTGCTCTCTCCTTCCAACAGAGTTGGCAGTCAAACGACTCAGACGCCTTGTCTGGATGCAGATGGCTTGTCTCTTGATCCACAAAGTGTTTGCAGCTCCTCAGAACCTGCCCTATCTTCTTGTGTGCTCTGTGAATTGTTGTATTTGCCTGAACCAGGACACTGCCTCAACAGCGAAAAGTCCACTGACCCTGAACAGATTTCATAGAATCACAGAATGGCTCAGGTTGGAAGGGACTTCAGATCTATTCCAATCACCCTGTCATGGGCAGGAATGCCTTTCAACTAGCCCAGCCTGCCCAAGGTCTTGTCCTGCCTGGCCTTCAACACCCCCAGGGACGGGACATCCACAACCTCCCTGGGCAGCCTGTTCCATGGTCTCACCACCCTCCAACTGAAGAACTTCTTCCTCAAATCTGCCTCAGCTTCAAACCATTCTCACTTGGCCTGTCTCTAGACACCTTCAGGAAAAGTCTTTCTGCAGCCTTCCTTAGGGTTCCTTCTAGTACTGGTAGGCAGCTCTAAGGTCCCCCTGGAGCCTTCTCCTGTCCAGGCTCCCCAGCAACCTCAGCCGGTCCTCCCAGCAGAGCTCCTCCAGACCTTAGAGCATCTTTGTGGCCTCCTCTGGCCTCACTCCAGCAGCTCTGTGTCCTTCTCATGCTGGGGATAGCAGAACTGGAGATAGGGTTGGAGGTGAGGTCTGAGCAGAGCAGAGCCAAGGGGGAGAATCCCCTCTCTTGCGCTGCTGCCCACACCCTCTGGCTGCAGCCCAGCACACAGCTGCCTGCTGGGCTGCATGAGGGCTCTGCTGGCTCCTGAGATGCTGCTCAGCAACCAGCAGCCCCAAGTCTCTTTCTTCCACTCTCAACCCACTCTGCACCCAGCCTGTTTCATGACAGGGATATTCTGATGTCATTTACACTGGCTTCCACCTTGTGAAGTTGCTCGCCAAGGCAATAAATTGGGAAAGAAGCCTAGATCACTATGCTGGAAATTGATGTGCATACATCCCATAATTTCTGGCCCTAGAAAACAGGTTGCTGTGCATGCTAAACATCTGCATAACAATGTTGTGTACAGAACAGTCTGCCATGAGTTTCCTGCATTAAAAAGAAATCTTTCTGAACTATTCTGAGCTTTGCTCCATTATTTCTCGCAGCAGCAGAACTCCACCTGACTTATTAAAACCTGAGGGCCTCTCACATGCTGGGCTCTAATCAATAACCCCTGTGCCAACTGATGTTATTCTGCATGTCAAGTCATATTGCTACAATTCTGGCTCTGGGATGTTACAAAGCTCCAGCTTGTGTTGTTTTGGTGTTTTCTGCCTTCTTAGCACTGACTCAGGAATTGTTGCTTATAGCTAGAGCAACAGGGGAAAAAACGGAACAGAACACAACACAAATCTTCCTTCCCTTTCTAACTACAGGCAAAAGCAGACCAGCAACAGCAAGAGGAAGGAAAATGCTGCTCTGGTGTTCCTGCCTGGCCTCAGACATGCTATGCAAACTAAACACATGACCTTTGGCTAAGACACTTGCAGCATCACTCAGGCACACGAGCTTGGTGCCAGACCTGCCCAGCTGGCACAAACCAGGCCACTCACCCACCACATCTGATGCTGGCAGATGAACCCAGGCACTGCAGCCTTCAGCCAGATTACCTTGGAGATATAGTAAGGAATAACCTAGATGTTATTTAGGGGAATTCTTTCTCTCTGTTGAGGAAATTAGGGGAGGGCCCTTTTGAAGGCAGGAGATAGAAGAAGGGAATAATCAGAGGTAATGTTTTAAGTTTTATGGTAGAGCTCCACGAGGGAGTGGTGAGGTCAGGAGAAGGACTGTCCTCACTCTGCACTACAGAAGCCAACTCCAGCACTCTTCAGGGATTGTCTGTTTAAAGCTGGGTTTGTTAACCTAATGTATTTACATGTATCCAGAGACAGGAAAGGGTTTCCGTTGCCATTTGGGTTTTGACAACGGGTCTGCTATTTAGTTCTCATACATTCCTTCATTAATGGCTTGGACATTGCAGGAAAAGAAGACAAGACACCAGGAATGTGGTTTAAGTAGGCCGTGACTTCATAAATAACACATCTGGGAACCAGCTGGCAATGGCTCGTCCAGTGCAGGTCACACTTCCCTTAATCCATAGCACGTGGTGGCAAGCTGCCATCAGCCCCCCACCCTGCTAACACGGCCTGAGCAGCGCCCCTGGGAGCCATGGGCCCCCTTCCCCTGAAGAGGACTGCAAAGGGAAAAAGGAGGCTGCATCTCAACTCAGATGTTGCCCCGATCTTCTCTGTGGTCTCCTCTTCCCTCTGCACTCCTGCTTGGGGCTTAGCAGAAAGCGTTCTCCCCAGCCCATCGGTTTCTGCACTAGAGGTTGGCTGTAGCAAGGCAATGGCTCTGTCAGTAATTGCTTCCATCAGAGCAGCCAGCATCATCTCCCCTCTCTGCTCAACCCAGAGAGCTGAGCAGAACACAGAGCTCAGCTGAACGCACACTCCCAGCAGACTCATCTGATTTTTCTCTTCAGTTAATTTATAAATCAGCCAAATTGCTCCTGTGATTGCCTCAACTTTCTGGTGTGGTGTCCCAAAACCACACTAAACTTGCTGTAACTTGACCTGGCTCTACTTAAGGCCTCTTTTCCTCACCTCAGCCCTGCCATTATTTCTCCCCTCCTCGCACTGGTTGTATCATGATTTATCTTGGTCTGTTCTCGTTGCCTTTTCCCCATCTGAATGAATCAGAGCTCTCTTCTGCCCCGCGGCTATGCCACCTCAGCTGGGCCCAAAGGCTAAGGGAGCAGCCTGCAGAACAGCAGCTTCCTGACACGTTTCAAAGGCAGACTTTGAGCCAGACAGCAGCTTTGCAGCCTGACACATCCCTCTGGAAAGCAGCCTCAGCACCAGTACAGCTGAGCCTGCCCCCTCCACATTCACCTGCTGTCTCGGGTAGCAGCAGCCCCAGCCACAGGCTTTGGGTCCTGTTGCCATGGCTGCCACTTCATCTGGAATGAAGAACCCCATTTACAGCTCTCTGACTTTAGAACAAAGTCAAATACCCTTTATGAGCTAACAGCCTCCCAGGTGAGGTGACGAGGGCACACACCAGCTGGCCTTTGTCCTTGTCACGTCTCCAGAGACACTCTGGTGTTGGCGCAATGCTGAGGCGCTGCAGCACTCATACCTCACACCAATGCCAACACAGGGTTGGGTAGGCTGGAGAAGACCTCTATGCCATCTGGTCCAACCATCAACCCAACACTACCATGCCCACTAAACCAAGTGCCATGGTCACACAGTTCTTAAACACCTCTAGGGGTGGTGACTCCACCTGCAAGTGCAGGGTCCTGCACCTGGGCCGGAACAATCCTCACTGTCAGTACAGGCTGGGGGAGGAGGTGTTAGAGAGCAGGCCTGTGGAAAGGACCTGGGGGTGCTGGGGGACGAGAAGCTGGACAGAGCAGACAGTGCAAATCACATCCTGGGCTGCATCAAAAGAAGTGTGGCCAGCAGATCAGAGAGGGGACTCTGCCACTTTGCTCTGCTGAGACCTCACCTGTAGGACTGCATCCAGTTCTGAAGCCCCCAGTACAGGAAGGGCATGGACCTGATGGAGTGGGTACAGAGGAGGCCACAAAAACAGTCGGAGGGTTGGAGCAGCTCTGCTACAATGACAGACTGGGAGAGCTGGGGGTGCTCAGTCTGGAGAGGAGAAGGCTCCAAGGAGACCTTGTTGCGGCTTTCCAGTATCTGAAGTGGGCTACAAGAAAAAAGGAGAGGGACTTTTTAGGGTGTCAGGTAGTGATAGAACTGGAGGAATAGAGCAAAACTAGAAGTGGGGAGATTCAGATTGCATGTTAGGAAGAAATTCTTTACTGTGAGGGTGGTGAGAGACTGGCACAGGTTGCCCAGGGAGGTGGTGGAAGCCTCATCCCTGGATGTTTTTGAGGCCAGGCTGGATGTGGCTTTGAGCAATGTGATCTAGTGTGAGGTGTCCCTGCCCATGGCAGAGAGGTTGGAGCTGGATGATCCTTGAGGTCTCTTCCAACCCTGACAATTCAGGTGATCTGCTGGAGAGCAGCCCTGTGGAGAGGGACCTGGGAGTGCTGGTGGACAGCAAGCTCTGTGTGAGACAGCAATGTGCCCTGGTGGCCAAGAAGGGCCATTAAGAAGAGTGTGCCCAGCAGATCCAAGGAGGTTCTTCTCCCCCTCTACTCTGCCCTGATGAGACCTCACCTGGAATATTGCACCTGGTTCTGGGCTCCCCAGTTCAGTAGGGACAGGGATCTACTGGAGAGAGTCCAAGGGAGGGCTACAAAGATGATTAAGGACCTGGAGCACTGCCTGATGAGAAGAGGCTGAGAGCCATGGGTCTGTTTGGTCTGGTGAAGAGAAGGCTGAAAGGGGATCTGAGCAATGTCTATCAACAGCTGAGGGCTGGGGGTGAAGAAGCAAGGGACAGGGACAGCCTCTGCTCACTTGTGCCCTGCCATAGGACAAGGGCACCGGATGGAAACTGCAGCACAGGAGGTTCCACTGCAACACAAGGGGGAACTTCTTGAGTATAAGGATCCCAGAGCCTTGGCATAGGCTGCCCAGAGAGGTTGTGGAGTCTCCTTCTCTGGAGCCTTTCCAGCCCTGTCTGGATGTGTTCCTGTGTGACCTGTGCTGGATTCTATGGCCCTGCTCTGGCAGGGGCTTGAACTCGATGATCTCCAGAGGTGCCTTCCAATCCCTAACATCCTGTGAGCCTGTCATGACTCTACTCCTGCTCTTAAAAAAAGTAAATAAAATCAAGTGCTCTCTTTAGGAGATTGGGTCATGACTCTAAGCAGCAGCTGGGGAAGCATCAAAGGGAATTCTAAGAGTATTTTGCGAAGAAAGGTTGGGCCAGAATATCCTTGAGGTCCATTCCAACCTGGTGTTCTATGATTCACAGGATCACAGCATGGCTCAGGTTGGAAGTGACCTCAGAGGTCATCTGCTCCAACCTCCCTGCCATGGGCAGGGACACCACTCAACTAGACTCAGCTGCTCAAGTCTTCTTCCAGCCTGACCTTGAACACCTCCAGGGAGGAAGCAGCCACAGCCTCCCTGGGCAACCTATTCCAGAGTCTCACCACCCTCACACTGAAGAATTTCTTCCTCAGCTCCAGCCTAACCCTGCTCTGCCTCAGCTTCAAACCATCCCCACTGGGCCTGTCTCTAGACACCCTCAGGAAAAAGTCTCTCTGCAGCCTTCCTGCAGGACCCCTTCAGGCACTGGCAGACAACTCTAAGGTCCCCCTGGAGCCTTCTCCTCTCTAGGCTGCACACCCCCAGCTCCCTCAGCCTGTCTTCACGGCAGAGCTGCTTCAGCCCTTGGAGCATCTTTGTGGTCTCCTCAGGCCTCACTCCTGCAGCTCTGTGTCCTCATGCTGGGGACAGCAGCACTGGAGGTGAGATCTGAGCAGAGCCAAGTGACAGAATCCCCTCTCTTGGCCTGCTGCCCACACAAATGTACCATATCTTAGATTTTGGGGGGGCTGTTTGTTTGGTTTTAATATTGCTGTTGTCTTAATGATTTTCACAGTACTAACAGCTTCAGTGAGCAGTTGGTCTAGAATGCAGCTGACCCAGCTGGATGCAGCGCTGAGCAGAGGATCATTCACTATTTTCAGTTTGGTGGAAGCATCCCAAACTTAAGTGGCTGAAAGAATAAGAAGACAGCAAAGTTTTGTTCCTTGAGGAACTGCTGTGCTGAAGAGAATCACAGAACCACAAAATGCCAGAGGCTGGAAGGGCCCTCCAAAGCTCATCCAGTCCAACCCCCCTGCCAAAGCAGGATCACCTAGAGCAGATCACACAGGAACACATCCAGGAGGGTTTTGAATATCTCCAGAGAAACTCCACAGCTCCCCTGGGCAGCCTGTGCCAGGGTTCTGTCACCGTCACTCTGAAAAAATTCCTCCTTGTGTTTCCATGGAACTTCCTCTGCCTCAGCTTCCATCACTGCCCCTTGTGCTGGCACTGGGCATCACCCAACAGAGCCTGGCTCCAGCCTCCTGGCACTCACCTTTACATCTTTATCATCAGGACTGAGGTCACCTCTCAGGCTCCTCCTCTCCAAGCCCCAGCTCCTTCAGGCTCTCCTCCTAAGGAAGATGATCCATTGCCTTTATCATCTTTGTGGCTCTTGCTGGAATCTCTCAAGCAGTTCCCTGAGGTCCTTCTTGGAACTGAGGGGCCCAGAACTGTACACAGTACTCCAGATGTGGCCTCAGCAGGGTAGGAAAATCTATCTGGACTTAGTACCCACAGCCCTTCTAATCCACCCCAGAATGACATCGACCTTCTTGGCCACCAGAGCACATTGCTGGCTCAAGGTCAACCTCCCACTGACCAGGACCCCCAGGTCCTTTTCCCCTTCACTGCCTTTCACCAGGTCAGTCCCCTACCTATCCTGCTCCCTGGGGTTGTTCTTACCCAGGTGCCAGACTCTACCCCTGCCCTTGTTAAATTTGATTCCATTTCTCCCTGCCCAAGCCCCCAGCCTGTCTAGTTCACTGTGGTGCTTACTTCCACATGAGATTAGCCTTTAGCCAGTCCATATTTGTTGATCCACATCCACAGTGCTCTGTGCTTTTGTAGCCTGCACATGTTTGGGGCTGATCTAGCCCAAACCCTGGGCTCCTCACCAAAGGGCAGAATCAGACATTCTCTTGGGAAGGTTCTAACTCATCAGTAGAGGAACAGTTGAAACTGAAAGAGGGAGGTTCAGAGTAGATCTGAGTAAGAAACTCTTTACGATGGGGACAGTGAGACACTGGCCCAGGCTGCCTAGAGAGGTACAGAAGCCTCAGCCCTGGGAGCGTTCCCAGCGAGTTTGAACAGGAGTCTCTGCAGGTTGCTCTTGTTGCAGATGTCCCTGCTGTCTACAGGGGTTTGGACTCGATGACCTCTAAAGACACCTTCCACCCCGAACCAGGCTGGGATTCCATGCAGGTGCACATGCAGAGATGGGTAAAATGCCCTCAGGGGAGAGCACTCAGCGGATGAGCAGGACCCCTACTTCACCAGGCAGCGGCAGCACCCTCCCCCTGCCTGCTCCACAGACAAGAGGCTAAGTAGCCAAAGAGAAGGTGGGGAGCAGAGGCATGAGGTGTCAAGCCCTGTTGGCCCAGGCCTTTGAAGACACAGGAGAGGTTCTCCAAGCAGACAGTGCACAGGATGACTGTTCAAATGCAACCTTAAGAAAATCAATCTGCAGTGGTTTGATTCAGAAGCTTCCTCTTTTTCTTAAAGCTTCTTTAATTGATGCTGAGAGAAAGTGCTTTGAGTTGCAAACTGATGAGAAGAGCAATAATTAAGAGGGTATACTGAGTACATCTGCCTAGAGCAAAAGTGATTTGCAATCCTGAGTTAATGTATTCTTTGTCTATCAGTAGTATTTGCTGCCACATTTGCTTCTGTCATTGTTTTGGGCATATTTATTTATTCTGACTGATTCTGTCTCCCTTGAGTCTGTTATTTCCCAAAACTCCTTTTGTTAATCCTAGCACCCAGCCCTGTCCAACCAACCAGACCATGGCACTAAGTGCCTCATCCACACCTCCAGGTGCTTCAACACGTCCAGGAACGGCGACTCCACCACCTCCCTGGGCAGCCCATTCCAATGCCAATCACTCTCTCTGCCAACAACTTCCTCCTAACACCCAGCCTAGACCTNGAGCCAGCCCAGGATGCCATTGGCTCTGCTGCCCACCTGGGCACTGCTGCCTCATCTTCTCTCTCCCAGCACCCTCTCTCCCAGCACCCTCAGCTCCCTCTCTGCCTGGCTGCTCTCAGCCACTCTGTCCCCAGCCTCTAGTGCTGCTTGGGGTTGTTGTGGTCATGAAATCCAAAGGGTTCTTGTTTAAATTCTGATTTACCAGGCACTCCTCAGGACACATTCTTTTGGACAGAGCCAACTGTTCTGAGGTAGAAATGAGGTTTTTAGTAATTCTACTCTACAAGCATCCTCTCCCTCCCAGTGCTCTCTATTTCAGGCTTCTCTCTTGCTGTTGTTTCACTAATCTTTCCATGATGCAACTATTCTGAGGTCAGTTTAATTTACCCAAGCACATTTCCTGAAGAGCTTCCCTCACAGATCAGCAAAGGCTAAGTATGCAACAGGATGTTAAGTGTTGAAGTAGAGGTGGGGTTGTTCAGCCTGGAGAAGAGGTGCCTCCAGGGAGAGCTTAGAGCAGCCTTCCACTACTTAAAGGGGACTACAGGACTGCTGGGGAGGGACCCTTACTTACAAAGGCTTGCAGTCAGAGCATGAGGGCCAGCGGCTTTGAGCCAGAAGAAGCTGAACTGAGATTAGATAGGAGGTGGAAATTCTTCCCTGGGAGGGTGATGAGGCCCTGGAACACCTTGCCCTGAGAACTTGTGGAGGCTCCAAGCCTGGGAACATTTGAGGCTGGGTTGGATGGGCCTTGAGCAAACTGGTGTGGTAGGGAGGTGCCTCTGCCCATGGCAGGGGGTTGGAGCTGGATGATCTTGAAGGTCCCTTCCAGCCCAAACCATTGTAGAAATCCACTTATGAAACCCTTGTGTCCTTCAGCTCTAACTGCTTGTGTTGCTTGGCTTCCAACCCAACCATTCTGCAATTCCACAAGTTTCTGACTTTAGTACTGAACTACAGAACACTGCACCACTTTTGCTGTCCTACCTCCATCCCCATTTCCCACTGGGAGAAAGGATGTTGATGGGTTATTAGCAGCTGACTCAGAGCAGCTAAAAGGGAGTGGAGAGCCTTAGCTTTAAGCTAAGGATGCATTCGAATCATCTGCTCCGTGGTCCTACAAGGGCCCAGGTGTGAATTTAGACTGCAACATGCTGCATCCCTCTGCTCTGGGGTCACACTTGGGAGCCTTCCTGAATGAGGCAGCTATACCAAATCAGTCCTCTCCTGACAAATGCCATCTGCAGGGAGCTCTTGGGTCCATTAGGGCCAGCTGCCTGGTGGTGAAAGCATTCAGATGCTTTACATAGAAGGCTGCAGGTGATCTACGCCGAGCTGTGTCTCTCCATGCCCCGCTCAGACATACCCCTGCCTGCTGGCACAGTGCCCTGGACAGCAGGGCAGAGGATATTTGGGGGTAAAATTCCTGACTGCTTTTGAATCCTTTTTGTATGAACTACTTAGATATTCACTTGGAGCAGGGAGCTGGATCTCCCTAGTGAGTGATTTAACCAGCAGGCATTCTAACTCCCTCTCTCTGGCCTAATGAATATTTCATCTTTTATTCTGTGGAACAACACATTATGCAATCATTCAATTAAGCACTGTCTCATAATGCATATGCACAAGGTGTTAGTCATGGCTAACACCACTGACGCCGGGAGGCTTGTTTTGTGAAATAAAAAATGCTGTTCTTCACTCTCTAGCACCACATCTTCATCTCCTCTGCTGAAAGCTCAGCCTGCCTTTGGAAGCAAGATCTGACCCAGCCTGCAAGCAGGATCTCACCCAACCATCAGTGGGAACGTCACTAAACCCTGCTCGGCTTCCAAGCCTGGACAGAGAGGCTTGGAGAAAGAGCACTGTGGTCTGTCTCCATCACGTGAGGCATAGAATCATAGAATCAAGCAGGTTGAAAGACACCTCCAAGCTCAATCAGTCCAACCTAGCACCCAGCCCTGTCCAACCAACCAGACCATGGCACTAAGTGACCCAGCCAGGCTTGGCTTCAACACCTCCAGGCACAGTGACTCCACCACCTCCCTGGGCAGCCCATTCCAATGCCAATCACTCCCTTCTGGCAACAACTTCCTCCTAACATCCACCCCTGGCACAGCTTGAGACTGTGTCCTCTTCTTCTGTTGCTGCTTGCCTGGGAGCAGAGCCCAACCCCACCTGGCTACAGCCTCCCTGAAGGTAGTTGTAGGCTGCAATGAGCTCTGCCCTGAGCCTCCTCTTCTGCAGGCTGCACACCCCCAGCTCCCTCAGCCTCTCCTCACAGGGCTGTGCTCCAGGCCCCTCACCAGCCTTGCTGCTCTTCTCTGGACACCTTCCAGCACCTCAACATCTCTCTTGAATTGAGGAGCCCAGAACTGGACACAGCACTCAAGGGGTGGCCTGAGCAGTGCTGAGCACAGGGGCAGAAGAACCTCCCTTGTCCTGCTG
>WAAF01015534.1:43032-63032 GCA_013400475.1 Tricholaema leucomelas
GGTGTCATCTGCAAACTTACTGATGCTGGACTCAATCCTCTGGTCCAGATCACCAATAAAGATATTGAACAGGACTGTGCCCAGCACTGATCCCTGGGGCACACCATCAGTGCCAGCTGCCAGCTGGATGTGACACCATTCACCACCACTCTCTGGGCCCGTTTGCCTTCTGGGCATCTTCGTCCCCCTTTGAAGATCCACTCAGCTTCCAGGGGAGGCAACAGGAGAATAATGCAGAGAGCAGAAATGCCAAATATTTGGGTCCAGGAATAAGCATCTTGCGAATGGAAGAGGCAGGAATTAAAAAACCAGACATGAGAGAGTAAACAGAGAACAATGTACAGGCTGGGAGGTGATCTGCTGGAGAGCAGTCCTGTGGAGAGGGCCCTGGGGGTCCTGGTGGATAAGAAGTTACCCATGGCACAGCAATGTGCCCTGGTGGCCAAGAAGGCCAATGGGATCCTGAGGTGTATTAGGAGGAGTGTGTCCAGCAGATCAAGGAAGGTTCTACCTCCCCTCTACTCTCCCTGCTGAGACCTCATCTTGAATACTGTGTTCAGTTTTGGGCTCCCCAGTTGAAGAGGGACAGGGATCTGCTGGAGAGGGTCCAGTGGAGGGCTACGAGGATGATGAGGGGACTGGAGGGCATGGCTGATGAGGAGAGGCTGAGGGACCTGGGGCTGCTTAGTCTGGAGAAGAGAAGACTGAGAGGGAATTTGATAAATGTTTATAAGTATCTGAGGGCTGCCCGGAGGGGAGGACAGGCTCTGCTCACTGCTCCCTGGGATAGGACAAGCAGCAATGGGTGTAAGTTGCAGCAAAAGAGGTTCTGCCTCAACACAAGGGGGAACTTCTTTACTGTAAGGGTCCTAGAGCACTGGCACAGGCTGCCCAGGGAGGCTGTGGAGTCTCCTTCTCTGGAGCCTTTCAGGGCCTGTCTGGATGTGTTCCTGTGTGACCTGTGTTAGATAGGACTGTCCTGCTCTGGCAGGGGGGTTGGACTGGATGATCTCCTGGGGTCCCTTCCAACCCCTCACATCCTGTGAGCCTGTGAACAAAGAACCACCCAAATTTCAGGCCCGAGAGACCAGTGCTTGATTTTTATTTCCTTTATTTCCCTCTACACTGAGTAATTATGATTGAGAGGTCGATGGCTCTACCTCACCCTCAGGAAAAGAGCCAAAGGAAGGCAAGGAGAAGAAGAAGATCAAGAAGACAGCTCAGCTGAGAGCTGCTTGCTGGCTTTCAGGAGCTCAGCCTGCTCCCCTTCCGAAGGCTACAGGTGACAGCTAGAGAGGCCTAGGAAGAGGAGACTGGTTGTAAATTTGCCTTCACAAGTATCAGCAGCAGGTAATTTTGAAAGCCTGGATTAAATCAGCATAATAGAAAGATTTCTGCTTTTATATTATCTACATTTAGCCTGTGTCTGAGGCTAAACTCCAGCAGTTGCTCCATCACCTCATGACCCTCCCCAGCAGGGAAGAGGAACCAGGACAAGGAGCCACAGGCTGAAATGAAAAAGGATTTAATAAACAAACTTTGTAACACCACAAATAAGAAGCATAAATAGCTGTAGTCACCCCAGCAAAGGTCACCTCAAACAGGAAGAGGGGCAGGGTCAAGAAGAACCCACGCAGGAAGCCCTGGGGAGAAGCTCCTCTCTTCTCAGCAAACGTCTCCGTTTGCGCTGCAGCGATGCTGGTGGGACACACCCGTGGCCAACTGCAGCCAGCTGTGCTGCCTGGCTCAGAGCTCCTAGACAAAGCTGACCGAGTTTTCCTTCAGACACATCTAGTGTGACCTGCAAAGCCCTGGCCAGGCCTTCAGTATGACTCTGAAAAGAGTTGTGTCTGTCACAGGTGAGCTTCCTCAAGGTCCCAGGTGGCATGGGCAGGTGGCAAGCTGCCCACATGGGAGGTGGGTGAGGGGCACACTGCTGGGAGGCTGCCATACGGCAGGTTTGGCTGGTGCTCAGGAGCCATTTCTGAGCTCGGTTTGCAGCTCAGGGAGAGACATGGGAACAGGAGTGCTGGGGACAGGAAGTGAGCTCCTTAGGCAAGGTAGCCTGAGGACATGCAAATACACCTCTGGCCAGTGACAAGGCTGCGGCGGGGCCTGAGCCCTGCTTCAGGAGCTCCTGTGCTTCGAGAGTGGGAATGGTGCGTTCAGCAGCTTAATGAAGAGCTAGGCTTAGGTGGTTACCATAACTCTTTTGCTTAGGAGGCAATTAAGGCTTTAAACTTTCCAATGAAGAGGAATGTAAACATCCACTTTTGACCTTGTAGGAAGCACAGAGATGGGGAGAGCAGCAGCAGTCAGCTGCAGCCATGGGCGCTCTTCACTCAGCTCCACCACGAAGAGATGAAGCGGCAGGGCAGGCAGTGCTTAGAACTTCAGCTGTGGTTGAGGAGCTACAGAGATACCACTTTAAAGTCAGTTTTCTCTGTCTTTCAGCTGGATTGTGCTACTAAATGCTGGCAGGAAATCAAGATCCCTGCTCTTTGCGTTTTCCTCCTCGTACTGCCCGCTTTAGGTCACACTAATTTGCTTTTCCAAGTTTTAAATTATTCTAACCTTTTGTTGTCCTCTTCCAAAAATAGTCTGCTGTAAAGAGTCCATATTGATCCCCTGCATTAATCCTTGATGAGAGCTCTGACGTTGGAGCTGGTTTGACCAAATTTCCTTTCCAAATGAAGTTACCCAAGGTCAAAGCTGCTACTGTTCGAGCCATTCTCTCACACACAAAGTTCAGCTCTCAAGGCTTGTGAACATGGACTAGAAGTGCTGCAAGCTGACAAGCTCCCAGACCTCTGTGTTTCAGTTTTCACACAGCAACAGACAACTGAAAACCCCCACAACTTTATAACAAGAGCTCAAACCCCCACAACCTCCTTAACACCAGCCCTGTTTCCTGGCAGTTCAGAGCATACATCAGCTCTTCAGACAGGATTTCACTCTGCAGATCTACAAATTCACAGGACCACAGAATGGCAGGGCTTGGAAGGGACCTCAAAGCCCTGCCAGAGCAGGATCACCCAGAGCAGATCACACAGGAACACATCCAGGAGGGTGTTTAATACATCCAGGGAGGGAGACTCCACAACCCCCTGGGCAGCCTGTGCCAGCGTTCCACAACCCTCACACTGAGAACATTTTCCCTCATGTTTCCATGGAACTTCCTTCCAGTATCTGAAGGGGGCCTCAGGAAAGCTGGGGAGGGACCTTTTAGGGTGTCAGGTAGTGACAGGACTGGGGGGAATGGAGTAAAACTAGAAGTGGGGAGATTCAGATTGGATGTTAGGAAGAAGTTCTTCACCATGAGGGTGGTGAGAGACTGGCACAGGTTGCCAGGGAGGTGGTGGAAGCCTCATCCCTGGATGTTTTTGAGGCCAGGCTGGATGTGGCTCTGGGCAGCCCATTGCAGAGGGGTTGGAGCTGGATGACCCTTGAAGTTCCTTCCAATCCTGACAATTCTGTGATTCTATGATTCTATGCCTCCACTTCCACCATTGCCCCTTGTGCTGTCGCTGGGTATCACTGAGCAGAGCCCAGATCCAGCCTCTTGGCACTCAGCCTTTCACATTTATAACATGCATGAGGTCCTCCTCAGGCTCCTCTAGAAACTCAAGAACCCAGCTCCCAGGGTCTGACACTCCCAGGGTTCACAGGGAATCCACAACCACAGCACTTCACAGCTCCTACTCAATAACAGGTTTTGCTGGACACACCACAAGGTGTGCTGCTTATGGGCTTTACAAACTGACCACAGAGAGAATCACAGAACCATTTTGGTTGGAAAAGGCCTGTAAGATCGTCCAGCCCAACTCTCAATCCAACACCAGCATGCCCACTCAGCCATGGCTCACAGCACCATGTCTACACATTTCTTGACCACCCCCAGGGATGGTGACTCCACCACCTCCCAGGGCATCCTGTTCCAAAGAAATTTTCCCTGTTATCCAACTTAAGCCTTCCCTGGTGCAACTTGAGGCAGTTTCCTCTCATCCTGTCATTTCTTACTTGGGAGAAGAGACTGAGCCCCACCTGGCTCCAGCCTCCTCTCAGGGAGCCGTAGAGAGCAATGAGGTCTCCCCTTGGCCTCCTCTTCTCCAGGCTAAACCCCTCCAGCTCCCTCAGCTGTTCCTCCCCAGCTCTGTCCTCCAGACCCTTCCCCAGCTTTGTTGCCCTTCTCTGGACCTGCTCCAGCCTTTCAATGTCTGTCTTGCAGTGAGAAGCAGCAAGCAGCCCACTCAGTGCCTGGGATCATTTTGGGTACGTCTATAGCTGTGATTGTAGCACTGTCCAGGGGCGAGATTCAGAGCCAAGTTTATTGGGCCAAAGGAAGCCATCCTCTCCCTGCACTGCTCAGGATCTTTTAGCCAGTGCCTGAGCTTCACATCATTCTGTGCTGTACTTCTGGCTGGCAGCACTATTTGCTGGACATGGCTCTCTTCAGGAGATCACAGAATGGGAGGGACCTCTGGAGACCATCTAGTTCAACCTCCCTGCTAATGCAGCATTACCTAGGAACATGTTCTGGTGTGTTTGGAAAGACAGAAGGAAATGACACCAGAGAGCCAGTGGCATCTTGGGGTGCATCAAGAAAAGAATGGCCAGCAGGCCTAGGGAGGTTCTTCTCCCCCTCTACTCTGCCCTGCTGAGACCACACCTGCAATACTGCATCCAGTTTGGGGCTCCCCAGTTCAAGAGAGACAGGGACCTGCTGGAGAGAGTCCAGTGGAGGGTGACTGGGGGACTTCAGCATCTCCCCTGTGGAGAGAGACTGAGAGCCCTGGGGCTGTTTAGTCTGGAGAAGCCTGAGAGGGGATCTGAGCAATGTCCATAAATATCATTGATCGGTTCCCCTCTGGGGCTGGTCTTCTACAGGCTCTCAGCCCCAGGGCTCTCAGCCTTTGCTTCTCACAGAGCTGCTTCAGGCCCCTCAGCACTGCTGTAGCCCTCCCTGGGCTCTTTCCAGCAGTTCCCTGTCCCTCTCACACTGGGGAACACAGAAACTTTTCACATTCATTGTGTAAAGACTGCATGCACCTGACTGAGGCTGGAAAGTCACACACACACAGAATCACACAACTGTCATGGTTGGAAGGGACCTCAAAGATCATCTAGTTCCAACCCTCCCAGCCATGGGCAAGGACACTTGCCACTAGATCAGGTTGTCCAGAGTCACATCCAGCCTGGCCTTGAAAACATCCAGGGATGGGGACTTCCACCACCTCCCTGGGCAACCTGTTTCAGTATCTCGCCAGCCTTATAGTGAAGAACTTCTTCCTAACGTCTAATCTAAATACATCCTACTCTACCTTGGATCCACTTCCCCAGGTTCTACCACTGAAAGTCCCTCACCAGCTTTCTTTTTGGCCCCCTTCAGACACTGGAAGGCCAAGTTCCTCAACAGCCTGACATTTCAGAGCACGGTCTTACTTTGTCACCCAGAAAAGGCAGGCAGAACTGTTCAGCTGGGGCCAACACAAACTCTGAAGACATTTGAACTCACCAGCTGAGTGAGTGACAAGCATCTTGGCATTAACATCATAGAATTATAGAATCACAGAATCGACCAGGTTGGAAGAGACCTCCAAGCTCATCCAGTCCAACCTAGCACCCAGCCCTAGCCAATCAACCAGACCATGGCACTAAGTGCCCCAGCCAGGCTTTGCTGGAACACCTCCAGGGATGGCAACTCCACCACCTCCCTGGGCAGCCCATTCCACAGAGGACTAAGTAGCCCATAGAGACAACTCTGATTTAAGAATGTGGGTTTACATTAATTACTTTTAAGCTGAATTAAGGTCCTTAAAATTGGCACAGATTGAGGCCTCTGCTTCATCATCATCTTCTTCCAAATGATTGTGTTTGTAAGGATACAATCCCCCCAGATCAGACACTGAGGAAGGTCACTGTCTCCTTTCAGCACATATACCTAAAAGCATCAATGCTCATTCTTTTCTCTTCCTAAAAATGAGTTAATTTGCAATTAATAATTCACTGCTCAGCCTTACTGTGTGTTTAATTGTAAATATTTTATACCATCCTCCTAATGGAAATCCTGAGCTTCTTTCAGGCTGATTTTGGTCCTCTACAACAAGATGGACAAATGTAGCAGTTTGGGCTGGTCCTTTGTTCGCTTTTGCAGCAAAAGTGTTGAGTTATTTTTATTGCAGTTTTGAAGCACACTAAAACTGATTTTTTTTTTTTTCTTTCCTGTCCCCATCCAGCATTTTAGGTACATTTTGCTTCCAAATATCTTGGCAATCCTTGGAATGTTTAATCTTCCTTGCTTCGCTAGAAGGGGAAACCCTCTTCTCTCTGTATCTCCTCCTGTCAGCACCACTCCTGGAGGTTAACATATTGTCTGTCTACTTTTAATAGAAACATTCCTCATGTCTCCTCACACATCATGTACATCTGAGTTGTACACACCGAGCTGCAGTCCCGGCCAGGCTGTGCGGTGACATTGACAAACGATGTCACTGGAACCCTTGGCTCGAATTACAATCTTAATTATGTACACCTGGCTGCTTATTATTCCTTATATTCGCTCTGTCACAGCACTATCTTGTCCTCCTCTCACTCCGATGCTCATTTGCTTTATCAGTCACCCAGGCACTGCAGCTTGGCAAAGCCTGGCCGTGGTCTTTAAAGGACTGGCGACTCCTTTCTTCTCACTGCTGCCTTAGAGAGGAGCAGAGCAGTAAACAACAAACAGCATTCAACGCGAAGCTCCTTGCTGGTTTCAGGCAGTGTTGGAGAGTTGTTCCTGTCTCGCTCAGACTTCTCTTACTTGAGACTGCCCAACATTTCTGTCTGCTTCCAGAGGTTTCCTGCCCGGAGGAAAGGAGAGCAAACAGGACTGTCTGCTCATTTATTTCTGGGGGGGAGAATCCCTGCGTGGCTGAAGGTGGGGAGCAACACCCATGGCCAGCCTCAGAGTGGGAAATGCCAGTTTCTTCCAGGTCTCATTCTCTTGCTTGGTTGTTTTTTCCTTCCCTGTATTCACCTTCTGAACCCAACCAGGATTACTTTTGTCACAGGAAATAAAAATGACTCTGCTTTGGCCAATGGAATCCCTTTAACAATAATCAGTCAGCCTGTGGCTTGCTTTACTCTGGAAGCCCGTGAAGAGACAAGCTTGCAGCAAAGGTGATTAAAAGCTCCCAAATCCATTTTATCCCACTCACATTTAAAAAGCTTCGACTTCTAGGATACAACTTTCATCTGTTCATTTTGTTTATTTAACTTGAAGAAGTGTAGGTCCTGTCTTGTACAGCGCTTGTAAAAAGTTCAGAGCTAGGACAGCAGTCCTCAACTTGGCCTTTAGTCAGACAAACGTGTCAAGGAGCTGTGTCAGACCCGAAAAAACAGTTGGAAGATTTGGTTCTTGTAACCATTTATTCCTCTGCCTTGTCCTTCTAAGCTTTGTCTGACTTCTGTCCATTGACCAAATCTGAATTGCCTCTTCTAGAAAACCTAAACAGATAATAATAGGTACATTTCTGCTTCCTCTGTGATCAGCCTGACCATGGCTGAGTGTTTAGAATGAGAGGAAATGGCCTCAAGCTGCACAAGGGATGGGTTAACTTGGACACTAGGAGAAGTGTCTTTGCTGCAAGAGTGGTCAGGGATTGGAACAGGCTGCTCAGGGAGGTGCTGAAGTCCCCATCCCTAGAGCTGTTCAAGAAACCTGTGGCCATGGTACTTGAGGCCATGGTTTGATGGCCATGGTGGTGTTGGGTTGAGGGTTGGACTGGATGATCTTAGAAGCCTTCTCCAACCTTAGTGATTCTATCATTCTGTGATCAACACTTCTCCTCCTCTGCACCTGTTCTCGCTGCACCAGCAGAGCCCAAAGCCTGGAGCAGCAGGAAGCTAAATGCTCTGGATTTGGGAGCATTCAGTAGTGGACTATCAGAAGAAAAACTTAGACATCAAAGGGAGTATGGAGAGAAAGCTGCACAACCCTCTGATTGTTCTTCTGCCAAAGGTGTTTGAAGCAAGTATTTCAGTCCCTGGTGGTTTAGCCAAGCAGGCCAGCATGTTCCTGGTCACTCTTTGGTGGGGATGAGCAGTCAGACAGGCTCAAGCCTACGCCACAGAAATGACTCAGTCTTGGCACAGCTCTTTGCCACTGAAAATTTGTGCTGATAGTATTTCTCTTGCCAGCTGCTACGTTCATCTCTACAGGCTTGGTTCTTTCTCAAGAGATGCAAGGGCTGGGGTGAGCCTTTGATCTTTTCCCACGGTTTCTGGCTCTCTGCCTGTCCCAGCCATATATGGACACATTCCTGCAGAAACTCTTCACTCCTTCTTCCACTTCCTGCACTGACTGTAACTTTACACTGTCCCACAGCCTCTATGATGCTGATTAGACTGAGCAGCCCATAGGCTGTAACCCTGAACTTTGCATGTTCCTCAGCCTCTGTCACTAATGGTGACCTTCTGGAAACTGCATGGTCACAGCACAGTCACAGCTATGGAGAGCTGTGGGGCTCATAGCCCAGCCCTGTCATCTGAGAGGAAATCCAAGCCTGCCTTTGCTAATCCTTTCAACACTTGGGTCAGTTTGCAATGATTATAGAATCACAGAACAGTCTGGGCTGGAAGGGACCTCCAAAGCTCATCTACTTCAACTGCTCTGCAGTCAGCAGGGACATCCTCAACTAGATCAGGCTGCCCAGAGCCCTCACCTTGAATATCTCCAGGGATGGGGCCTTAACCACCTCCCTGGGCAACCTGTTCCAGTGTTCCACCACCTTCACGGTGCAAAACTTGTTCCTCACATCCAATCTAAACTCGCTCTGCTCTACTTTGAAATCATTTCACACTTCTAAGATGTTTAGAAGAATATGCTTCTTAGAAGGCTTCAGCATCCAAAGCTTGCCTCAAATTCAGGCTTTGAGCTGTACATTCCTGGTTGTAAAGACAGCAGAATGCACCAGTTCCCACTGTGGTACCCCTTACAATACCGAGAATGTGCAACAGGCCTTTTTTGATTGGTCTTCGTTTGTTTTTTTCAGCAGCAGAAGACCCAAAGAGGTCTTCTTCACTCCATAGTTGATACAGATTTGTGTACATGCATGAAACAGGTGCAGATGCTTCCTGCAAGCAGCCTTTCTCTCCTGCCTTTCCAAGGCCTGAGGCACACAGGATGCTGCCTAAAACTTGGAGCCCACTCTGAAGAAGGGGAACCAAATAAATATCAGATGAAGCACAGATACTGTTCTAAACTGTTGGAGAGCTGTGAAAAAGGTGAGCTGGCTCTGGTCTGCTGGTTTTACTGGGATGTTCCTGTGGTCCTCAGTTAAAACTGAGAAACTAGGGGGAAAGGAATTGCTTGAAACTTAACATCCATGGCTTGCTAGGCAGAGCTTAATCCACCTAAGGCTACTGACAAAGCAGTGAGCCAATAAACCTAAGCAAAGTACCTGGACGTGCTAGGATGTTTTGGTGAGAAGAACTAGATGACAGGCTGTGAAAGAGAAACAATGGTGATGTCTACTTCACTCATAGGCCTGCTGAGAGGTATAAGAACAAGACTGTAAATATAGATAAGACATTCAGTCACTGCCTGGGCTTTGAGCTGCATTTCTCTCTCTAACTTAACCTGCCATCTCTCTGATTAATCCACCTACTTCCTAACNTGCAGGCACTTAATGCTGCACTGACTCAGGAGCTTTCCAGCATCTCAGTGGTGACACATGACCGCAGCTGGCAAGAACTCAGGTACAAAACTGATTCCTGTCAAGAGAAGAGGCAGGGGAACAGATTCCTGGGGCTGGTGTAGGTTCATTTGTGCTTGTGGAGACAGACAAAAAAAAGACAGGCTGGAGAGTTGGGGCTGCTCAGCCTGCAGTAGAGAAGGCTCCAGAGAGACCTTAGAGCAGCCTTCCAGTGCCTGAAAAGGCTACAGGAGAGCTGGGGAGGGACTTGCTACAAAGGCACAGAGTGACAGAACAAGAGGTGATGGCTTCAAACTGGAAGCAGCTAGATTGATGTTAGACATTCAGAAGCAATAATTCCCCATGAGGATGGTGAAACAATGGAACAGGTTGCCCAGAGAACCTGTGAAGGCTCCAAGTCCAGAAGCATTCAAGGCCAGGCTGGATGAGACCTTGAGCAACTTGGGCCAGTGGAAGGTGCCCCTGCACATGGCAGGGGGCTGGAATTGGATGAATTCAAGATCCTTCCAACCCAAGCCACTCTGTGATTGTCTGATTATCCAAGCTGGAAGGAGTTTCTATGTAACTGGAGAACCTAATGGCACAGCTTCCATACTGTTTTAGATGAACTCTGCCACTGGTGAACAATGTTTAGGGGTACCTCCCATGGAATAGATAAGGCCTGGAACAGAAGGAAATGGAACTGTCCTGGGGCAACTTATTGAAATTGTTTCAATGAGAAACAAATCTCAGGTTATTTTTTTTTCTCAAAGGCCCCACAAGTCCTCCATGGGTTAGGGCCAAGCAATCATTCAGCTTGCTGCTTGAAGCAGACACTTGAACTTTCTGCTGTCCTTCTCAACTCTTACTGAAGGCACTCACTGGCTTTTCTTTACAGCTCAGCCACAAACCTATTGCTAAGAGGGACCTTAATGGAGGTGTAGAACAGACCAGCTCCCTGCTGTGCTTCCCTGAGATCACTTTGCTTGGAAAGGGCTTCGTGTTTTCCTGTGTTTCTTCTTTCACTGGCCCCTCACTTGGACCTCACCTGTCTCCTCAAGTTAAAGCATATGGAAGAATTTTCTTGCTAGCAGGACATGAGCTGATAAACAGGAGAACCCATGCTGTGAAGTGTCCTTGAGTCCATCTTGGACACAGAATACCAGGCACTGGGTGGCTCCCCCATGCAGCTGCAGGAGGCTGAGCCCGCCAGATGCAGGGGTGGGCACCATAGATTGTTTTGCTACAGAGTGACCTATCTGTACCTTACACATAACTTTCAGCCAATCTGCACTTTCCACTTGCACCAATCTCAAATGAAGTTAGTTGTGCACGCCTCTCCCGAGTAGCACAGAAGCCGCTGTATTGCCTGAGTAAAGCGCACTGCTGGCAGCTAGCTCAGACTGTGAGGACTCCTCAGTACCCCGATCCTGCCGCCGCCGGCTGCCCGCGACCGCAAACGCAGCTCTTTCTCAGGCAACTAATCCATGCTTCTTCCAAAGTGAAATGGGATTCTAATGAGGCTGGAGTGTTGGACACTGCCAAATGTAAACATCCCCAGCAAAGCTGAAAGGCAGCAGTGATCCCACAGGCAAGCTCTGGGCCACAAGTGTCCGTTGGGTTGGATCCCACGGCCTGTCACCCAACGATGGATTAGTTGTAACTGCAGTGGATTTAAGAGCTGATACAGATGCAGCCTTGGATAATTAAATCTGATTCTGTCCATTTTCTCTCAGATAGTTTGACTCAGAACTTTTCTGTGTTCACCACTAACCTTTTTGGGATGGGGAAATGCACTATCAAGAGCTCTCCTTTTTAATGATACAGAAAGTGGGGCAGGCTGTGGTTGGAGTCTGCTTGGACTGCAGCACAGCCTTTGGCACCGTCTGCCACAACAAGCTCCTGACACAGCTGGCAGCTCATGGCTTGGACAGATTCAGTCTGATATGGGTCAAGAACTGGCTGAAGGCCAAAGGGCCCAGAGAGTGGTGGTGAATGGTGCCACATCCAGCTGGCAGCTGGCACAGGTGGTGTGCCAAGGGATCAGTGCTGGGCACAGTCCTGTTCAATATCTTTATTGGTGATCTGGACCAGGGGATTGAGTCCAGCATCAGTAAGTTTGCAGATGACACCAAGCTAGGAGCAGGTGTTGATCTGTTGGAGGGTAGGAGAGCCCTGCAGAGGCACCTGGCCAGGCTGGATGGGTGGGCAGAGGCCAATGGGATGAGACTGAACAAGGCCAAGTGCAGGGTTCTACACTTTGGCCACAACAACCCCAAGCAGCCCTAGAGGCTGGGGACAAAATGGCTGAGAGCAGCCAGGCAGAGAGGGCCCTGGGGGTGCTGGTAGAGAGTAGCTGAGCATGAGCCAGCAGTGTGCCCATGTGGGCAGCAGAGCCAATGGCATCCTGGGCTGGNGGGAGGTCTTGGCTGGATGTTAGGAGGAAGTTCTTGCCAGAAGAGAGTGATTGGCATTGGAATGGGCTGCTCAGGGAGGTGGTGGAGTCGCCGTGCCTGGAGGTGTTGAAGCCAAGCCTGGCTGGGGCACTTAGTGCCATGGTCTGGTTGGTTGCCAGGGCTGGGTGCTAGGTTGGGCTGGATGAGCTTGGAGGTCTCTTTTTTGTGGAGGGGATTCTGCTGCCTATGCCAATTGTGGCAGAAGGGAGATATTAATTGGTGCAAGAGGATATCCTATAAAAATATATAATTTCTTAATGTCAATATTCTGAACTCTCACCACCCCCAGCCACTGAATTTTATTATTAATATTTGTTCTTACTTGGTTATGAAAGACTTTCTAGGAATAACACCAAGCAGTAACTCGTTAATAACTAGCAAACATTCAAACTATAAACAGAGAGAGGAGTGTCCCTGCGGTCAATATGCTGCCTGGGGTCAATACGCTGCTTGCCCAGTAGATGGGCCCAAGCTCTTTCTGCTGTAGGGCAGAAGGCAGTAGAGAATTACAGAGGCGTTAAAGCATTTGCTCACAAATTCTTACTCATTATCAATCACCTTCTGGGGCTATGTCACAGCCTACACAAGTGTCCAATCTTCAGGAACTCTGCCCGTGGACTTTGAGGCTGGAATCCTCCTGGCTTCAGGGAAAAGGACAGTCTCTGACTTGTTCTCCTGGCTCCTTCTGGATGCTCTGTCCAGGGATTCTTAGGCAGGACCTTCAGGTGCAGAGGCAGGATGTCATGCAGTCTCAGCAGGGTGTCACGCAGGCCACACAGGCCTATCGCGTGCAGGCATTCAGGGTCTGCTCCTGGTAACTCGCCACAGTGGAGTTTAGCAGGCAATGACAAGGCAGCAGGTGTGCTATAGGGTGCACAGCTGCACGGGAGACTGAGCTCCCTAGAGAATAGCAATACAGGACCTAGTCCTGCTAACTCACTGCAGCGGCGTGCAGATGTGCACAGCTGTCTGGGAGCCCATGGGAGACTGTCTCCGTAGAGAAAGCAGGTGAGCACTGCAGGTGAACAGTCAGGCAGGCAAGCAGGCAGGCAAAAGCAGGTGAGCCCTGCAGGCAGGCATAAGCGGACAGAAGCACTTTGTTTACCTGTGTACCTCTATTTATCAAATGTGGGTCAAGATTAATGCCCCTTTGCACACTAGAATGACCAATCAGCTGGGCAGTTAGCCAAAACATACCATAATAGGTGAGAGCCACAGGCCTGGACCTCCCAAATATGGGGACAGCATTTGCCTTGCACCTGGTGGGCCACAAGCTGGGCGCATGGGCTTATACAGCCACGTTACACAACCAGGGGCCCTGGGCAGGCCAGACTTTATGGCACCAGGTTTGTTGTGCCCCTTTGTGTTAGTTTATGTGTTTAGCTCTGGTGTGGGCAGAAAAACATGTCCAGGCAAGACAAAGCATGAATAAGCCTACTTGAGGGGCCTATGGGCCCTCCACGACACTCTTCCAACCTGCTTGATTCTATGATTCTATTAGAAGAAAAGCTCTCTCTGAGTCAGTGTCTTGCAAGGTGTGGTGCTGTGGGCCATGGTTTAGCACCAGTCTCAGGGGATACACAGAATGGTTGGGCTCAGTGGTCTTAAAGGGTCAAAAGGATTCTCTGGTTCTGTCAGACAGATATCTCAGCCTCTCTTTGGGCTTCTGAGCCAATAAATAGACCAAATGCATTGCCCAGTGGCCCCTGCCCTGAACAGGCTGCCCAGGGAGGTGGTGCAGTCCTAAAGCTGTAGGTGTGGTGTGTGTCAGGACACAGTTTAGTGGTCATGGTAGTTGGGGTATGGTTGGACTGGATGATCCGAAAGGTCTGTTCCGGCTTCAGTGTTTCTGTACCAGCTGGGACACAGGCTTGCTCACAGCCCAGCAGGCAGAACTGAGCCATGCTCAGCCAGAACAGGTGGTTGCTGCCTCTACACTTCACTATTTGCAGTTCACAGTGGGAAGAAAGTGATCATAGTGCTTGCTTCACTCGAGGTGGAGGCGTGGGAAAGGTACTGCAAGCAGATTTCACTGAAAATTGGGGGAAGGATGACTTGGAGAGGCATTAACCTCAGTTCTTCGTTCCCCAGAAGTTGTGTGTTTGCCATCTGCTGCAATTTCTGTGCAGAGCACAACACCTCTTTCCTCCACATTCCTCCTCATTATGCTGTCTCCACCCTTGTGAGACACAAACCCAGAAGGCCTATCATTAATCTTCCTTCCCAACGTGTTTAGGTCTATGAGATCTGGCTTTAATTACCAACCATGAGAAGAACTAATTACCCTGGCCTAACAAAGCCAGGCTGGGGATGGAGGCGACGCTGTGAGGCTCTGACAGTGCCCATCTCAGTGTGTCAGATATTCCCATTACTACTTCTGTGTCACTCGAGACAAGAGATAAGAGGACAAGTATGTAGGAGTTGCTCCAAGTTTATAAATGCCTGCAAAGATACCTCTGTGGGAATGAGCTATCCTCGTGGGAGTAGCTCTTGCAGAGTGCAGAGCAAACAGGCAGCACTTCAGCACTAAAGGCATAATGCTAATGAGCTGGACAGTGACTCAAAGCTGAGCTATGCACGCCTGAAACAAGCATTACAGATGTGGGAGGCTGGGGTTCTGAACCGGGGGACCAAGTACTGCTCTGCTTTAAATGCAAAGAAGCTACTCAGCTTGCCACCAGTTCAACCTGGATCTGGCCACATCCCTTCTGAAAAGTTCCCATCCTCCGTGGGCTGGGGTTAGCTCATCACACATTTAACAGCTCCAGAATGCACTCTTTGGCTTTAATAACCTCATTCAGCATGGAGGTCAGACTGGAACACTGACCTACAAATAAGCACTCTACACCGCAGGGAGCTGCAGCTTGGTGAGCTTTCCACCAGTGTGCCCTGTTGTTTCTCTGACCTTTCTCTCTGGTGAACAGGATGGGGGCTTTACGGCGAGGTGTATGGGGCAGGGGCAGGATGTGCATGGCAGCTCCATGTCACCTAGTGACTGGGACAGCAGCGCTACCGAGCAGGAGTGAAAGCTGAGCCCTTCCAGGGAAAACGCAGCGCGTCTGAGCCTGCAGTGCTCAGAACTTCCCACCGAAGGGCTGAAAAAGCTGAATAGGTCACGACTAGGAAAGCTCAGAACTTCCCTGGAGAATCTGGCATTTAGCTGCTGGGATTTTTCTGGCTGAGAACTGCAGCTTAACACAGCTGGCACAGTTGTGGCATGGCATGGAGGTCCTGTCCAGCAAGCCACCAGCTGTGCCTCGTATTTCCCTGTTCTCATAGCCTGGGCTGCTTCATTCTTCACTGTGCTCCCAGAGTCCTCAGCAGTTCTTCCTGAAGTGGGGAATCTGCAGCAGGGATGTTAGGGATGCTTGGAGGACACTGCTTTGACAGCTCTCATCAGTCATCTCGCTCTGCTTTGTGACCTGAGGGTGTCTGAAGCATCCCAGGCATGCAGTGAGCTAGCTGAGGATCCAGGGGCCATGGGTCTGTGCTTGTGTGCTGCCCTGCTGCTTGAAAAGATGCATATTCCTGCTTGGCTCTAATGGTGAGTCTGGGGAAGCAGTGGCCCAGAACAGCCTGCAGCAAGCACTTTCTCCTGAGGATAATCCCTCCCTTGCTATGCTATCACATCCAAAGCCTTCACAGAGTCATAGGATGAGTTGGGTTGGACGGGGCCCTGAAGATCAACCAGTTCCAACTCCCCTGCCATGGGCAGGGACATGCCCCACAAGTCCAGGGTGCTCAAGACCTCATCCAACCTGGCCTTGAACATCTCCAGGGAGGTTGCAGATCACAGAATCACAGGATGTGATCTTTGATCTGTGATTCTGTGATTCTGTGATCTGCAACCTCCCTGGGCAACTGTGCCAGTGTCTCACCACCCTCATTGTAAAGAACTTCCTAACCTCCAGTCTCAATCTTCCCTCCTCGAGCTTCAATCCACTATATCTTGTCCTGTCACTCCCAGCCTTTGTCAAAAGCCCCTCCCCAGCTCTCCTTCAGGCACTGCAAGGCTGCTCTGATGTCACCCCACAGACTTCTCCAGGCTGAGCAGCCCCAGGCCTCACAGCTTTAGTGTTATCTGGAATCAGAGCTATTTGTATTCTGTCTTTCAGAAGAAATTAGAATAGCTTTCAAAGTTTGGGAAGGGTTGGACTCCAGAATAGCATCTATAACTGATAGGCTTTTGTTTGCAACTCTGTTTTGAAAAGCACTCTAAAGAAATTAGTTTTCAATCTTAATTTTCACCTGGGCTTTCTTAGAGGAGATTCTGAGAGGAGATTCTGCACAAAAAAGAGTTGACTCACAGAATCACAGACTGGCTGAGGTTGGAAGGGCCCTCAGAGCTCCACTCCAACCTCCCTGCCATGGGCAGGGACACTTCTCAACTAGACTTGGTTAGCCAAGGCCTCATCCAGCCTGGCCTTGAACACTCGCAGAGATGGGACATCCACAGCCTCCCTGGGCAGTCTGTTCCAGAGCCTCACCACCCTCATACTGCTCTAACCCTGCTCTGCCTCAGCTTCAAACCATTCTCCCTTGGCCTATCTCTAGACACCCTCAGCAAAAGTCCTTCTGCAGCCTTCCTGAAGGATCCCTTCAGCCATTGGAAGGAATCCTCATAGAATCATAGAATCAAGCAGGTTGGAAGAGATCTCCAAGCTCCTAGCACCCAGCCCTGGCCAACCAACCAGACCATGGCACTAAGTGCCCCATCCAGGCTTGACTTCAACACCTCCATGGACGGCAACTCCACCACCTCCCTGGGCAGCCCATTCCAATGCCAATCACTCTCTCTGCCAACAACTTCCTCCTAACATCCAGCCTAGACCTCCCCTGGCACAGCTTGAGGCNAAAGTCAAGGAAAAAGGTCCCTCTGCAGCCTTCCTGCAGGATCCCTTCAGCTATTGGAAGGCAGCTCTAAGGTCTCCCTAAATCCTTCTCTTCTCCAGGCTGAACACCCTCAGCTCCTTCAGCCTGCCTCATAGCAGAGATGCTGTAGCCCTTGGATCACCCTTTTGGCCATCCTCTGGACACTCTCCAGCAACTGCGTCCTTCTGATGCTGGGGACACCATAACTGGAGGCAGTATTTGAGGTGGGGTCACCTTGACAAATACCAACTCTGTCTGTCCAAACTGTCTCCATCTCCACTTGCAGAGCTCCTACCTTACCTAAGGAGCAGGTAGGCTGAAGAGCAGAGAACAATCGTCTAACAGCAAGGTTCCATAGTTGTAAAACACCCTCTCAAGGGAGGCTGCTGCAGCCTCTTACAACTAACGTGGACCAAACTTCATCTAATACCCTGGAGGGAGCAGCTCTGGATGCGTGGGGACTGCACCAGCTGATTGAACAAACCTTTCCCATTGCCCAGCTTCTATGACTGCAGAGCAGCTTTAACGGGACACAAAATAGGCAAAGCACCCAAAACGGCTGAGGGCCAGCCTCCGGAGCACAGCCTGCAGGGCCTGGGGAAGCTATGGCAGAAGGCAGGGCTGGGCATTACAGAGCAGGTGCACACAGCAGGGTTCTGCTCTTCAGAAAGAGCCCAGCTCCAGGGGTCACTGCTCCTGGCAGCATTCTGCACGTCACACCCTCCTGCAGCGCTGCCATTCCCAAGTCCTCAGGCTGCCAGCGGTCCCTATCCTGGCACCCTTCTTTTCTTTCCTGTTTCACTGATTTACCCTTTGGGTCATTTCCCCCCCAGATTCCAAGGCACACACTGAATGCATGGGCAAGCCCAAACCTACAATGCATCTTGGAGATGAGAACTGGAGCTGGTTTTGTGGGGAGATGTATCGAGCTCCAGTGCCAATAAACTGGGTTGTTTTTCACTTTATGCCAGCAAAATTCAGCACCTGACCCAATTGCCAATGAAACCACCTCCAGTGGACTGTGGAATAAGAATCTCTGGAAGTACATCCATGGGCAGGGCCACCTTCCACTGGAGTTGGAGGCCTTAAGCAACGAGGCTGGGGCTAGTTGCTCTTCAAGGTCCCTTCCAACCCAACCCATTCCATGAGTCTCTGAGCAAGATGGAGTCTCCCCCCAGAGCTGAGCCCAGCACAGTGGGGCTGATGTGTAACAATTCAGGGTAGCCTTCTGCAGGCTGCTCTTGAGCAAAGGCTGGCAAATAGGATCAAACCTGATCAATCTCCTGGGTTTATGCCCTGGGGGATGAGGGATTAAGAACATTCATCATTATTTTCACCTTGGTCTATGCTGAAATTCAAGCCTTGAGTTTCAAAACATTAACACTACTGGCCCCATAGAACACGCTGCTTGGTAGGCTGGCCAGTAAATCACACCACAGCACTGCGTGTGGGTAAGAGCAACCAAACCTGCTATACTGCTGGCAATTAAACAGGAAGGGTTGGTTTTTTGCTTGGGAAAAAAAGTCAACAAATTATATGAGAACTGTATCATGAACTATGCTGTGGACTATATTCTGTAAGCTATAAACTAACTGAACCCTATTTGTAGCAGTAGAGAATGGTCAGTGATCCTAAAGGTCTTTTCCAGCCAAGATATCTCTGTTGGTTGGATGAGTCTGTGATTCTATGACTCTGATTCTGTGATTCTATGACTCTGATTCTGTGATTCTATGGCTGATTCTATCCTTCTGATTCTATGATTCTGTTTCTATGAATCTGTGATTCTATGACTCTGATTCTGTGATTCTATGGCTGATTCTATGACTCTGATTCTGTGATTCTATGGCTGATTCTATGATTCTGCTTCTATGATTCTGCTTCTATGAATCTGTGATTCTATGACTCTGATTCTCTAATTCTGCTTCTAGTATTCTATGATTCTATGACCCTGATTCTATGATTCTGTGACCCTGTTTCTATGATTCTGTGAATCTATGACACCGATTCTGTGGTTCTATGATTCTGACTCTATCATTCTGTGAATTTATGACTCTGATTCTGTGATTCTGTTTCTATGATTCTGTGAATCTCTGACTCTGTGATTATACCATTCTATGACAGTGATTCTGTGATTCTGATTCTGTCATTCTGCCATTCTATGACTCTGTATTTACTGTGCAGGTTTTGCATGGTGAATTTTTGGTTGTTGTTCTCTGCGAGACAGGCACAGGCTGTCAGCAGGGACTGCCCGAGCTTATTTTAGTAAGGACTTTACCTTGGCCTCAAACTTACAGCACAGCCTGAGAGGTAAACTAAGGGTTAGTGTGTTAAATGCCTTGCTTTTTGGACAGCTGAAATCAACACGGAATGCCACCAGCTTCATCCCTGATTCTGTGTTGCTATCAACTGAAATAGCTGTGGCCACTCTGGAGGCAGGAGAGGAAATCTTTGTTTCCTTCAGTTAGCAGGACAATCTGTCACCAGATGTGAGGACAGGTTCTTTAGGATTTATAGATCTGAGGGAAACCTGCTTGCTTCCCATAGGCAATCTGCCCCTTGCCGTAAGATATTCCCAGCTTCAAGAGCAAGGCAGCTCACCTCACTGTGTGCTTGTCCCCCTCATTAAGAAAACAAAGGAATGAGGGTTTTATTCTGAGCTTCCTTTCCTGCCCTTGCAGCATCTGCAAGCCCTGAAACTTTTAATGTGCTATGCAGTGTCACGGAGGCTGAGCCTTTTTATATGACAGCATCAAACCGCTGCCATTGATGCCAGAGGTTTTGCTGAGCCCTTACCAAGAGCAAAGAAAACCCCCTCACCTTTCAGACAAATTCCCATTATTTGGCTGCTGTTAGCAATAAGGTTTGCAGGGAAATTATTGAGCATCCTGGAATCCCCTGCTTTTTGGTCGTGGCCTAGGGATATTGAACAGGTAAATCTGTTCCTTGAAGAACATGATTTATTTACAGGGAAATCACACTCTGTGAAAGAATTGCT
>WAAF01015534.1:70532-107190 GCA_013400475.1 Tricholaema leucomelas
ATGGCATGAAAAGGTTGACAGCACCTCTATTAATAGCAAGATGAAGGTCTGTTTTTCTGCAAGGGATCACAAGCAGAGAGGCACAAAGCTGAGAAGAAAAGGAAATGCGAATTTTAAGAACAGCTGAAGCCAGCAGGAGAACTCTGTCTACAGTCACTCAGAAAAAAAGAAGGGGCTGGAAGAACAAAGATGAGCCAAAGTCCTGGCTGAATTAGCCCTCCACCAAACAGCTCCCAATCAAGAAATGTGCTGAGCGAACAGAGCAGCCACTCTGAGACCCTGATCAGCACATGAGGCCCACAGCTATGTTATCTGGAGGTCTCTAAGGCCTTGAGAAACCTGGTCTAGTAGGAGGTGTTCCTGCCCATGGCAGGGTTGTTGGAATCAGATGATCCCTTTCAACCCAAACCATTCACTGAATCTATGGATGCATCTAGAGGAACCTATCCCACAGGTGAAATGATCCCTGGAAATGCCACCCACGGTAATTCTGGCATTCAAGCCCCTGTGCTTTAGGACAAAAGAAAGTAAATTCACTGATTTTGTCCTAAAGCAAATTCAAATTAGAGAATCCTCTCTTTCATGAACAAAGAGCTTCTTTTGACAAATCATCCTCACAAAGAAAGCTGCAGCTGGTGGACTGTGTGAAAAAGAGGAAGTGACCTGGACTTCACCACCTTTTGTGACTGGGCACTGTCTTCAAGTGCTGCAAATGCCACACTTACAAAAGACTAAAGGAGCTGGGTTTGAGACTGTTTCAGACATCCATCAGCAATACTGGATGCAAGAAAGTGGATGTGAAATCACTGAGTCAAGGAATGGGTTGAGTTGGACCTTAAAGACCATCTAGTCCCAACTCCCTGTCAGAGACAGGGACATCTTCTGCTAGAGCAGGTTGCTCAAGGCCCCATCCAACCTGGCTTTCAACACGCCCAGCCTTGGAGCCTCCACAAGATCTCTGGACAACCTGTTCCAGTGCCTCACCACCCTCCTGGGGAAGAATTTCTGCCTAATCTCAATTCAGTTTCTTCCAGTTTGAAGCCATCACCTCTTGTCCTGTCACTCCATGCCTCTGTAACATGTCCCTCTCTGGATCTCCTGGAGGCTTATTCAAATACTATAAGGCTGCTCTAAGGTCTTCCAGGAGCCTTCTCTTCTCCAGCCCCAACTCTCTCAGCCTGTCTTCACAGTGGAGGTGCTCCAACCCTCTGATCATCTTCATGGCCTCCTCTGGACCTGCTCCAACAGTTCCATGTCCTTCTTGTGCTCCAGAACAGGACTCCAGGTGGGGTCTCATCAGAAGGAAGCAGAGGGACAAAATGCCCACCGTTGGCCTGCTGCCCATGCTGCTGGGGATGCAGCTCAGCACACGACTGGCTTTCCAGGCTGCAGATGCCTATTTCTGCCTCATCTTGAGCTTCTCCTCACCCAGCACCCCCAAGTCCCTCTCCTCAAGGCTGTTCTCTATTCACTCTCCACCCAGCCTGGGTTTACGTGTGGAATTGCTCTGACACACGTGTCAGACTTCTTGCCCTTGCTGAAATACATGAGGTTGGCATGGCCCAGCTCTCCAGGTGCCTCTGGTGCCTTCCCCTTCCCTCTACACCACACAGCCTGGTGCCAAGGGCAAAAGTGCTCAATCTCTCTCATTATGAAATCCCTCACACAGCTGTGTTACCCAGTGATGCCTCTCAGACTAACTGCACTCTCTAGCGAGTCAAGAGAAACACAAAAGAGAATCCTGACAGTGAGGATGGTGAGACACAGGAGCAGGCTGCCCAGGGAGGCCATGGAAAGTCCCCTCCCTGAAGGTGTTCAACACCAGGCTGGATGGCGTCTTGAGCAACCTGGGCTGGTGGGAGGTGTCCTTGCCCATGGCAGGGAGTTGGAACTGGATGATCTTCAAGGTCTCTTCCAACCCAACCCATTCTATGAATCTATGAAGAGTGATGCTCAGCTCACTGCTATAGTTTCTCTGTCTCCCTGTTGTAGCAGGAGAGAAACACTCTTCCAAATGAAGGATCTTACTGTTGTTGCCTTGTCCTTCACGCAAACACGTAGGACAGGACGAATGGGCTTTGGCAGGGTAAATGCAGTTCCCAGTCCTGGAAACCCTGGTGAAACCAGGGCAATACCTGAATGTCAGGGAGCCCAGGGAGGCTTCTGAAGTGCATTTTCACTATTGGGTTCCAAAGAGAGATGAAAACACCACCCTTTCAGTGGAATTCAAGAACAGCAGACTTCACACATAGGATAGTGAGTCACCAGGGACCCAGCTTCAGAAAAGCCTTTGTGCAAAGAATGATGCAGAACGATCGTCCTGCTGGCTCAGAACATGTGCACTGCTAGAAGAACTGTAGCCCAAGCAAAGCTTGCTTGGAAGTCTGCTTCCAGAAAGGTACTCTTAAACAATTCCTAGTGCCCTGCCAGCCAAAGCAAGGCAGAGAAGAAAACAGAAAACACTGGTGTGGAGCAGGCACTGGAGGACCTCTCAGTCCACGACTGCTTTTCTGCAATGAGTGATTAAAATAATCTGTTTTTTCCACTCAGTATGACTGCTCCATTATGTATCATTAGGGAATAGAGATTTATGCATGCAAGTATTTTCCAGGCAACAAAAGGGGGATGTCAGGGCTGTTTAGCATATGGCTGAAGAAAAAGGGAACAAGGAGATTCTACTAGCTGGTTTACACAGTGGGCTTTGCCCACAATGGGCTAATTAACCTTAAGAAGATGCAAGATGAAAGGGGGTAAGAATTGATCTCAGTTGGCTGTGCACTGTGTCTGCCATGGTACTAATGACAGAAAGGATGTTTGGTGAAAATTAGCACATCTGAACATTGAATGGCTGCAGACTGCTGGCCTGTAACAGCACCTCATGTGTGACAAACAGGACCACTGCAAATTCCAAGCCTACACTGATACTAAGGAGTCAAAGAGTGCCAGAGAACATTCCCCAAACCCAGAAACTAAACCATCTGTGAGGTTAAACAGTACAAGTGGGCAAGGAATCACAGAAGGCTGGGGGTTGGAAAGGACCTCTGAAGATCTGGTCCAATCGCCCCTACTACAGCAGGCTTACTCAGAGTAAATCATGCGGGAACACATCCAGGTGGGTTTGAAATGCCTCCAGGGACAAAGACTCCACAACCTCTCTTGGGACTGTTTCGCTCTAGTACAGCTAGCATTCTTCTAAACAACTCCTGAGCACAGCTGAGAGGCTGTCACAGGTTCACAACCATTCTCAAGACTCACTTTGCATCAGGACTTCCTGATTTGGCGAGTAAAAGAAGGCAGTAGTACCTTCCCAAGCAATTTTCACTTAGTTGCATACACAAAAGCTGAGCTTTCTGGAGTTCAACCTAACAAAAGCTGTTTAGCAAAGCTCTGTGGACAAACCACAGGTTGCCCAAGGAGGTTGTAGATGCTTCCTCCCTGGAGGTGTTTGAGGCCTTAAGCGACCTGTTCTAGTGAGAGGTGCCCCTGCCTATGGCAGGGGGTTAGAACTGGATGAGGTTTGAGGTTTGCTTCCAATGTAAACCATTTTATGTTTCTATTCTATGATTCATATCTATGATTTTGATGAACAGAAACCAGCCTCCTTTGGACCTGAACACCATGTTCCATTAAGAAGGAAATACAGCAACTTCATATTTCCTTTATATGCACTCTCTCTCTGTGCCAATAACTATTTGAGAAAAGCCAGAGGGCTCTCAGCCAAAGAGTCCATGTGGAAAGACAGCCATTTGGATCTAGTGAAGAGAAAACAAGATGCTCTGACCACCACTTTGGGAAACAGTAACATCATCATCACCAAACAAAGTGGGTGCAGAGAAGGCATTGCTGCAATTGTAGCCTAACAGCACTGCTGATTGAGCCCTTATCTTACTTGAAGTTTAGAGATCAACAACAAGCAGAGCCACTGGATAGAAAGAGGTGAGGAGTCTCACCCAACTCCCCAACTCTCTGTGTACACATCTGACATGAAGCCACAGTTAGAAGAGGAAGGGAAGAGCTTCAGTCTGTAAGGCTGAACTCTGGAGCCTACCACAAGGAAATACACAGGTTTGTGCTTTGAGGACTAAACAAATCAGTCTGCAGAAAACTTGATTCCTTAGTTACAGTGAAACTGCTTGCAAGAGGAAGTGATTTCCAACACAGAGTCAAAGCAGATGCCAAGCCTGTTCCACGTACAGCCCCAAATGATGTGATGGGTGTCTGCCCCGACTTTACAGGCTATGGGAGGAGATATTCAGCAGCTTCTGGAATCTGGATCCCAATGAAAGCTGCTAAAAACCACCTTCTTATCAAAACCCTTCTTATCTTAGCAGGCAAGTGCTCAGAAATGTAACAGAGGCTCTTGGGCAGTGTTTTATTGCAGGTATTTATTCTGAATGAAACAACAGGTTGGGCTGCTCTGCGGGGTGAACAAACACCGAGTGCACCGATAGCACACCGGTGCTTCATCAGGCCTTACTTTAAATATTGGCACACAAAATACTTACACACAGAAACCCAGCTGCAACTTTGTCCTAGAGAAAGGGCCTTCAAAACAAACCCACAAGAAGCACTGCAACGCTATTGCTCTGTTGCCTGCGTCACAAAATTAAAACCATTTCTGCCAGATTTCAATTCGAATCCTCTTTTGTGTGCGTGTGAAATCAGAGGGATCATTCAGGCTCCAGCAACAACCGAGATCTGTACTGAGTGAACCTTGGAGCAGAACGTTTTATCTACTGACACCAGTCCCAAAGTGTGACGTGAACACTCAACATGCTGTGTTTGAGAAGGGGATGCTTAACTAGGCAATGTGACAAAAATCAGCCTCTTATGGACTTACTGTTTGAATTTTGTGGAAATCCAGGTAAGGAGGATGGACCATTCATTCCGGGCAGAAGAACAGGAGGAAGGCCAGGGAGTCCTGGATAAGCTGCTGGCAAACTGATCCCATGAAGAGAACTGCTGTCCATCATGCCTGGCTGTTGTACTGTTAATCCTAGCACGTCGGTGGCCTTCTTGATGCGATCCAGTTCTTGCTGTGCCATCAGCTGTCTGACTGTCGTAGGAGCTAAGTAATCTTTCTCCCGATCCAGCTGACTTCCCACAGTCTCTCTCACTTTCGTGATGTGTTGTTTGGAAAAGATGTGATCTCTTATGGACAGGCGCGCGGAATATTTCACCCCACACAGGGAACACTCCGGCTTCGTCCCATCGGGTCCGGTCTGGTTTATCATGAATGGCTTCCCTATATTGATCTTGAACTTCTTTTCCTTAGCCCGGGCATTCTGGAACCAGACCTGGACCACGCGCTTGGGCAGGCCAATTTCATTGCCTAGCATCTCACATTCCTGCATGGTTGGAGTCCGGTAGTCACTAAAACAAGCCTTGAGAACTTTCAGCTGGAGGTTACTCATCTGCGTTCGGAAACGTTTGTGGCCTGGCCGGTCGCTGTTCTTGGATTTGAAGGGATTGCTGGCTCCAAAGGGGTTGGGAGAGCTCGGATCAGCTATGCTGGATGTCTCGCTGCGGTCAGCATTGTCGTCGGGGTCATCGGTGATGTAGTAGCTTTGGTCGTGGTCCCCATCTTTTTCACTGAAGTGTATTGAGGGGCTAGTGAGGGAGAAGAGGAACTTATCCTCGGTACTCTCCCCAGTAGGGGTAGTGGCAGCCTTTGGCAGCGCATCGGTCACCAGCGCTTTGGGTTCTTTGGGTGGCGACGCAGGTTTGGCATCCCCTGCACTGCCAGTTGCGCTTTCCATTTCATTGTTCCCCTCGTCCCCTGTTGTGGCATCGCTGATTGCTGTGTTAATTGATGACGTCTCATCAAAGTCGGGCTTGTTTTGATCATATCCAGAGTCAGCTGGAGGGGCATTCAGGTTTTCAATATCCTCATTAGACTCTGCTTTAAAAGAAGAAGGACTCAAGAGGTTCTTGGGTGACATCTCTGCAGTCTTGCTAACAGGGGTTGACACAGTGGAGGCTAACTCATTTTCACTCGACAGTTCCGTTTTTGCTAAGGACAGGGATGGATAATCAAAAAACATGTACTTCTGTGGGCTTTCTCCTCCATCTTCAGTGGATATCAAAGGACTTGGAGGCAGACTGTAACCGGCCTGCTTCCCCTCGTTCCAGTGCCGGGAGCGAATGTGGCTTTCCAAAGCAGATTTCGCTTTAAAGAGAGCTCGACAAAAAGGGCATCGTTTGTGGGACTGGGCTGGGCCAACCGCACGGAACTGCCCCTTTCTCTCTCGAGCCCTCGTGTTCTGAAACCAGACTTGTACAACCCTCTTTTTCAGTCCCACTTCCCGTGCAATGTGATCTAGCATCTTTCTGGTGGGGTTGGAATCTAACAGGTACTTCTCATAGAGTATCTCCAGCTGCTCTGGAGTAATTGTGGTTCTTAAACGTTTATCACGGTGCTGATCTTCCCCACTGTTTCCTCCCTCTTTCTCACTACAGTTGTTGTCTTCTTTATCGTCTAGTTTTCTTTTCAGGGAACCAGAAACTGTAGCAGGGTGTGCTGTGTGTGACGAGCCAGTCTGTGGTGGCATCTGAGCCAGAGAACTGTTGAGTAACTGTCCTGTCATCAATGGATTATTTGGGTCGAATATCATATAGGGCATATCCATAGGTCTCTCTAAAAACTGTGAGTGAAGAAACTGGTTTTGGGCTGCTAGGAAATGCATGTGCTGGTGCTCCTGCCAAAGTTCTAGAGTTGGGAAGGCAACGGTACACTGATCGCATTGGTACTGTAACAGCTGAGGAGGTAGACTGTTCTGCAGAGAAGTCATAGAAATTGGTAAAGGGCTGGAAGGAACAGGTGTGGTCTGGGATGTGGAAGGAGGTCTCCCTACTATCTGTGATTGTTTTTGTGGCTGTGGTTGAGAAGCTGGAGGCTGAGGGTCAGAAGAGTTGACTGGTGCAGACTGTGCTGGTTTGGTGCTTTGGGCAGTTGTATCAGCTGGCTTAGAGACAGTTTCATTTTGTTTTGGTTTTTCTGTGGACTCTGGTTTGGGAGAAGCTTTCTCAGGTTCTGGTTTGGGTGATGGAACCAAAGGAGTACTGGAACCAGAGCCAGAGCTTGCTGTTGCAACCGCCACTGGGTTCTTTGATGAGTCGCTTTGGCCAGAAGCTGTGCAGTTCTTGTAGACAGTTTGATCGGAAGCGTCCATAGAGTCCTCAGTTTGGCTTTCGTCCTGAGCATCATCATCTTCATCTTTGTAGCACTGCTTTTTCTGGTGTGTGATCAGATCAAAGATGCGGGGGAAAACCACGGTGCACTTTTTGCACTGGTACTGCATGTTACTAGTCCGGATGTAGCGCTCATTGGTCAGCTCCCTCTTCTCGTTATCTTTGGCTTCCGCCTGGTTCTCGTAGCTCTTGCGAGCTTTCTGCCGCGCATTTTGGAACCACACCACGATCACTCGGGTGGGGAGGTTCAGCACAGTCGAGAGCTGCTCAATTTCATCGTCCTTTGGATAAGCGTTCGTGTCAAAGAAGTCCTGGAGAACACGAAGCTGGTAGTCAGTAAACCGAGTCCGAGAGGATCTCTTGCTGAAGGATGCATCAGACTTGTAAGGTTCTACGGCAGAGGGCTGAGGATCTATCCTGATGTCTTCCAGCACTGTTATGGGGGGGTTGCTGAAGTTGTAGGGAGAGTCTTTGTTCCTCTGCCGCTCTTTGAACAGCGTGTTGCGAAACCAGTGCTTGATAACTTTCTGTGAGAGGCCGGACTTCTCCGCCATCTCTTGGATCTGCTCCTCACTTGGAGAGTTGTTGATATCAAAATAGGCCCGCAAGATCTTGAGCTGGTCGTCTGTGATTCGGGTGCGTGGCCGCTTGAATTGAGAGTGCCGCAAGAAATTGGGATCCAGTCCCAGCTGCTGCTGACAAAGCTGGGTAAGGTCTGCAGACAAAGTATCCATTGGTGGCAGCTGGAGGGCGAGCTGAGGAGGCAATGCAGGATGCTGCACCGGCTGCATCATAATTGGAGGGAAAATTGGGAGATCAAGTGACACAGGAAGCTGGACTTGAGGTGGGGCTGAAGGTGGCGGTGGTGGAGGAGGAGGTGGTGGTGGAGGAGGAGGAGGTGGTGGCGGTGTAGGTGGTGGAGCCTGCAATGGAGTGGGAGTTGTGTTCTGAATTTTTCCAGCCCCAACTGAAGAAGGCTGAGAGGGGGTTGGAGGAGGAGGAGGTGGTGGTGGCGGAGGAGGCGGTGGCGGAGGTGGTGGCGTCTCTGGAGAAGATGGAGAAATGGGATAAAGTTTGTCATAGGCCTCTCGGTACTGGCGGGCAAACTTCTCTAGCGCTCCGTAGGGAAAGAACTGGCCATGCACATGCTCTTGATGGCTCTTCAGGATCAGAATGTTGGAGAAGAGCTTACTGCAGGTTCCACATTCCAGTTTGTCTGTGTTCTCACCTTCACCACTCTTGCTTTTTTTCTGCACTTTTTGCCTGTTCTCATTGTATTGGATAACCAACTCAAACCCAAAGTTCTCCAGCAAAGCCTTGGCTGCATTCCCCCTTGCCCCAGAAGCTATTCTGGGTGGCAGGATGGCTGATTCTGAGGATTTGGGCTTCTTCATGTCTTTGTTTTCTTTTAGTCCTTCATTCTCATTTGTAAACTCTTGCTTTGGCTTCTCTTGTTTCTCAGACATGTCTTCTGATTCCTTGTATGATGGCATATCCTTTATCAGCTGGCAGTCTGTGCTTACTAAGGGATTCTGCTCTGCTTTCATCAGCTTGCTACTTTGCTGCTGCTGTTTTTGGGACTGAAGTTGGGGCTGGGTGGATTGATACTGTTGTGCTTGCTGCTGCAGTATCTGTAGCTGGGTTTGGCCAACATGGTGCTGAGTTTGTATTTGCTGCTTCAAATCTTCTAGCAATGACCCTGTCATGCCAGCCATCCCAGGCATACCGAAGGTGGCAGAACCAGGCAAGCCCAAATCCGGGCTTAAGCTAAATTCTGTCCCAGGTATATAGAATGGGAAAAGGAACTGAGGCTGCTGAAACTGCAGCAGTGCTTCTGGCGTCATTGGGAAGTGAGGCAAAAAAGCTGGGTTTAGAAACTGGGGTTGAAAGAATGCAGCTTGCTGTTGCAGCTCGTGCTGTAGCTGCATCTGAAGTTGTGCTGGTGACTGGGGTGGGTGATGTGTAGGCTGAGCAGAAATTAATTCAGAAGCTTGCTTTTTATTTAATTCTTTGGCATCTAAATGTATTTCTTTGCTGTTAACTGCTGGTAAGCTCATAGGTTCTAGCATTCCTTGGCCGGGGCTGTTGACATTCCCTACCACGCTATTTCCGCTACTGATATTCCCACTTGGTTCCAGTTTTGCAGCTCTTGCCTTTGTCTGATGCAGCACAGACCTCATATGGATTTCCAAGGTGGAACTTTGGCTGTAGGCAACATTACAAATGCTGCACTTGTAGGGTTTGTTGTCAGTGCTGCTGTTGGTTTCTTGAGGGACAGGACTGGACGCTTCCTGCAAAACCTTTTTGAGTTTGTGTAGATGGGACACTGAGTTGTAGTGGACCAAGAGGATGTTCTTTTGGGTGAAAGACTCCTTGCAAACTGTGCACTTGTATGGACGAGAGGGATCTAGAAACTTCTCCATAGTAAAGTTTGGCCCTTTTCTAAAAGGCAAGGTCCGCTTTGGTTCTGAGCCCAGATCGTCCGGAATGGAGCTGCTGTCACTGCCCACAGGACTTGCTTTACCTTCCTGCTCCATCTCATAATCCCTTTCCATTTCCTGCTCTAGCGCATGATCATCTTGTGCCATACTTTCACCTTCTGCCCAGACCTCACCATTGACAGGTAAAGACGCACACAGCTGCTGGAGTTCAGCCTCGTTGAGCTCGGGATGGCCTGCTTCCAAGTGTTTTTTTAAAGCCTGGAATGTTCGGAAGCTACGCTGGCAGAGGCTACACATGGTAGCTGCCCGGATGGCGTGGTACTGGGAATGTATCTGAAGCTTCTGCATAGTCTTGAAAGCCAAGCTGCAGTGGTTGCAGCGGTACTTATAGACATGGCGGTCAGAGACCGATAGCTGCTGCTTCTTCTGCTGCTCGCCCAGCTGCTCCACCACGGACTCACCGGGCTTTGTGTCTTTGCTGGTGCTCTTACTCCAGTCTGCTGTCTCAGTAGACTCCTTAGGTGGCTTCTGCTCCTCGGTCTTAATTTCCATTCCAGTTTTAGATTCGTCCATCCCAGGGGTGCTTTTCTCATCCACAGGACTTCCACCTAATGACAAAAAGAGGAGTGTTTGTCACACAAGGATAAGAGAATAGCACCTAGTATTAACTGGGGACACTTCGTTCATTGGCCGCAAGAGGAGCAGTTGAGGGACCTGGGGTTGTTCAGTCTGGAGAAGAGGAGGCTGACGGGAGACTGCATTGTTCTCTACAGCTCCCTGAAAGGAGGTTGGAGTGAGGTGGGGGTTGGGCTCTTCTCCCTAGCATCAGGTGATAGGAAGAGAGGAAGTGGTCTGGGATTGGAACAGGCTGCTCAAGGAGGTGGTAGAGTCAACACTCCTGGAGGCATGCAAGAAGCTGTAGATGTGGTGCTTCAGGATATAGTTGGTCACAGTGGCTGGGTTATGGCTGGACTCAATGATCTGAAAGGTCTTTTCCAACCTGAATGAGTCTATGATTCTAAATGAAGAAAGGCATCTGGTATGCCATGTGCTGGTCTAGTAAAATAGAACAACCCATCCTTGCTACTGAGAATGAAGCAGGTAGGACAAATGAGGTTAAAAACCAGCCACAAAATCCAAACAGGATGAACAGACCAGCAGCGGCAGCTGGCCCAGCAGTGGCGTAGGGCTCCTCTTTGTCCTAAGGTTGGAGTTTATGGGTACAATAGCAACACCAAGCAAGAAAAGGAAATAAATAGCAGGAAAGAGGGAGGGAGTAGAAATGGTGACAATACATAGGGGAGCTGATTAAAAAGGAGAAGGAAACTGGTCTGAGGAGAGGGAGGAGCATGCTGAGAGGAGAGCAGTTTCCCATTGTGGAACACAGTAAGTGTCCAGGAGAAGAACCCTGCTATTTGGAATCGCTTTCCCAACATTTGTCATTGATGCTGGTGAAAGTGCCACTGTCCTTTAATAAAGGGTCCAACCTTCACAGGTAATGGATTAATGCCCATGGTGATGTTGGGTTGACTACTGGACTCAATGATCTTAGAGGTCTTTTCCAACCAGAAGGATTCTACAACCCTGTGAAAGTGGCTAGACACTACTGTTGAATGTTACCTCTACCAAAAGCAAACACATGCAGCCTAAAAGCCCTGATGGGGTGCAGACAGCCACATTCAGGCCCTCTGTTGTTTCTCTTTTTATCTGTGTGGCTTTATGTGCATCCCAAGTGGACTAACTTCACTAAGAAAGAAACATGTGGTTTATTTCTGAATCATCCACACTCTGCTTTCCCGTCCTGGGGCTTCTTGCATACCTGGATATTTCCCAGATCCCTCAGCTGTGATGGTTGCAGGTGTGTCATGTTCAGATTTCTCTGCAGCAGCTGCTGGCAGCAGCATACTGTTGGGCATCATGACATCTGGTACAGGAACCTTTGAAAACCAAGAACACAGAATTATTCCTGGAAAAGTCACACTATTTAATACTATCCAACTGTATGGAATTGCAATCCAAAAGATCAACCCTACCGAGATCAAAGATTGGCAGTACTGAAACAGGCCTTGATTCAGTCCTTCATAATGGCTTCTGACAGGCATCCAGCACTCTGGGTGTCTCTTGGTGAAGAATCAACTCAAAATATCCCACAGCCCTACCCACACTCAATATCCTGCTGGTCTCAGTGTCAGCACAAAGAAGGTTCTGCTGACCATGCCAGGCTGCTGGGGTTTATCAGAGGAGCTCTCCTTGGGCATCCTCCACAGACAGAGAGCATGTTGAGATATGGTCATCAGTCAGTGCTTGCCTGAGGTCATCCCCACTTTGCTACACCTGGACTCTTTTATCAAACAAGTTCTGGACCTTCCAAGATCTTTGAAATAAGCTTCCAGGTTTATTTCCACAGAGAAATAGCAACTTCTTTCCATTTAAAGTATGATTTTTTTCCTGGTCTGTCTTCAGTTGCTTCTGTACCTTCTTCAGATTGCTCTGCCTCTTGTGTTAGACATTCACGGCACGGACAGAAATCTTTGAAGGATCTACTTTTAGAGATGTCTGAGAGTACCCATTTCAGTGAAGCTGGCATGAACATTTGTTCAGCACTCCATGGCTTGCTTTGGCTTAGATCTTTAGAACATGCTCATCTCACTGAATCAGGGAGTGGTTTGGGTGGGAAGGGACCATAAATCTCTTCTAGTACCAATCTCCCTGTGTGGGCAGAGAGACCTCCTGTGAGACCAGGTTGCTCAAGGCCTCATCCAGCCTGGCCTTGAAGGACTGTCTAGGGATTCACAGTAAGCCTTATCAGGCCTGTGTTCAAAGTCCTGCCCTGCCAGAGGTATTGTCCAGACGACCTTGGGTAAATCAGTTCAGGCTGTGCTGCAGCTCCTCACCTCATTTCCTTACTCCATTGAGGTAACAAGAACATCCAGAGGAGAAATGTTGGAGAGGTAAATTACTACAGTAACAGAAGCTGCACACACTACTAGGTCTGAGCAGAAACACCTTTTGCTCCTTTTTAAAGACTTAACAGAATGTCATAAACCTTTGTCAGGATACGTAACTCATACATACATGAAAACATCTACGTGGAGACCAAGTGCCTATGAGAAAACCCTTCCAGACAGACCTTCAAAAGCCCTGGGTTTAGCAAAGCTGTAATTTACACATGGCATTAACAGCAGTCTCTCAGAGGACTTCTGGCTTGAAGTTCATGTGGGAGGGAAGGCCTTCTTAAAAACATAAAATCTGTGTAAGTAAGAAAAAAATGCTGTAAATGGCACTGATTCTGCCAACTGAGAGTTCAGCTGTGGACACAGCATCTTGGTGTTACCAAACAGGACAGTTAAAATCGTTGGGGAGGGACTTTTCGCAAAGGCATGGAGTGACAGGATGAGGATGATGGCTTCAGATTGGAAGAAGATGGCTTGAGATTAGACATCAAGCAGAAGTTCTGTCCCATGAGGGTGGTGAGGAACTGGAACAGGTCGCCCACATAAGGTGTGGAGGCTTCAAGCCTAAAAATATTCCAAGCCAGGATGGATGAGGCCTTGAGCAACCTGGGCTAGTGCAAAGTGTCCCTGCCCATGGCAGGGGGCTTGGCACTAGATGACCTTTAAGGTCCCTTCCAACCCAAACCATTCTATGATTTTAGGATTCCATCATTGTGTTTTGCAATCATTTTTGTCTGCTAAACAACTTACTCTAACAATCTGTGGGACAACTCCACAACAGCAAGAGAGAAGAGGGGAGCAGAGGAGAGCAGCACAGAGAAGAGGAGAGCAGAGCAGAGCAGAAGAGGAGAGGATTTAAGAGTTGCTCTATTATCATGGAGAACTTGAGAAGAAAAGATCATAATGCTTAATATGGAGGGGAAGATATCTCCACTTATTTCAGTTTCCTAAAAGGGTCTGGGCAAGTTCTGTTTCTACTGCATTTTTGATTATGGTAAGGCAAAATTACATGGTCTGGTAGAGCTGCACTTGGAAGAAAAACGAGGAAAGTAAAAGTAGAACCTCCAGTTCTGTATTTGCTCATCAGCACAAGGAACCTTAAACCTTCAGTCAAGATCTCTTTCCATTCTTTCACACTATTTGGGAATGAGGTGCTTGGCCTACAGCCACAGCCATACAGGTGAAGGAGTCATCTATGAATACAGAAAGAAATCCTTAAGGAAGTGTGTTCCTGAGAATTCCAAGTGCATCTCCTTAAAAGGCAGGACAACCAGAGTCAGGGTGTCTTAGGAGGCCTGTTTCCTAATCAAATCTGTTCTGTAACAATAAATGATTTCTAGACCAAACTGTGTCTTTGCTGACATTGTTCTGAACGGTGCTGAGCCAATTTTTGATTGTTTTTTTTCTCAGGAATTCCTTATTTTGACCTGTTTTATACAATTCTGCAGTGAATAGAATTTTCTTGGTCAGGCTGGAATGAGATTCATCCACCAAAGGGAGTTTGATTGTTACAGCAGTCGTCCCAGTCATGGGGAAGCCAGGTCAAGTCACTGACTAATGCAGGTTAGGTGCCTGAAATCAGATACTCCATTTCCTAACGAGCTACCCTAGTTGCATTGCTACTCACTCCTGGACTCCCCTTTCTGTTTCATGTTTTATTCCAAACTTAAAGGCCCTTCCATGCAGAGGCCAAAGGCAGCAGCAGGCCATACTGCACTCTCCATTAGCATCACTACTGGTATCTTACAGTGGATCTCCTGGAAAATGATGCAAGGACAGCCCAGCTACCCACAGGAACCCTTCTACATTTGGCAACCCCATCCTACAGGGAATTCTTATTCTTTTACAAGCAGAAGTCACAACACCTCTGGGACCTGGATATTATTAGACCAAATTTACAAGTGTGCCCTAAGAGACATGGACAGGCTATTTCCAAGGTTAACAGCAACGAGGGCAGGTTTCAGCATCTCTGAAATCCGCCTTCAGTCACCTTCCCAAGGGATATCAGTCACTGGATGGGCTGGCAACAGGAGCCTGATTCACTCTCCTCCTTGGGCAACCTGCTTGCTGCGTCACAAGTACATTGCCCAGAGGCCCGAGTGCGTCTCTGTCGCGTATTTGGCACACTTACTGTCATCAGCAGTTTCTCCACACAGTCAGGGGACACACTGTGCAAATGGGTCAAATGAAGCTGGAGATGCATTTTGTTGCTGAGGACATCCTGGCAGAGGGGGCAGCAGATAACAGGTTGCATTGAGTGCTGTGACAGGACATGCATCTGGATGCGGTTTGGGTCCCTGCTATTGTAGTTGCAGTAAGGACATTGATAGAACTGCAAAACACGAAAGGAAGGTGCAGGCTGTCAGTCAGAGTGCTGCCGGCACTGCTGCTCCAACAGCACATCGTCTCTGCTTCAGGCTGGGGTCATTTGAGACACTTCTAGAACACAGTGACATCGTTACATTGCCTTTTACCTGCTCATGACAAAACTTATTGTCCTCTGGAGGCTTGGATTTTTTAGCTGCACCATCCTCTTCCTTTGCCAGGAGAAGCTGCTGTGCCCCTACCACAGTGTTCACTTTTGGCTCCTTCTCTGGCGTGCCTACTCCTGTTCCAAAGACACAATTTTGAACAAGACATTAAACATTCCAGTCTCCTGGATTGCAAAGAGCCTGTGCCTACAGAGGTCTGCGCTGTCTGGGAGGGGCTTTCAGTCCTTAAACTGAGAAATAATCCGGGTGAATAAACTGACTCTGGTGAAGCACAAAGGGGAAGATGCACTTTTATCCTCCGTGGAGCCTCTGTCTTTAAAAAGCAGCTCGTCTCTGCTGTTTAGATAACCTCAGGTTACCTTTAAAGATTAATCAATAATGCTCTTTCTTTAGCAGCTCAGCAGGAATTTGTGTATTGCATTAAAACAAATCAGCTTTTGCCTAAAAAATCCTGTTTTCCAAAATAATTAATTTGCTGCTGTTTAATTACCCTCTCTCTTCCCTAAACAGTCTGAGCACTATGATTATTGTGCTTCATTGTGCTTGTTGGTGTCTCCTGCCTGGTTATAATTCTGAGGCTAAACAAGAGCCAGGCTTTCAAAGAAACACTGTGGAGAACAGGATTTCAGAGCTAACTTCCTGTTAATTACACACAAAGATCAGTCGCTTGGGATGGTCTCAGCTGTTTCAAGTGTGCACTTTCAGAGCCTGGCCTTTCCCATCACACCCAGGACGTAAAGGCTGTCTATAGGTGGCTCGACTGGTAAGCATTAAATACTATATTTAATATTATGCCTGAACTAGCTGCGTAATGCGGCCCAATCTTGCACACATCAAAGGGAAGAGTGCAATTCTAATTTCCCAGTCCATCAGAAAATTCTTTCCAGCGTCAATTTGCCAGATAATCTCTTCTGCTAGGCTGGCTATTGCAGGAGCATTGGGCAGGCATGTCACATACATCTCACGACAAACACAAAACCTCATTTACCAACCATTGCAATCTCATCATAGCGCGGCATCATCTGACCTTTTTTCTGCTGTTTATTATGAGTATTTCTAATTTTAACTTTCAATTTTCACCATCTTCCAGTCAATTTGCAACTAAATTATTTCCAGGGTGAGGACACTATCACCGGACACTGGGTGCAAATACATCTTGAAATGCAATGAAGCTAAACCATTGATTGCTATCAGACCCAACGTAAATATATAGTCCAGAGGTAATCTGATTGTATGCTGTGCATGAAGATTTATCTTGATTTTTTTCAATCCACCCCCAAGATCCAGAGAAATGAACAAATTGCACCTCCTTGCACAATAACCTAGGATTAATTTAAAAATAAGGTCAGGAGTGTTTTGGCAACAGAGTAAACATGGACAAAAAAACCACTGGGCTTTTTCCTTAGCCAAAACCAAAAGGATTGTATTATGACATAGTTGGTATTGTTACTATTATTATCATCATCACCATCATCATCATCATCATTATTATTATGGGGTTTTTTTAATTCTTTTCATATAGATCCACAAGGATCAGTGCTGGGCACAGTCCTGTTCAATATGTTTATTGATGATCTGGACCAGGGGATTGAGTCCAGCATCAGTAAGTTTGCAGATGACACCAAGCTAGGAGCAGCTGTGGATGTGTTGGAGGGTAGGAGAGCTCTGCAGAGGGACCTGGCCAGGCTGGATGGGTGGGCAGAGGCCAAGGGGATGAGACTGAATAAGGCCAAGTGCAGGGTTCTGCACTTTGGCCACAACAAGCCCAGGCAGTGCTACAGGCTGGTGACAGAGTGGCTGAGAGCAGCCAGGCAGAGAGGGCCCTGGGGGTGCTGGTAGAGAGTAGCTGAGCATGAGCCAGCAGTGTGCCCAGGTGGGNAAACAAGGGGACAAATCCTTAAGTTGTGCCAGGGGAGGTCTAGGCTGGATGTTAGGAGGAAGTTGTTGTCAGAGAGAGTGATTGGCATTGGAATGGGCTGCCCAGGGAGGTGGTGGAGTCGCTGTCCCTGGAGGTGTTCAGGAAAAGCCTGGATGAGGCACTTAGTGCCATGGTCTGGTTGATTGGATAGGGCTGAGTGCTAGGTTGGACTGGGCGAGCGTGGAGGTCTCTTCCAACCCGTTTGATTCTATGATTCTATGATAGACCAGGGAGTCCTGCAGGGCCATAAACCAAGGGGAGCAATTAAAGAGGCCCTTAGGGGACTGCACCACCTAGGTCTTTCCTTTAAGCATCACTAGTCCCTCAGGTCATTGGCACAGCACAGCCTGAGCAAGCCAAGCGAGGCCTCCAGGATCATGTCCTAAGAGTGTAAAACTCCAGTGGGCCTCCAGAAAGTGTCTTGTTCCTAGAATCATAGAATCATTTTGATTGGAAAAGCTCTCTAAGAGCATGGATTCCAACCTTCAACCCAGCACCACCATCTCCACTAAACCACGTCCCCAACTGCCATAGCCACATATTTCTTGACCCCCTCCAGGGATGGGGACTCTACCACCTCCCTGGGCAACCTGTTCCAATCCCTGACAGAAATTTTTCCTCCTCTCCAAACTAAATCTCCCCTGGCACAATTTCAGGCTATTTCTTCTTCTCCTATCACCTGATGCTAGGGAGAAGAGCCAAACCCCACCTGGCTCCAACCTCCTTTCAGGGAGCTGCGGAGAGCAATGAGGGCTCCCCTCAGCCTCCTCTTCTCCAGATTGAACACCCCCAGCTACCTCAGCTGATTCTCCTCAGCCCTGTTCTCCAGACATGCTCCATCCTCTCAACAACCTTCTTGGAGTGAGAGGCCCAAAACTGAATCCAGGATTCAGGTATTAAACAGATGCCAGCAAGCTGGATATCACAAGTGAGGAAATATGTCAGGAATAAACTTTAAATTGAGCAAGAACATGCAAAAATGCTGCCTCTAAATTACACTGGAAGAAATCACTGGTAACTGAGGAGTGAAGAACCAAGTGTGGGGAAATCACTGTTACTGTGTAAGTCATAAATATGGGGTTAAAAAAGAACCATCCTACAGAAAACGTCCCTGGGGGATTCGGTTTGCAGCTGTTTGTTAGGGCAGGATGAGAGAATCATAGAATCATAGAATGGTTTAGGTTGGAAGGGACCTCAAGGATCATCCAGCTCCAACCCCCTGCCATAGGCAGGGACATCTCCCACTAGAGCAGGCTGCTCAAGGCCTCATCCAGCCTGGCTTTAAACGCCTCCAGGGAGGAAGCAGAGAGGTTTGGGTATCGACCTGTGGAACTGTCCAAGCTGTGACTGGGTAGGTTTAGACTGGGCATTAGGAAACATTTTTCCTAGCAAGAGTGGTCAGGCATTGGAATGTGCTGCCCAGGAAGGTGGTGGAGTCGCCAACCCTGGCTGTGTTTAAGAGTCATGTGGATGTGGTGCTTTGGGGATATAGTTCCTTGTAGAGTAGGGACATGGGTTGGACTCGGTGATCCTGAGGTACTTGGCCAACCTGCATGTTTCTGGGATTCTGTGATTCTTAGTTTGCTGCTCTTTGATGTTGGCCTTGCAATACCAAATAATGCACAAAGTCATAGAATCATGGAATCTGCCTGTCCAAGTCCCTCTGCAGGGCTCTCCTACCCTCCAACAGCTCCACACCTGCTCCTAGCTTGGCGTCATCTGCAAACTTACTGATGCTGGACTCGATCCCCTGCTCCAGATCATCGGTAAAGATATTGAACAGGACTCTCTCTATTTACTGGCCAATACACCAGGATTATTCAAATATCTTAACTGTGAGTATTATGGGAAGTAAAGAAGTAACACTCTACATTAACACAGAAAGGCTGCTTCTCAGGTTTTAGAAGGATGGGTTCAAATTATTAACCTCTCTTCATTTCCAGCTGTCAAAAATGTCTAACAGTTGGCTACTGTTTCTTACCTTTATCCTGAGTGGCTTTTAAAATGCCTCTTTTTAAAGACAAAGGGCCTAGAAGCTCAGCTGCTGTAAACAGACACTGCTATTCAGAAAGCTGACTCTGAAAACCCAAACTAAACCAATTTCACCTTCTCCTCCCTTTGTCCTGCCAGGCCGTTCTCAACAGGTTGTTAACAGAAATTCTGCTACAAATTCTGCTGCAAAATTCGCTTGTGAAAATGCAGTTTTGGGGCTGTGGTGTTCATCAGCTAGTGAAATGGAGCTTGGAGAGCACCCTGAGCACACACAAGGTTAATATCACACATCATCTTCCAGCAGAGGATGGAATAACTCAGTTGCTTCGAAGGGCCTATAATGATCATGAAACACATAGTTCTTGTTTCCATAAAAACAAGGAAGGGGGTGAGGAGGGGGGATTTTCTTTTGTGGTTAATACAATAAAAGCCCAGAGTTATAAAGCACTGTGTTGGGGTCAATGAATGCATAACAAAGCACAGCATTTTACTGTGTTTACCATGACATTTATATAAACTGTCAACATTCACAGAGGCTTGCTTGGGTTTCTTGTTGGCCTTGCTCTGGATTCAATTCCACCTCAAGCACTGTTACTGAAGTTAAATCTGGCCCATAATAAAGTAACCAAGGAAAAAAAAAAAACAAGAGAGGGGTTGATTCTTCTCTCCACCACAGAGGAAGATGAGGACTGAGCTCTCCTAAAACAGGGAGCTGGGGCTCTGCAGCTTGGAGCAGAGAACCTCATGCATGTTTATAAAGATGTGCGGGGTGAGTGCCAAGAGGCTGGAGCCAGGCTCTGCTGGGTGATGCCCAGTAACAGGACAAGGGGCAATGGTGGAAGTTGAGGCATAGAAATTTCAAGGAAAAACAAGGGAAAATGTTTTCACTCTGAGGGTGACAGAACCCTGAAACAGGCTGCCCAGAGGGCTTGTGGAATCGCCCTCTCTGGAGATATTCAAGACCTGCCTGGCTGTGATCCTGTGTGATCTGCTCTAGGTGATCCTGCTCTGACAGGAGGATTGCACTGGATGAGCTTTCCGAGGTCCTTTCCAGCCCCTGGCATTCTGTGGGTCTGTGATTCAGAGCACACATGCCAAAGCCAAAGGAGATCAGCTCCTTGCACAGTGCTCCAGCTATGACAACTCAGTGCCTTGTCTTGCTCTATCAATGGTCTGCTTTCTATGTTGAACTGACTGTTTTAAGGAGCTTCCTGTAGAGAGACTGAACAAAGTGGTGGTCTTAGAGGGAGCATACTGAAGGAGGAGGGAGAGAGGAGAGGAAATATGATGGTTCTGAGCACACTGTGTGGCACTGTTTGCATAGCTAGGTGTTCCACTGGCATGCTAGCCTTCCTAGGTAGCTGCAGGGAAAGCCTGAGTTGTTATTCGTGATTCAAATATGTACTTTTAATCCTCAAGACATATCCTTTGTTGGAATTTTTTTTTCCTGACTGTGAGACAAAACTGTACTTAAGTTTATATTATAAAATACACTGCACTGTTTTTAGAGGAATAATGTAATTGAATGCATTTAGCTCAGAACCGCAGCTGAATTTCAAGTCAGTACTATGGACAGACTGGTCACAGCCTGCCTGTCAGTCACAGGATTCTTTAGCCTGTGTTGAGCTTGCTGATATAAAAATGACATCATGATTCACTGATGTCATCACCCGAAAATCAAACTAATACTCTGTGTGTGTGACTGAGGAGAGGGACAAAGTTCACGAGATAGATAGGCTGGGGAGTAAGAAGTCCTGGGAAAGCTGTGTCAGAAATACTGTTTTCTTCTTTCTAAATCCATGCATTTGATAAAGATTGCATCATTTCAGACTTCTGACACATCAGATGATGCTTTCCAGCCTCAAAATCATTCTAAAACTGTAATTACTGGGAGAGTATTCTTCCTAATTAGAGCAGAATGAAAGGATAATTTTCATTGCAATAATGAAGGTTAATTTCCATCCTTCTTCATGTTTACTACCTTATTAAAAAGTGCTCCCCTTAGCCATGGCAGAGACATATTACATTTTCAATGCAAATGTATTAATCTGGATAAATTCCATATTAATTCTTGCACTGCATAGAGCTGTAATTTGGATTATAATTAATCTAAAGCGGCACTAGATTTAAGTGACAATATAAATGAAGCATTAGTGGGGCTTTGCTCTTCCCGATGAATATTCAACAAACACAACCTGCAGACTGCTACAGCTCCTGCTGAAAGCTCCACTCCTGGAGATAAGGTGAGCAGCACAGCACAACAGCTTACACAAACACACTGCTACTAAATACATGTTAATCCTTTCCCCTCTAATAGATTCTATGCTAAAGAGGGGTCACACTGCTCTCCTGTCTAACTTGTTAGGATTGTGATTAATTTATTGGTTTTCCTGAGATTTCTTTGGCAAGACTTGCGAGGCTCAATCCATGAGCGGGTCCAAATTAACATTCAATTATACACAAGCAGCTCTGCAGTCATTAGAAATACTCGTCAGCTGAGAGAAAATTAAGATGATGGCCCCAGCCTTACAGGCGCAGAGTAATTTGGAGGAAGAAAACAAAAGTTGCTCCAAGATGTAGGGTTTTACAGTGCAAACTCTCCTCTGTGCCAAGCACAAAAGCAATCATGTATTTCAGCCCTTGTTTTCATATGGATCTTACTGCAAAGTTATTTGTGTAATTGCTGGCATGGGAATGCAGAACAATTACGGTGGTTTTTTTTTGTAGGGCACCCAGTAGGCATCTGGATATAGGTTTGTCCTAATTAAACTTGGCCCTTGTGAGCAGCTAATCCTGATGGAATTTTGAGAATCCTCCTTCAGTACTTTTTTCTAGATTCCATCTCCTTTGCTCTTTCTTTCCTGTTTTTTTTTTTATTTCTGGGGCTTCAATAACTTTCTTGAACAACTACAGACGGACCTGTCTAAGGAAAAGAGAGGGCTCAGAACTCCCTGGAGTGGTTTCCTGGTGGCCCTTAGGCAGAGGGCATATCAGGGAAGGCAGGCTGTAGGTGGCTGCCACTCCTCTCCTGGTGAGTGTCCAGGACAGCCCCTGATGGAGGACCTGTGCTGACCCAGGAGCATGACTTCACGGCACTGTAGATGGATTTTAGCCAGTCAGGGAGCTAGCCAAGGCAGGTAGGTATTGTAACCCACAATACAGCTTCTTGCCCAACATCATCCTTGTCATCATCAGCCTTTCTGCACTCCCTTGATCACAAGAAATAAAGCAATGGAGGAGAAGCTGAGGTTCTGTACTGTGACGGGTACTGACCTTAGCACATCAACAAGCAAACTTGGAGGAAGCTTTAATCTTTACCTCAGTCTTCTGAATTGATTCAGCATAGAAAGGGCAATCTATAACATTCTGGGGGGCAATAAATCCAAATGTTTAATACATAAAGAGCAAATTACAGTATGGGGGCGTTTGGGTGTAAAGAAACTCATACAGAAAATGATCTTTTCTCTACACCTATATGTCTTTAAGGGGGGAATACGTCCTCCTTTGTATGCTGCTGTCATTGGCAGACAAGGAAAAGATATATGACTACCTGAAACTAATAGGCTTCAACCTGTTTCAGCACTTCTTCTGCTTCAATGAATCCAACATAATGTAACTAGGTATAGCGTGCGGCACCGGTAGCCGATGTAATATTCATTGTGACCATAGATTTCCATCTCATACATAAAAAGCATGGATGAAGTCACATATTTGCCAAATCAAACACAGAAAAAGCCTTGGGTATCTACACCAGATGCTGGCCCTGGGTTTGTTTGTGCACAAGTAAATGTCATGAAATAGGGGTTTTGTTTTCAAAGACAGTAGCTTTCATTACTGGGCTCTGTCTATTCCAGGAGATCAAAATTACCCAACCCATAATCCGTTTTCAATGATATTTCCTCTTTCTTAGGCTGAATCATCTGTAAACTTTTTTTCCACTGGATTTTGTTGGGTTTGGGTTTTTTGTTTTGTTTTGTTTTATTTTGTTTTATTTTCTCAAAATGCCTCAATGCCCAGGAAGAGAAGAGATTCTTGGAAGTGACTGATCAGAGGAGCGAGAGCAACAAAATAATCAAAACAAAACAAGACCAAAAAATCCCTCTTCGCATTCTTTGGGTTAAAAGGGGGGCAAAACCTGATTGAAGGGAAAAAAAATCAAGTGGTACCTAATCCTATGCTTATGAAAAATTAATATGCCATCAGAGGAATCACAAGTACAGCTAAGATTAATGAAAGGCGCTTAAAAAATTACAAGCACACAAACTGATTTGATTAAAAAATAATCTCACTGGCCGTCCTGTAATATTCTTCAACTTATCCGCATCTATCCTGTCAGATGGTTATGATTAAAAATAGGTCAATGGGAGGCTACTGATAGAAATCACATGCAAAATGCACATGCACTGAATAGTAGTGGGAATGTCCAGACAGTTCCAAACGAAAGAGCGTTTCATAAGTTTAAAAAAAGAAAAAGATGGGGGGGGGGGGGGAGATGAAAATTCTAGCATCTTACCAGAGTCTTTACTAGATTTTTTGCCTTCGCTATTGTCTCGCTCACTTGAGTCTTTATCGTCAGCCACAGGCACTGATGTACTTTTAGCAGACCCTTCTGTATCTTCTCCTTGTTCTTCTGTGGATAAACACAGAAAAAGAGCTTAGAACAGAAACTTGGTGGCCACTTAACTGCAGTTAAAAATTACGTCCTGTAGTAAGAACAGCACTAACAGAGGGTGGCAAAAGATGGGGAAGGAGGGGTGCGGGTGGAAGAAGAGGGAGAGAGCAGCACTTGAGGGGATGGAAGAAGAGGGAAAGAGCAGCGCTTGAGGGAGTTGGGAGAAGGGAGGAAGAGTAGCACTCGAGGGGGGTGGAAGAAGAGGGAAAGAGCAGCACTTGAGAGAGGTTGGACGTTAATTACAAATAATTTGCAATACTTCCAAACCCACACAGCAATTGTGACCATGTCTTTACCAGAGCGCTCGCTTTGCACCAGCATGGCAGATTTAAAGCCTGTCATTTCATACTCTTGGGGTAGGAGTGATTGGTGTTAGGATACAAGAACATACACAGAGGAACAAAAGCAAGCACCTGTGAAAAATGTACCTTAGAGCAAAAAAAAAAAAAAAGGGTGGGGTGAAAAAAAAATAAAAAAGGAGCAGAGGGTGATTGCAATATAAATCCTATTAGTGCAGCAGTATCCTGCTAATTGCAGTAAGTAAGTATTAGGTATTAGGTCCTGTATTAAATATAAACCTCTGGCTTTGCCGGAGAAGTCTCCAGTTCTATCTCCAGGGGGAGCCACTCGGGATCAAGGCTGCCACTCGGCGCAGGGCTGCGGGGCCGCCGCGGCGCTCCGCTCCGCACCTCGCTCTGCTGTTCACACCAGCTAGATTATATGGAAATCTTCACAGTAACTCAAGCCCATTTAATTATTCAGTAAATCTTAGCTATGCTGCTACTGGTGGATTAATCTGTTTATGCAGTTCGCTTCTATGGCGGGGCCGTGCAGCACTAATCCGTGAAAGGCCCTACTGTTCCCTTTGCATCCTGCGATCGTTTGTCTCTCACTGTGCTGATGTCACATTATAATGAATTTTTAGCAATCTGAGTAATGCCAGATAACCAGGCCTGCAGCTCCCCCCAGCACGGCACGCCGCTTTCATTGCGGCACACACACGCACACACACACACACACAAACAAAAAAGGATATTTCCCAGCTCAGGTAGGAATTACATAAATTAAGGAGGCGAAGGTAAAATGGGATTCGAAGCGCCGGGCTGCTCGATTTCATAAAATCTTTAATGACCATATAAATTAACCCTGGAAAGGCAAAAGGTCACAGACACACATTTGCATACACTCCTCTATTCACTTTCGATAAGCAGAGCTTTTATGCAGGGAACATGATACAATTAACCCTTCAGGAGCCACACAAAACGCAGCTCCCGACGTTTTAAGTGTCAAGCATTAACTGAAAATTACACACTGCATAAAATTTTCATTGTAAATGCTATAGTGATTGAAAGGGGAAATAGTGGCCCTCTTCGCACCCCATGTTTTATTAATAACGTTCTGACAGCAGAATGAAATATCCTCTGTCATACGCAGCAGCTGAGCACAAAAAATTGCTGCTCGGTGTCTTCCTCGCCAGCCATGCGCTGGAGCTGCAATGCCCAGGCAAGCAACCCTGGGCCCAAGGTGGTGAACCCGGTCCAGTCTCAAGTCTCTACCAAACCTTTTGTCCATTGGAAGAGGAAAAAAAACCCCAAACCAAACCAAAACAAACATACAAACAAAAAAAAAAGAAAACCAGAACCCCACAGACAAGACAAAACAAACAACACAGCTCCACTTTTGGAAACCAGGAGGGAAAAAGAAAGCAATGAAATCTCAGGCAGGGATCAATGCGTTTTGCATGGCCACGGGCACACAATAGGTCAGCACTCAGCATGTGTGTCCGTTTTGGGGACAATACCAGGGGTTCTCTCCTTTAAAAATGATGGCACATAAAAAACCGAAGCAGCGGAGCATTTCCATCAGAATGGCCTTCCCCCCGGCGCTGCCTCGGCGCTGCCCCCCCCGCGCCGCTGGCTAATCAAAGATGGCAGCGTGGCGGACGCGGGCGGCGGCAGCCGGGGGCGCGCCGAGGGGGGGGCGCTGGGCGCCTCTGATCCGGCCCTGCGCGGGCCGAGGCAGCGCCGAGCGCGCACGGCAGGCTCGCAGCCGGGGTCAGGCCCCGCGGCCTCGCCGAGCCCGTGGCTATCCCTGCCCCGCTCATCCTTGGGAACGGCCGCCTGGCTTCTTTTGCTAGATTTACTGGCCCAATCCCCCTGGGCTGGAAAATGAAGTGTCAAAGTGCTACCGAGTGTCCTTATCTTGAGGGGACATAAAATCGTAAGGGCTATCGTGGCACACATTAATAAAACATAGCGTGTGTGTCAGGCTAAGAGAAAGAAAATTATGAAGGTACTAAAAGAAAAGCTACAGTATCATCTGGGTCTCATCAGACGATTTTTGCAGAGTGCTCTCCTGGTTTTTTTCCTGGTATGTGTTTTAAGTGTGAGAGAAATTCCCAGACATGTTCTCCTATACATCATCCTGGTGTCTGACCTCAGCCTGACCCTGGCAACAGTTTGAGAAATCTGAATGCGAACAAAGGCTCTGTGTCAGCAGCAGGCAGAGATCGCGGGATAGACTTTCCCCATCGACTTAATCGCAAACAGCAGTTCTAAGGCCGTAACTTTACAGGGCTCCGCCGAGCCACAAACACATAACCTCTGGAGCGGGAACTGCCCCCCCTGCTCCCCAGCACCCTCCGCCCCCCGTCTCTGATTCTGCTCAGTCTCGTGGTGCTCCCTTTGATGTAGCAAGGCAATTAGCTCTAATGTTCAAGTACTGCAGACCCGCTTTATGGTTTGGAAGGTGAGAGCTGTTTATTACAGGTAGGCTCCTGGGGGCCGTAAAGGCTTTGCAAATTTTTAATCATGCAAAAAACTAATCAAAATGTAACTTATACACACCATAAAAATTAATATCATTATTATGCACGGTATAAATTGCCTGCCTCAGCCTGCAATGGCACTCACTCCTACAAAACACATTTGGCATTCATTTCAGAAATATGTGTGGCATTCACTTCAGAAATAAATTTCAGAGACAGTAATGATAATACAACTTCTCCTCTTTTCCTTCAGCATCACAGAAAAGCTGCCGAGGACTCACACTGCCAGCACGTACATCAAAGGGACGGGACGGACGCACAGCAGCAGCTCTCACTTACAAGAGGTTAGGAAAATGGCAAAAAATTCCTGAAGCCCATTCCTCAGAACAGGTATGGAGGACACGGAACAAAGCGTGCTGCTGAAGGCACTGCACACCTATGCTAAGATGCTGCCAACGTCTCTTTTTACCAGCATTTCACTTATGGCTCCATGTGGTACACAAGGAGAATATGAGTTGGCCATACAAATCATAGAATCAAGCAGGTTCGAGAGACCTCCACACTCAGCCAGTCCAACCTAGCACCCAGCCCTGGCCAATCAACCAGACCATGGCACTAAGTGCCTCAGCCAAGATTTTCCTGAACACCTCCAGGGACAGCGACTCCACCACCTCCCTGGGCAGCCCATTCCAATGCCAATCTCTCCGTCAACAACTTCCTCCTAACATCCAGCCTAGACCTCCCCTGGCACAGCTTGAGATTCTATCTCCTTCTGTTGCTGGTTGACTGGCAAAAGAGACCAACTCCACCTAGCTACAGCCTTGCGTCAGGTAGTTGTAGACAGCAGTGATGTCTGCCCTGAGCCTCCTCTTCTCCACACTGCACACCGCCAGCTCCCTCAGCCTCTCCTCACAGGGCTGTGCTCCAGGATCCTCCCCAGCCTTGGTGCCCTTCTCCGGACACCTTCCAGCACCTCAACATCTCTCCTGAATTGAGGAGGCCAGAACTGGACACAGTACTCAGATGTGACAGTGCCTGCTCAGAGACACAGTCGTGGATTACTACATATCAGTAAAGTACAGTGTGATGGTGCCACAGATTCCAGAGCAGGTTCCAGTGCTCTGCTTTAAATTTACAAGAGTCCTGCCTATATCCATGCACTATAAATAGCAGCTTTGGACCTGAAGAGAACACCAGATTCAAATGCACTTCAATGGCTTTAATAACACTTTCATTTGCAATATGATATTTTATTCACACCTGGGTTTATTTTGTCCAAATGTTGAACATTTATTTTGATGTTGGATCTCCTGAGTTCAGTTATTATCAGCCTTTTTTCTTACCACTGGCTGAGAATTAAAACACAAAAATGAGGTTAGCAGTCTGCAACAGAACTGTAAACTAAGGGGAAAGGCAAAAGCGATACTTCAGAGGTAACGTTAATCGCAGCTGATAGTCGACATCAGAGACTTTAAGTCATTCAGCTACACACTCAGGTCCCAGTTCAATATCTATACTAGGAAGGGAGACCCTCACAATCTTCCCCAGCCCACTTACATCAAGATGTGTGATGATTTCAGTTGTAAAATGCAGGCCTCAGCCAAGGCTGAGAAGCAGATTAGATGAATGTTCACAGATTCATAGAATAGGTTGGGCTGGAAGACACCTTAAAGCTCATCCAGGTCCAAGGCCCCGCCATGGGCAAGGACACCTCCCACCAGCCCAGGTGCTCAAGGCCTCATCCAACCTGGCCTTGAACACCTCCAGGGAGGGAGCATCCACAGCCTCCCTGGGCAGAATGTTCCAGTGTCTCACCACCCTCACTGGCAAGAATTTCTTCCTAATCTCCAGTGTAAATCTGCCCTCCTTAAGCTTCGTGTACAGGTTAGAAAAGCCTAAGCCACTGAGATGCAAAGGATCAAGTCCACCACAGCCAAGGGAAGCTACAGAGAAACAAATGATATTTTTTGAAACACAATCCTGCAGGGTTAGAAACAGGACATGAAGCAATCTTCTTTCAGTGAAATGCACTGTGCCAGTCGCCTGTCCCTGCGGCCCAGAGGAGAAGCTGATGTCCCTACTGATGAGCAGCACTGGGAATCTGTCTCCAAGTTTATTTAAGAAAATGATTTGCAAGTATTGTTCTGGGACGGTTTAGATCACCAAAATATCCATCAGCAGCCAGGAGTTCCTGTTTTGGACCTAGATTTTTCTTTAGTGGTGGTGATATCCCTCTTGCCCTCTCGCAATGGCGAGTAATTTCCTAAATAAAGCTGATCCACTCATTGTGGATGAGAAATTGTGGTTGTGAGAGAGAAGGTGAGATCAAGTGTTTGTGGCTTAGGGCCAGATGGATGGGCAAGGAGTAAACTGACTGAAGTAGTCAGTAAATAAATGTGAGATGGGAGAGAGACTTCAGAAAAACTTGGTAAGGTTTGTTCCTCAATATGGTCAATAAATAGCAGAATCAAAGGTACCCCGAGGTGTTCAGGACAGGTGTATCCCAGGTTCAGCTGCCAGAGTGAATGGTTTATGAGCTGCACTGGCAGGATGAAAAGGTAACCATTAGCAGAGGATAAAGGAAAGGACAGGCAGCCAACAGAAAATGCAGAGAAAGGAGGAATAGCTAACAAAGAAAACCCCACCAAACATGCAAGAGAATGAAAAATCAACTAAAAGCTGGGCTCGTGGACTTCCTTCGGGGTTATCCTAGTTCCATGACTTAGCTGCTAAAAATTCCCAGCCTTCTGGACTGCCATTTATTCACCCAAATGCTCCAGGAAGCATTTGTTCTCTTTTCTGGCTGGTCTTGCAGAGCATGAGTGAGGAGCAGGATGCCTCAGTCATTCAGGATCTTGACTGCATCCTCTAGTGGCCGTATTTCATCTTCAAATAGGATTTCTAATTTCTCCTTCAGGGACTCGAGGGGAACAATGGCACCAAGCCGTTAATAATTGTTTCTAATCACTGGGTTACATTTAAAGCTGGAGCCGCGAGAAGGCTGAACTTCCTGCAGACAAGCCCGGAATGAAGCTCTGCTGGTCACACTGCCCAGACAGCACTGGCTGGCTGGTAGGATCAAACACTACCATCTTGGTTTGTGCTGCATCACCTCAATTTTGATAGCAGTCTAGTGCTCCCTTTCTGCTGCTGGAAACTGTCTTGGAGGAGGCCAGCTGCAGAGGTGGCCCAGCAGAGCAGCCTGTGGTGGCTCCTTCCCAGGGAGCGTCACAGCTTACACCCAACCCCACCCTGCAGCCATGGTTTCCTGCTCCCCTCACCCCTCTGGCTGCTGCAGGGGCACCTCTCACCTACTCCATATTTTGCTTCTTAGGTTCTTAAGGTAGACAAGATTCATTCTCACCAGCTCATCTGCCCAGGACTTTATTAAATATTCTTAATTTCCCCACCTTTTTTTGGTGGTGCTGGTGTTATTTTTTAATTTAACTTTTTGGGTTGGGTTTAATTTTTTTTTGTTTTCTTTTTCCTCTTTTTTTTTTTTTTTAATTCTCTTTTTTTAACTGCAGGCTTTTAGCTTCCAGCTGCTGGAGAAGGAAAAGGAATGTTCACCTCAGAAGTTTAGAGGGGTAAGGTGTCCTTTTCAATCCAGCTGCTGAGCAAGCTCTCCCTCTCTGTCTCTCCTCTCTCTGCTGGCTGAGATTGCCTGTTTTCTAGTCTCCATCCCCTAGCCCCTGAGTAAATCAGGAAGCTTGTCTAACTCTGATAATGCAAAACGTGGCAAGAGCTGTTGGTGAGCTTCTGCTGAGCCATACTGATTTATCAGAAAGCAGGGAAATCTGTGGGCTGTGTTTTGGTTGCTTTATTTCTGCATTAATGTTTTATCAAATATTTTGCAAGAGGCATAGGAAGCAGATGCTGACAAAACCATTATGAGGGAATGTCAGCTATTCAGAGCAGAACTCTGCAATGCTTTCCAGATGTGACTGGAGATGTACAGCTAATCATTTATTATGCAAAAAGGGATTATTTGCTTGGCCATCTCGAGGAAGGCACTGAAGCATGAATCTGTATGGAGGACAGTCTACCTTCTCCAGCTGAGCAGGACTTTTCTTTTGGCTGCCACTACGGGTCAGAGAAAATGCTGCTTCCCCCCCATCGGCATTAGCATTGTCTGGCTCCAAGACTAATAATACACTGCCATCAAGGTTAGTTAGGAAAGAAAATTACACCTCATTGTTAATTCATATTCAACATGCTGAATACACCCTGCCTAACGTTAGGTGCTGGACTGTGCAGGGAGGCACCCCTCAGACTTCACACAGGCTGCATCATCCGATTCCTCCCTGGCTACAGAGGGATTTCCCCCCCAAGTTTAGTGTTTGGAATGTAGACTTTTCACCTTGGCACTGCAGCTAAATGCTGCAAGTTAGGCAGGTGAACCAAAGCCTAAGAGCCTGACCCAAAGCTCAGAAAGTCAGTGAGAGTCTCATCATCACCTTCTGCAGCTTACTGGGTGCTCACTTCTAGCATGTCAGGAAACCCCCCCAAAATCCTGAGATCTTCACAGTTTCCTTCACCATGTTTTTATGCCTCTTGTTCAGCCTTCTTTCACTCTTTCGTGTTGCTGTTCAGTCTTTGTGTTCAACGACCCTTCATATACAAATGCTGCTGCCATAGGATCAGAATAGTAGGGACCAGAAGGGACCTCTGGAAATCATCCACTCCAAACCCTGCAGCTAAAAGCAGGTTCTTTCTAGATCAGGTTGCCCAGGATTGCAATGTCCAGGCAGGTTTTGAAGGTCTCCAGCAAATGAGACCCCACCATCTCTCTGGGCAGCCTGCTCTGGGACTCCAGCACCCTCAAAGTAAGGAATTTACTCCTTAAGTCCAATGAAATCTCCTAGGTTCCAGTTTGTGGCCATTGGCCCTTCTGCTGTCATTGGGCACCAGTGCACAGAGCCCAGCCCCATCCTTGTCCCCCCACCCCTTTAGCTCTTTATCTGCATTTACAAGATCCCTGGTTTCTTTTGTTTTTTCCTCCCTCCTCCTCGAGCTGAATTTCCAGCACATCATCAGTGGTGAGGTCGGTTCTCCCACTCACAGCATCCAGGGTAATCCTTTAGGAGTGCACTTACAGAGAGCCCCACAGTGTTAATTAACAACTCATTTAAAATGCCATTGAAATACTTTGTCAGTGCCTCAGTTTTGGGGTTCTCTCTGGGACACTCTGTAAACCTCTCCTCATTTACCTCCCAGCCTTTCAGAGCTGCTCACCTCTTTCTGGCTCACTACCAGCACGCCTCAGAAATTATCTGTAAAGAATTCTCTTAGTCCATATATTTCTACTCTGTCTTTTGAGGATACCAGAGGAAAGGAATTTATTTTCTTTGCCATCTCCTGATCACTGGAGATAGATTCTTTATCCTCTGGTGGTCTACTAACCCTAATGACTCTTTGTCAGGCTTTCTGCTTCTTGCTTAGTTTTCCAAGGTACCTTTGTGTCTGTGCTCTTCTCAGCCAACCTCTGTGCTCACTTCTATTAACATCATTTTGGCTTTCTTTCAGCTTTTAAGGATGCTTTTTTGTGACTTGAATGAATCCTTGTCCTGTGTCTTGTCCTGTAGCTAGCTGCAGCCCTGCGGTTTAAACGTTCCTCTTTTCTCAGTGTTTAGTGTCTCAGGCAGAAGGAGATCTGGTTAGGATCCCAGAACCATTCTGGTTGGAAAAAAAACTTTCAGATCATCTAGTCCAACCCTCCTCTGACTCTGCCAGGCAGCCTGTCCCAGTGGCTGAGAACCTTTTCTGTGGAGAAGTTTCTTCTAATGTCATGGAATCAGAATCAAAGAATGGTTTGGGTTGGAAGGCATCTCCAAAGTCATACAGTCCAAACCCCCTGCAGTCAGCAGGGACATCCTCAACTGGATCAGGTTGTCCAGAGCCCTGTCCAGCCTCACCTTGAATACTTCCTCAACCACCACCACCTCACCTGAATATTGCCCTAACCACCACCCTGGACAACCCGTTGCAGTGTTCCAGCACCTTCATGTTGCAGAACTTGTTCCTCACAACCCATCTAAATCTGCACTAATTTCAAGCCATTGCCCTTGGTCCCATCACTGCAGGCCTTTGGAAGCAGACTCTCTGCAGCTTGCTGGTAGGCCCCCTTCAGAAGGTCACTCCCCTGGTGCAACTTCAAGCAACTTGAGCTTAGGAAGTGTGAGTTAGATGAATAGACAGTGGTGTGGGTTGCAAACTGGATGAAGGATAGAGCTCGCAGAGTCACAGAATGGTAGGGGTTGGAGGGGACATCTGGAGATCATCCAGTCCAACCCTCCTGCCAGAGAAGGATCACCCAGGGCAGGTCATACAGGAACATAGAATCACAGAATGGTTTAGGTTGGAAGGGACCTCAAGGATCATCCAGCTCCAACCCCCTGCCATAGGCAGGGACACCTCCCACTAGAGCAGGCTGCTCAAGGCCTCATCCAGCCTGGCCTTAAACGCCTCTAGTGAGGAAGTATCCACAACCTCCCTGGGCAACCTGTGCCAGTGTCTCACCACCCTCACTGTAAAGAACTTCCTCCTAACATCCAGTCTAAATCTCCCCTCTGCCAGCTTAAACCCATTCCCCCTCGTCCTGACATTACCAGACCTCGTGGGTTTGGAAAGTCTCCAGAGAAGAAGCTCAGAGAATTGTGGTCAGTGTCACAGAGTCCAGTGGAAGGTCCCTCAGGGGCCAATATTGGGTCCAGTCATGTTCAATGCATTTGTCAACCTGGATGAAGGGAGTGCACCCTCCATCGAGTTTGCTGATGACACAAAACTAGGAGAAGTGACTGACACACCTGAAGGCTGTGCTCCCATCCTGTGTGACCTGGACAGGCTGCAGAGCTGGATGAAGCTCAGCAAAGGCAAGTGTAGGGTCCTGCACACAGGGAGGAATAGCCTCTGTACCAGTACAGGTCAGGGGCAGGGCCTGACCTGCTGGAGAGCAGCTCTGGAAAAAGACCTGGGAGTGCTGGTGGACAACAGGATGATCAGGAGCCAACAGTGTGCCCTTGTGGCCAAGAACAGCATCCTGGGGTGCATTAAGAAGAGCGTGGCAAGGAAAAAGGTTCTCCTGCCCCTCTACTTTGCCATGGTGAGGCCACATCTGGAGTATTGTGTCCAGTTCTGGTCTTCCAGTTCAAGAAGCACCTCAGGGAACTGCTTGAAAGAGTACACCAAAGGGCTACAAAGATGATGAGGGGACTGGGACATCTCTGTGATGAGGAAAGGCTGAGAGACTTGGGGCTTTTTAGCCTGGAGAGAAGACTGAGGCAGAACTCAGCACTGCTGATCAATACTTAAAGGACAGGTGTCAAGAGGATGGGACCAGTCCTTTTTCAGTGGTGCCCAGTGACAGGACAAGGGGTAATGGGCACAACTTGAACACTGAAAACTTCATCTAAGGACACAGAGGAGCTTCTTTACTTTCAGGGTAGCAGAGCACTGGACCTGGCTTCCCAGAAAGGGGATGGAGTCTCCATTTCTGAAGTTATTCAGCACCTGCTTGGCTGCTGTCCTATGCAGCCTACTCTGAGTGACCCTGCTCTGGTAGAGGCCTTGGACTGGATGATCTCCAGAGGTCCCTCCCAACCTCTACCGTTCTGCAGTTCTGTGATTTCCTCTCATCCTGTCACTCGTTACTAGGGAAACCAGAGCAGGTAGTAAAAACTAGCAGCATCTTCCTGCCTCCTTGATGTCTCCCAAGCCCTTCTGGCACTGTCCTTCCTTCCCTACTCCAGTTCCAATCTGGAAAATGTGGATAGCAAACTTCTGTGTCCTTCCTCAAGTATTGTGCAGTACTGTGGAATGTTCCTGACTCACACCACAGTATTTAGATGTCTCTCTAGGATTCATAGCTGTGACATGACACATCTCTGTCCCCTGTGTCCACAGCAGCCTCCAGGATCTTTGCTATTTCAGAGCTGTGCCCCAGTACCTAAAGCTGGTCCTTCCCTGCTGCCTTGTGTGAGGGCAGGAACTGCACCACCCTGTTGACTACTCCAAGGCTTGAAACTCAGCTCCACTACCAGATTTGTTAGAGATACTTGCATGGCACACTTTGCCAGGTGGTTCTCAGCACAGTAGCAGTTGCATACACTACATACAAAGAGTTTGGGGGTTTGCAAACACCAGTGAGATCTGGGGGGCTTCCCCAGGCCATGTCAAGTACTAGAGATGACCTAGCCTTGCTGTAAAGCTTCTTGTGTCATGCAAGGAGATGGCACATGTGGCTGGATGTTTTCTTCCATCTTTCATTTTCTTATTCATGGAATCCTAGAATGGTTTGGGTCAGAAGAGACCTTAAAGATCATCTAGCTCCAACCCCCTGCCATGGGCAGGGTCACTAGACTGGGTTGCTCAAGGCCCCACCCAACCTGCCTTCCAAGCTTGGAGCCTTCATAGCTTCTCTGGGCAGCTTGTTCCAGTGGCTCCCCAACCCCCCTTCAGTGAAGTTTTTCAATCCCCACTGTTCAGTTTGCTGCATTGCCTTTACCTTTCCTACATGTTTGTCTAATCTGAAGGCTCTTTCTCCCATCCAGAGTTTAAATAACATGCTCTCCTTCATTAATCTTCACTGGCAGCATTCTAATTCTCTCCCTGCAGAAGCTAAGGACATCCCTTGCCTATGGACTCCTCTCTCAGAACGACCTAACGAGCACAAATCTCCAGTGCCAATTTGGCTCAGCCCCTGAAATGCCTCGTGAGGTGCCTCTGCTGATAGCACTGAAGACACTTCAGAGAGAGATTCTGAACAAGACCTGAACTTACAGTTTGTTCTTAATGACTTCAGACAAGTTGATGGGGCTACCCACTTGTAAGCTTAATGTAGACTTCCCACCATACCTGTGCCTTTTCTTCTGCTTATAGCTTCAGGGTGCTTCAAGTGCCTGGGCTGAAATCAGCTGCTCTGAATTTCTGCTGCAGATTGGATATTACAGCAGGGTAAGGCCAAAGAGACGTTTAGAAGTGTATCTACGCTTTGGACATCTTTGCTGTTGCAGTGATTTGAAACTGAAACCCACCACCTGGCAGACAGGATCATGTCTGGCATGTGCCACATTGGATTAAACTGCCCAAACTCAGCTAAGCAGTGTAGTGCTGAAAAATTCTGCTTGGCCACTCTCTGAAAAGCCACTTCCTAGGAGTCCGTAATCCCTGCACACATTCACACCTACAGCAGCACTGAGAGCTCACCAGGCTGCACATGCAGCTACATCCCACAGAGCCTCCACAGAACCTCTTCACCCAGCTCCTCTGTCTACTACAGCACTTCCTGTGTCACCCTCACAGAGCCACTGCACCTTCAGCAGGGCTCCTAAAACACAGCTCCCCTCCACAGGCAGTCTGCAGTGTGTTGTTTGTACTGCAGCCAAACAGAACTTTCCAGCATCAGCATCATCATAATCATTGTCATTGTTGTTGTTATTAACAGTAATTATCATTATGGTGCTGTTGTGTGCCAGTGTGCAGCGCACAGGGCAGGGACTGCTCCAGAAGAACAGGAGCAGCTTGTTCCCTCTGCTAGCAGGCTGCAAAACAAGTATTGGAAGGGAGACCTGGGGGGATTAGAGAAAGAACTGGTGAAAGCTAAGCAGAACATGGGCTGAGGAATTATAGAATGGCTCAGGTTGGAAGGGACCTCAGAACTCATCTACTCTGACATCCCCACCACAGGCAGGGACACTTCTCAAACAGACTTGGTTGCTCAAGGCCTCATCCAACCTGGCCTTGAACACCTCAGGGAGGAGATATCCACCACCTCCCTGGGCAGCCTATTCCAAAGTCTCACCAATCTTCATCACAGGCTCACAGGATATTGGGGGTAGGAAGGGACCCAAGGAGATCATCGAGTCCAACCCCCCTGCCAGACTAGGACAATCCTATCTAACACAGATCACAGAAGAACACATCCAGACAGGCCTTGAAAGTCTCCAGAGAAGGAGACCCCACAACCTCTCTGGGAAGCCTGTTCCAGTGCTCTGGGATCCTTACAGTAAAGAAGTTCCTCCTTGTGGTGAGGTGGAACCTCTTTTGCTGCAATTTACACCCATTGCTCCTTGTCCTATTCATGCTTATGAACTTCTTCCTAAGCTCTAGTCTGTATGACCAGGAGATGGAGAAGTGAGGAGAAACTGAGGTGGCAGCTACCTGGAAAACAGGTAGAATAGAATAGAATAGAATAGAATAGAATAGAATAGAATAGAATAGAATAGAATAGAAT
>WAAF01015534.1:107478-154978 GCA_013400475.1 Tricholaema leucomelas
GGCTCACTGCTGGCTCATCTTCAGCCTACTATCCACCAGTACCCCCAGGTCCCTTTCTTCCTGGCTGCTCTCCAGCCACTCTGTTCCCAGCCTGTAGCACTGCTTGGGGTTGTTGTGGCCAAAGTGCAGAACCGGGCTAGAAAAAGCAGTGTAGCCAACTCCATCACCAAACTGGACTTCAGGAGGTGGAGCTGGCTGGGACCAGAAGTGCAAACCACTGCAATCTACCAAGCAAATGAGACAAAGACCTTGAGACAATGCTGGGAGACTTGTGTGGGAATATTAAAGCTGTCAGTCGGCAGGGATGGAGCCAGGGGTGGATGCATAGGGAAGGCAGCTGAGAGCTGACCTGAAATACAGAAAGGGCACCTGAAGAATGAGCAGCAGGTGGGGAAAGTCAAGCATAAAAGGAGTAAAAGGATATGTGTGGAGAGAAAATGCTAGGTGAGGACAGTGATGCCTAGGCAAAAGAGATTGGAAATGAGACTGGCATTGGTGTGCCACTGCCCAAAATGACATCCTTCACTTCTGCATCTTCTCATGCTCCTGGCTTACCGAGCTGGCTTTCACCACTGCTAGTCCACAGAGAGGACAGAAACCTTCTGCCACTGTCAGCTGGCTCATTAGCTCTGGTAAAAGGAGTTTGGACAGCAAATCCAGCCCCACTGATGCTGTGTAACTCTGAGTAGAGCAGTAAGTGGTAATAGCTTGAGTACGAGAGGCAACCCTCCCACATTTTCAGAGCCATTAATAATGTCACTGAACTAAAACATTTGAATATCTTTAAAACTGCATCAAGACACTTCCCCTATGACACAACCTTTAATTTCCTGGCCGAGCTCTACCGCGTGGCAAAGCCTCCTGCTTTGTTCACTGCATTGGGCTCTTGCTGCAGATTTGGTGAGAAGCTATTCAGGGGTTCTCTTGCTTCTCACTGTTCAACAGGAGCCCACACATTTTATTTACTGCATCTCTTCTTTCATCTGAAAGCCAACTAATTCCTGTTATTATTGACTTTTATTGCTGCACGAACATTAATGAATTTATCTTCATTACCTCCTAAGCGATGAGCAGGCAATTCTGCAGTTTCAGGGAGGGGAGGTATGCAGAAATTGAGGATAAAAAAACCCTACTAACTTGGAGAACCCAGTTTGATACAATGGGACCAATTTTTTCCCAAGTACACGGCAATATATAGCACTTAATATGCTCAAAGCACAGCACTGATTGCTTCCATTTGCAACTCTGTGTGTTCAGCACTTATTTAACAGTACAGCACAGTCTCAAACCGAGCACTCAGAAAATGAAGGCCACACAGTCAGTGAACTCCTATGAAAAGTCTGGGTAAGGTGACCTGCTTAGGATAAAAAAATAGGATCTCTCCAGCAGAGACAGATATGGAAGTGAGTTCTTCAGCTGTCTTAAACATAGCCCATTATTTCTCCTCCTGGTATCGCCAGCCTCCTCCACTACTCACTGTCTGAATTTCACAGCCAACACAGCGAGGCTCTAAAGACTGCTTCTGCCATCCCTGCCCAGCACTGATTCATCCACAGCCCCATGCAGCTCCATTCTGTGGCCTCAGAAAAGCAGGGGGGGAAATGCAACGTGCTCAGGTAATTGCAGCCTGGATCTCCACACACAGAGGCTGCTGACTCAAGGCAGTACAGCCTGTATTAGTCCTTGATTGTGAGAGTGAGCTCTGCTCTATCAACACACCGACCTCCCCTCCCTGCCGCTCAGTACAGAAGGTCAAGGGGCAGTGGGTACTTACAGCTGGTGTGATCTGAATATTGCAGGCAACACAAGAAGTCATAAAATGTATGCAGGGAGACTGTAAGGCCCTGCACCAGGATTTTCCTGCACTAACCAGGCACAAGTTCACAGGGATGGTGTGAAAAATCATGGAATCATGGAATGGTTTAGGTTGGAGATGACCTTAAAGGTCATCTGGCTCCAGCCACCCACTCTGCCATGGGCAAGGACACCTCCTACTACATACACCAAGGTGCTCAAGGCCCCATCCAACCTGGCTTGGAACTCTTCCAGGCTTGGAGCCTCCACAACCTCTCTGGGCAACCTGTTCCAGCGCCTCACCAACCTTCCTTCAGTTTCCTCCTAATGTCTCATCTCAATCCAGCTTCTTCCAGTCTGAAGCCATCACTCCTCGTCCTGCCACTCCCTGCCTATGTCAAAAGTCCCTCTCCAGCACTCCTGGAGGCCAGTATAGAACTCTAACTAACATTCTGCTGATTCACTTTACCTTACTAGATTCAGGCTTAGCTAATTTAGGAATAGGAGGTAGGAACAGGATTTAGGAATAGGAATTAGAAACAGGACATAGGAATTTAGGAATAGGGCCAGAGCAAGTGTAAAGTCTTCCTTCTTTTCTCTGCAGGCAGATGTCTGTGCTAGTCTTGATGATAGGTAGTGACATTATTAACAAGCACTGCTCCCAGATCTACCCTCACCAATTCATACACGTCACAATCACCACTACTGCAGCTGCTCTTACAATGGAAAGAGATAAGCCAAGCTGAGGCACAGTTACAGTTAGATTCATAGATTCTTAGAATGGTTTGGGTTGAAAGGAACCCTCAAGATCACACAGTTCCCACCTCATGCCATGGGACATCTCCCACCAGCCGAGGTTGCTCAAGCCCTCATCCAGCCCAGCCTTGAACACCTCCAGGGAGGGGGCATCCACAGCCTCCCTGGGCAACCTGTGCCAGGGTCTCACCACCCACACTGCCAAGAATTTCTTCCTAATCTCCATTCTCAATCTGCCCTCTTCAAGCTTCAATCCATTGCCCCTCATCCATTGCCCCACACTACAAGAAATGGTTTTCTGTTTGAAAAGCAACACTTTGATCACCCCAGCACAAATTAACTCTGCTGTAAAGCTGAAGAATGGGAGAGAGTCAAAAATGGAGTTTGCAAGGCATGGATTGGCTTTGCTTGGCTGAGGGTGTTTGCAGAAGTTCAAAGCTTCAGAGGTCACACTCCAGAAAAAGGGCTTAAAGTGCAGCCATGGAGCTTGGCTTCCAGGAGCGGTCAGCGCTGTCTGGACTGGGCGCTGAGCGGTTTGAAGCATCTACCCAGCCTGATAGAAATTAGGCACAGAGGATTGTTCCCAGTGCAAAAGAGATGGTCAGCACCTGGCCTTTAAGCAGCTTTTATAGCCCTCATAAAACATAGATCCTCCATCCAGGCTGACCTACAAATACACTGGGCAAGGCTCACTCCTTTCAAATCATGTGTTCACAAAACCATCTGTGCCGGGCTTTGAGGTCTGGGCATTATAACAGCCACTTGTTTATGGCAGTATTTCATTTGAAGGGTGGAACGTGATGGGAAACAAGCAGCAAATAACTTCCAAAAGCAGGGGTGGTGGTGGGGGAAATCCTTATGAAGGTGCCTATTATAAGAGCAAAATTAATTTAGGCACCTCCATTAAAAAAATAAAATTCTGCGGCTTTACTCCTTGCATCTTGCAATACTTCTGACTCTCTCACTGCATGCCAGCTCAAGATGGGAGTAAAAGAGCTTCATTTGCAAGTAGGGGTTTTTATACTCTTCTGTTAATCTTTTTTTCTTCTGATGACTTCGAGTACCTTTGGTGAGAATCAGTGTGGTGTTTTTTCAGGCCATCAGCTACCGTTATGCTGCTGAGCCAGCCAGCCGGATCAGCTGGGCGTGCTGGCGAGGAGCACGCCTGAAGGACAGGAGAAGCATTGCTGGTAACCACACTTTTCTGTCTAAACATCACCTGTTTGAGGTGTGCTCCCTTTAGGACTCCAAAGAATCACTAATTCCAGCATGATGAAGTTTGGAAGGGACCTCTGGGGATCATTTAGTCCAACCCCTCTGCTAACGCAGGGCCGCCCTGCTAAAGCAGGTTGCCCAGGATTGTGTCCAGGTGGGTTTGGAATCTCTCCAGAGGAGACTCCACAACTGCTCCAGGCAGCCTGCTTCAGGACTCCAGCACTCTCACACCAAAGAAGTTTCCCCTCCAGCTCAGGTGGAACCTCCAGGGTTTCTCCTTCATGTCCACTGTCCCTTGTCCTGTCCCTGCACACCACTGGAGAGTCCAGTCCAGCCCCATGCTCTGTTCCCTGGCCCTTTAGCTATTGATCGGCATTGATCAAATCCCCTCTCAGACTGCCCTTCTCCAGGCCCAACAGCCCCAGCCTCTCTTTGCTCTGCTCCAGTCCCCCCAGCATCTCTGTAAACTGCACTGGACTCTCTCCAGTAGTTCCCTGCTTCTCTTGAACTGGGAAGCCCAGAACTTGACACAATTCTCCAGCTGTGACCTCGGCAGGGTAGAGTAGAAGGGCAGAAACTCCCCTAACCTGCTGGCCACGCTTTTCTTCATGCCCCCCAGGTGACCATTGCCCATCTTGGCCACGAGGGCACCTTGCTGCTCATGGGGAACTTGCTGTCCCCCAGCAATCCCACGTCATTCTTTGCAGAGCTGCTTCCCAGCAGGCCACCCCGAGCCTGTCCTGCTGCAGGGGGTTGCGCCTCCCCAGGGGCAGGACCTTACCCTTGCCCTTGCTGAACTTCCCGAGGTACCTCTCCTCTAGCTCTGCAGCCTGTCCAGATCTCTCTGGATGGCAGCACAGCCTGAGGGGGTGTCAGCCACTCCTCCCTGGTTCTTGTCATCAGCAAACTGGCTTAAGGTCTACTCTGTCCCTTCATCCAGGTTGTTGATGAAGATGCTGAACAAGACTGGACCCAGTCTTCACCCCTGTGGAACACCACTGCCTACAGGCCTCCAACTAGAGCTGCACTGTTGTTAACAGCTCTCTGAGCTCTGTCATTCAGCCAGTTCTCAACCCATCTCGCTGTCCACTCATCTAATCTATGAGGATGTTACAGAGAGGAGCGTCAGAGCCTTGCTGAAGTTGAGGTAGACACCATCCACTGCTTGCCCACATCTATCCAGCTGGTCACAACATCACAGCTGGCTATCAGAGTGGTCAAACCTGCTCTCCCTTTCATGAATCCATAATGGTTACTCCTGATGATTTGTTCTTTCTCATGCTTAGAGATGATGCAGAACAAGCTGCTCCAGTGCCTTTCTGGGGCTGGAGGTGAGGCTGACTGCTCTATCATTTCCTGGCTCCTCCTTGTCCTTTTTGGAGACTGTACTGAGTGGCTTTCCTCCAGTCCTCAGGCACCTCTCCTGCTCTCCAGTACCTTTCAAAGAGCATCAGCCAGCTCCCTCAGCACTTGTGGGGGCAGCCCATCGGGGCCCCTGGGTTTGTGGGTGTCCAGCTTGCCTGGATGAGCTCTAACCCTGTCCTCCTCACCACAGAAAGCCTTCCTTGAGGAGAGATCCTTTCTTTCCTCTGTGTGCAACACATCTCTTTGCTTGTCCCTTGTGCTTTGTGCATAGGGACCAGTGTCACACTTCAGCTCCACCAGAGGAACCTGACTTAGGCTTCTGTTTGCCTGTTGCCTTTCTAACAGCCTCTGCCCTACAAGCAGAGGACAGGGAAGCAAGAAGTGTGCCATGGGCTTTGCTCTGGAGATGTCATGGGGCATTGGCACTTCCATACTGACACGTTTGGGCAGCAGCTGGCATTTGCATTCCTCTAGAGACTTTGGGAAAGCTGGCATGAGCCCAGGCAACTGGGCACAGTCAGTGCCAGCATCAGCACAGGCCAGCACACCAGCTGTGCTCTCACAGGACGAGGAGACTGGAAGACACTCTGCATCTGAGGCTTGGCTGTCTTAGTATCTGCTGTGGGCTATATGTGACATGAGGTGACAGTTCCTACTCCATCATGTGCAGGACACTGCCATGTTTTAGCTGACACCTAGGAGGGACTATACACATGTTTGTGTGTCTTCAGAGCATGTCAGCCTGGAAGGATTCCTAAAGTCAAACTCATTGCATGGCTAGTGCCATCTCCAAGCTCTATGCATACAAGTCACAGAGTCACAGATTGCATTGGGTGGGAAGAGACCCTCAAAGCTCACTTTGTCCAACTCCTCTGCAGGCAGCAGGGACACCTCCAACTAGATCAGGCTCCTCAAGGCCACAGGCTCATCATCCAGGCTAATCTCCAATGTCTCCAGGGATGGGGCCTCAACCGTATCCCTGGGCAGCCAGTGCCAGTGTCTCACCACCCTCACTGTGCAGAACTTCCTCCTGATGTCCAGCCTAACTCTGCCCTGCTCCAGTTTCAAACCACTGCCCTCAGCCTATCCCCACAGACTCTTCTAAACAGTCCCTCCCCAGCATGCTGCTGCTGGATACCACCTCATAATCTCAGTACAAAGCTGAACTTCATAAACCAGTTTAACTCTGGCATACAGACAAAGAAAAAGCAACTGACAAGTTGCCTTCATCAGAAACTGGGAACGCAAAGGATGAGAAGGAGGCAATTTTCCCCTTGCTTCTACTTAGGGAAGTTAGATGCCACAACATGAAAAGCAAGCTGAACACTTGCACTTCAGCAGGGCTGGGATTAAGTAAGAATTTTTGGATACTAAACTTCAGTTATCACTGTAACAAAAATGAGTTTTACTCTTTGTTTAACTAAGACATTTTAAGTCAAAATTTGAAGTAGAAATTAAATACTGTTCCAGCAGTGTTTTATCAGCTGAGGCACAAAACTGCTCTGCAGGTTCATTTGGGGACTTGGAATAGGATGAGAGAAAATGAACTCAAGGTGCACCAGGGGAGGTTTAGGTTGGATATGAGAAGAAGATTCTTCGCTGGAAAGGTTCTCAGCCACTGGCACAGGCTGCCCAAGGAGATGGTAGCATCCCCATCTCTGGAGGTGCTGAAAAGAGGCAGAGATGTGGTGCTGAGGGACATGGCTTAGTCCCTGCATTGGCAGGGTTAAAGAATGCTTGGATTCAATGATCCGAAAGGGCTTTTCAGACCAAAACAACTCCATGGTTCTATGCTCTGGATGTATTTCAGCACCTCCTGAAAAGTGAACTAGCACACCTTTAAGAGAAACAAGCTGTAAACAGAAGAAGGTCTTTTTGCCTGCAAATTAGTCATTAGAAAACCCCCCTGAGACTGATATGAACTCAGCATGACTAAGTTTGAAAGTTTCTAATAGAAAAAGGGGAAAAACCAAACCAGAAGAAAACATAAAAGTGAACATAAAATTACTAAATGCTTCAAGGACAGTGTGCAGGTTCAGCAGCTCTGAAAGAACTGCTTCCAGAAGCAGCTGCTGACCAAACTCTAATGAAGACTTCTCTCTGCAGTGAAGCAGTACCTGAAATAAGCCTTCACAGAAAACTTGTTGCTGCCCTACTCCTGTCATTCACTCATGGCCAAAGAGTGGCCCTCTGCTGGAAGTCAACACCTGCTGTGCTTAACCGTCGAAGTCAAGGAGCTGTGCTTCTGCCACCTGAGAGCTGCACTGCTGCTGGCAGCATGGAGGACATAGCCTGCTGCAGAGACACTGAGTGTCATGGTCAGTTTTCAGGACTTTGGTTTAAGGTCTCATGCTGAGTGCTACACTCACAATCTCAGCTTAAGAAGTTATGGAAGAACTTGGAAGCAGAATAAAATAATATCATAGCCGTGGGGAAAACAGAAAATGAAGAAGATGAACCAGAGAAGGAGGAGAAGCAACAGCAGCAGAAGAAACAATTCACAAAAAGCCCCCAGCACGATTTGCCTACAGGCTGAAGTAAGAAGAAAGTCTGAACTTGTGATGGTTTGGGTGTCCCCCGCCCCCCCACACTTTTAGAAAGTACCCAGACTAGACTCAGTCGGCTCTGGAAATTTGAATGAAGCTTATATTTACAGCTGATATTTACAGTAGATACAGATATATACAGAAATATACAAGGGAAAAAAGGTAATACAAACACAATTCCCCTCCCAGAAACCTGAGTCCCCAGGAGGGGCTCTCAACCCCCCTCACCTTCCCCCTACCCCTCTCAACCTTACCCCAGTCCCAAGGAAGAATGGAGGTTCGGCCAAGAGGGTTAAAAGCAAGGTGAAGCAGCCAAGCAAAGGGAGGGTGAGGTTAGAAAGCAAGATGGAGTCCAGCCAGCAGCCTCAGCTTCTCCCCAGCAGGCAAAGCTCCCCAGCGAAGAGAAGAAGCAAGTGACCTCATCTTTGTTTTGCCTTTCTTCTTTACACATCCCAGCAAGACTGTGAGGGAAGTAGACCTCACCATTGTTTTCATTTTACAGCCTATCATCTAGTTCTTCTCACCAAAACATGCCAGCTAGGCTCAAACTAGCACAGAACTGCAAACTCAGATGTGTTAAAAGCACCCTGGAGCACTTCAGGGCATTCTAGGGGTGAGGATCTTTGAAGAAAGCCAAACCACACAGAAGCTACAGTGGAAGAAGAGATTTGGTCCCATCTCTTTGGAAGCCATTGCCTGCTTTCAGCTCTGGTGGGCAGGGCTGGCATGGCATGGCAGTCAGCAGAGCAAGGGCTGTTGGGTGCCATGCACTCTGCAGCACCAGGGCCATGGGCAGCAGATGGGCTCCTGCCTCAGCCACAGCCCGGGCTGGCTACTCACAGAGGAGTCAGATTTGACTGCTTCATACATCTCAGGAATTTTAATGCAGTCTCATGGCAGCTGAGTTATGGAGTTGAAAATATTACAAACTGTCAGAAAAATACAAGCCACTCTCCAAAAACCTTACCCCAATTAAACTGCCTTGGCTGTGACTTAGAAAAACTGCAAGCCTTGTAAAATCCCTTTTACTGAATGTCTCCACCTATGTTTTTCTCCCTCCAGCTACAAGCATATGAAAAAAAAAAAAAAAAAGAAAGAAAAAGAAGCAGTTGAGAAAGGAAGAAGTTGTGAAATTTGGTAATTGGGTTAATGACAATCATAAAAGGAACCCCTTGAAAAACTGAGGACAAAAAGTCTTTTATTGGAAAGATGTTTGCTTCCTCAGCTGAATTATAGATCAGCTGGGTGGAAGGCACTGTGTGGTAATGATTCTGGGGCTCCTATGATTAGGAAAACAGTGCACAGCCTGTTCTGCTTTACAGTGTCCCCACCCTTGCCTCAGCACAAACGCAGCTCCGATGGCTTTACGGTACATAAACCGCCAACAGTTGGGCCTGGCGAGCAGCACCGCGGCGCGGCACACAGGCTCACAGGGACACAGCAGCACTTAGGGCCCTGCTCTTGATGGCAATTCTGGTGAATCTTTTTTTTTTGCTCCCTTCTCCACCCAGCCTCGTTTGCCTAACCTCCTGATTTGATATTCCTCCTACCGGGTGTTTATTTCTCGCTGAAGGAGCATTCGAGCAACAGAAGCTACAAGGGAAGATAAATAGAGGCTGGAAGTTGTGCTGTGCGTTCCTAGCAGTGTGAACATTCCTCTCTCTCTCTCTGATCCCAGTGTTTCAAGACTTTTCTTTGTTAGGGGAGAATTTAATAAGACAAATAATCAGTCATGAAGAATGAAGAAGACCTCCGCAAGTGACTGTCGAGCCCACATGATGCATGACTTGAGGAAGAAGACAATGCAGTAATTCTTTGTAACAGAGGACACCAAAGTGACTAGACGTAAACAAGAGAAGATCTGAACTACTGTAATGAACCCTGGGACTAGGGACCAGATCCAGGGGGTTGATAAGGTTGTTTTTCATTGCATCAGCAGCACACAGATGCCTAAAAGACATTTACAATGCCTGGGCAAAAAGCCTCCATAGACTCACAGATTGTACTGACTTGGAAGGGATCCTCAAAGGTCATCTTGTACAGCTCCTCTGCAGGCAGCAGGGACACCTCCAACTAGAACAGGATGCCCAAGGCCATATCCAGGCTGATCTCAAATGTCTTCAGAGATGAGGCCTCAACCACAGCCCTGGGCAGCCTGTGCCAGTGTCTCACCAGCCTCACTGTGCAGAACTTCCTTCTGATCTCCAATCTAAAGCTCTCCTGCTCCAGTTTCAAACCATTGTCCCTCCTTCTATCACTCCAAGCCCTTCTAAACAGTCCTTCCCCAGCCTTCATGTAGTTGCCTTCAGCTACTGGAAGATTGCTTTAAGGTCTCCCTGGAGCCTTCTCTTCTCCTGGCTGAACAGCCCCAACTCTCTGAGCCAGTCCCCACAGGGGAGGTTCTCCATCTTTGTGGCTGTTGTCTGGACCTGCTCCAGCAGCTCCATGTCCTTCTTGTGTTGAGGTCTCCAAAGGTGGACACAGTACTCCAGGTGAGGTCTCATCAAAGCAGAGTAGAGTGGCAGAATCACTTCAAATGACAAGGAGACCAAGGGCACAGAGCCAGCCCAGCTGGGTCAGTCAGAGTGGGGATTAGTCCCTCAGAGGGGAGGGACTATTTACAAGGTCTTGTAATGACAGGACAAGGGGTGGTGGGTTTAAACCTGAAGAGATTTAAACTGGATATTAGGAAGAAGTTCTTTCCAGTGAGGGTAGTGAGACACTGGCACAGATTGCCCGGGGAGGCTGTGGATGCTCCCTCCCTGGAGGTGTTCAAGACCAGACTGGATGAGGTCTTGAGTGACTCGGGCTGGTGGAAGGTGTCCCTGCCTATGGCAGGGGGTTGGAACTGGATGATCCTTGAAATCCCTTCCAACCTAAACCATTCTATGATTATATGATTATTGATTCCTGGATGTCCGATAGGCAATTCCAAACAGCCTTAAGCTGACCTCAGTTACACCTGTTTCCAAAATCTTGGGAATGCCTGGAATTTACCTCAGTTAAGTGTCCCATTTTCAAATTCAGGAGTCACCCTGGGGCCAGCAGTGTAGCTCTGGAGACAGAGCCATTTGTTAGCAGTCACAGAATCGTAGAATCAAGCAGGTTGGAAGAGACCTCCAAGCTCATCCAGTCCAACCTAGCACCCAGCCCTATCCAATCAACCAGACCTTGGCACTAAGTGCCCCAGCCAGGCTTGGCTTCAGCACCTCCAGGGATGGCAACTCCACCACCTCCCCGGGCAGCCCATTCCAATGCCAATCACTCTCTCTGCCAAGAACTATCCAGCTTATACTTCCCCCCAGCACAACATGAGTCTGTGTCCCCTTGTTCTACTGCTGGTTGCCTGGCAGAAGAGACCAACCCCGACCTGGCTACAACCTCCCTTCAGGTAGTTGTAGACAGCAATGAGGTCTAGTGCAAGACTTGGGAGCAGTCCAAGCTCTGCCTCGCTGGCTGCCACTGGAGAGGGAAGAAGCAGGGCCTGCTCTCCTCCTGCACAGAGCTCTTACATCTGTGACAGAGGCAGCAAAATGAAGTTTGTAAGAATGCTGCCCTCTGAGAATTTCGATGGGTAAAAGCTGTGGAAATTTCACTTTATTGCCACTGTTCCGCCTCCCCCAAGGGAGCATTTGTAATATTGATTACATTGGACATGGATGGCAGAGAAATATGGAACATTTGTCAGAGCCTACAAGTGCAAAGAAAACAAACCCACAAACTTCATTTGTTATTGGAGGGCCTAGGAAGATATGATGGGATGTGCCTTAAAGGCAGTAGGGAAACAGCAGTGCCTGCCTTTGGGTCAGCTTTGGAGAAACTGCTCTTACCTAATTCCAAGCTTCCAGAAAAGTCAGCTTAAACCCAGAGCCAGCTCACCCTCTTGGAAGCTACAGATGCGGCAGGAGCTTGGCTCTTGTCTCTCATCTGGGCCAGACGTCATTAATTCTATCTTTCCATCCCTACTTACACTTTTCTGCTTCAACTTTTAGAGCTGAAGGAATTCCATCTGTTAGCTCCCAAACTGGAAATGGCAGCAAGCAAAGTGGGTTTCATTGCTTTCTAGCAGGTGGGGTGCAAGCAGACTCTGGCGCCTCTAAGCAGTCTGTCTTCTTCTGCCCTTTTAGGTACCTCAGTCAGAGATCAGCAGGGCAGGTTAGACTGGAGACTAGGAAGAAATTCTTGATAGTGACAGTGGTGAGACCCTGGAACAGGCTGCCGAGGGAAACTGTGGATGCCCCCTCCCTGGAGGTGTTCAAGGTCAGGTTGAGCCACCTGGGCTGGTGGAATGTGCCCCTGCCCATGGCAGGAGGGTTGGACCTGGATAATCTTGAAGGTCCCTTCCAACTCAAAGCTTCTATGAGTCTGTGAATCTTGCTGCAGGATTTCAGGAGCAAGACTAATGCTGCAGGAAGATACCAGCTTACAAGCTACAAATTCAAGCACTTGGTTATTGGTGGTTTACTATTTGTATTAATCAAACTATGACCAGTGCTCTGGGGAAGGGCTTCCCCTTTGCCTTGAGTCTTTGCTTGTTTGCCCACTTTCAAGTGGATTTCCAAACACTTCCCAAACAAGGATCCCACAAATTTTCTACTTTAAAAGTGAATATATTAAAGAGGCTCATAATTGTCACAGAATCCATGAAATGCTGTAGTGCTGTTTTGATAAATTGCATTAATTGTTTTGATAGAACCATATTAATTCAATTTAACACAAATTAACCACAAGATCTTTCTTTCCACAGGCATTATTCGAAGTCCCTTCTATTTCTAACTTGCCCTCAATCAATGTGGTGATGCTTTCTCTGTCTCTATCACAGCTTACTATCACGGGCATGAGCCAACAGTGTGCCCATCACAGCCTGGGCTACATCAAAAGCGGAGTGGGCAGCAGGTCAAGGGAAGGACATAAACTTGATGGAGCGGGTCCAGAGGAGGGCCATGAGATGATCAGAGGGCTGGAACACCTCTGCTATGAGGACAGGCTGAGGGAGCTGGGGTTGTTCAGCCTGGAGAAGAGGAGGCTCAAGGAGCCCTACTGGTGGCCTTTTGGTGCCTGAAGGGGGTCTGTGGCAGGGCTGGAGAGGGGCTGTTTGCAGGGGCTGCAGCGATGGGATGAGAGGCAGTGGTTTGAAATTGGAGAGGAGTGGATTTGGATTGGATGCTGACAACAGGTTCTTTGCCATGAGGGTGGTGGCAAGTGGGAGCAGGTTGCCCAGGGAGGTGGTGGAGGCCCTGTCCTTGGAGATTATCAAGGTCAGGCAGTGGAAGACCACGAAGAGGATCAGAGGTCCAGAGCACCTCTGCCATCAGAGCAAGCTGAGAGTGAGGCTGTTCAGCCTGGAAAAGAGAAGGCTCCATGAAGACCTTTTGGGCCTTTCAGTATATAAAGAGGGCTTATGAAAAAAATCTGTGGGGAGAACCTTTTTAGCAGAGCCTGTTGTGACAAGACAGAAGTGATAGTTTTAAACTCAGAGAAGGGAGGTTTAGACTAGAGAGAAGGAAGAAATGTTTGACACTGAAGGTGGTGAGAGCCTGGCCCTGGTTGCCCAGAGAGGTGGCAGAAACCCCATCCCTGGAACCATTCCAGGTAAAGTTAGATGGGTCTCTGAGCAACCTGCTCTAATTGAAGATGTCCCTGCTGACTGCAGGGGGCCTGGACTAGATCACCTTTAAAGGTCCCTTCCATCCTGAAGCATTCTGTGATTCCTCTCTTCTGTAAGCAGCCTCATATTTCTCTACAGCACAGCACTGGCTCCTGGCCCACTGACCACCTTTAGCCCATCTTCTGTATCACACTTGCTATGCCACTTTTGCACAAATGCCTTCAGGAACTCTCTTCAGGTGTAAAAGGTGAGCACCACTCAGCACAGGATTTGCTCTCTCTCATGAGGTGCTTGGCACCTGCACTGCTTTCTCATGTCTCTACCTTTGGACTGGTGAATTAGGAGCTGGAGGCCTCTCTCCAGTGTTTCTGTAACTCTTGCAAATTACAAGGGTAAATAAGAAGCATTTGTGAATGTAATTTTGCACATTCTAAACCAAAATCAAAACAAACCTCCTCGTGGTGTCCTCTTGGTACCCAACAGCACTGTGTTTGGGACACCAGCTGTGCTGCCAGGATTGCAGACAGAAGCTGGTTGGAAGCACCTCTGTCTCTGAATTGTCAGGGCAATATAGAAACATAGAATCATAGAATCAGCCAGGTTGGAAGAAACCTCCAAACTCATCCAGCCCCACCTATCACCCAGCCCTGTCCAATCAACCATGGCACTAAGTGCCCCAGCCAGGCTTGGCTTCAACATCTCCAGGGATGGCGACTCCACCACCTCCCTGGGCAGCCCATTCCAATGCCAATCACTCTCTCTAGCAGGAACTTCCTCCTAACATCCAGCCTAGACCACCTCTGGCACAACTTGAGACTATTACTCCCTTGTTGCCAGGTTGCCTGGCAGAAGAGACCAACCCCACCTGGCTACAGCCTCCCTTCAGGTAGTTGTAGACAGCAATGAGGTCTGCCCTGAGCCTCCTTTTCTGCAGGCAACACACCCCNGTCCCCAGGCTATAGCACTGCTTGGGGTTGTTGTGGCCAAAGTTTAGAACCCTGCTCTTCTCTTTTTTTTCTGTGATTAAAAAATCCTGACTAGATGGGGTTGTCAGCAAATATATCTGGAAGGCTTGGCAGGTTCTGTGGCAATCAGTCTGTACAGAGTGTAACTGAATAACGAAGAATAGCTCAGCAGGTCTGTCCCCCAATGGGGAGTCGTGTGGCAGGCAGCAAAACGCCTTAGCTTGGCCACCACATACCTACCACACAACTTACTGCAGTGCAATCCTTAGGAAACCTAAACACACAGCTTTGGCTATTGTTACTTGACCAGCTCTATGAAACAAAGCAAGAGTGGCCAACAGATGAACATTTCAGAATCTGAAGCTGTGAGGATAAAATTACTTGATTTACAGCTACACCTAACAAATCTGAGTACCAAAACCCTGGGTAGCAAATCTTGCACTGCTTATCTCTAGCTCATCTTGGACTCATGCTACTTTGGCAGAAAAAAGCTTATCAAATATTCCTGAGAAATCTCTGCAAGCAGTAAATACCAACCCTTTACTGCACGCTCTGGAGCAGAGCCAAAGCCCTCTGTCCTAGTGCAGAGCCAACTAGCTGGCAGTTGGGATGCCTCAAGAGTGATTCTCACCAAAGGTAGACGCCGAGATTCCAGGCTTGTGTGTCATGCCCTGCAAACATCTGCAGCAGAACATAACATTCTTAATAAATGAGATAAAGAGCAGTGTGCCTCTAACGAAGTAATTCGGAGAGTGCCTCTGCTCAGCCACACAGATGAAAAGCTGTTTGTGATTTCGCTTGCTGGGAAGGGGAATTTAGAAGGGAGATTTTTCACTTCTGCTGAAATGCACCTGGAGTATTTCTACGAGGAGACCAAGCACGAGTGGGGCAGTGTGAAAGCAGATGTGCCACAGAGGGCTGGGCACAAAGAATCACAGAACCACAGAGCAGTAGGGGTTGGAAGGGATTCCCAGAGATCATCCAGTCCAGTTCTGCCACCGCAGGATCACCTAGGGCAGGCCACACAGGAACACATCCAGGTGGGTTTTTAAAGTCTCCGGAGAATGTCTCTGGGCAGCCTGCTCCAGGGCTCCAGCTAGCACCCTAGTTGGTCCTTGTCCTATCACTGGGCACCACCAAACAGAGCCTGGCACCTTCATCTTGGCACCCACCTCTCAGATATTTATAGACATTGACCAGGTCCCCTCTCAGCCTTCTTCTGTCCAGACTAACCAGCACCAGGACTCTCAGCCTTTCTTTGTAGCAGAGATGTTCCCAGTCAGCCTTGCAGCCTCCCCTGGACTCTCCCCAGCAGAGAAGAAGGAACTCATTCATTCCTATCCCTTTGCGTACATCAGTAATGAGGAATAAAACTCTTTTCTATTTTATCCTATTTAATAACACCCTGGAAAAAGCCACAGGTACTTCAGAGTTATGTAATCCCCTGCTATGTTTTAGTGCAAGGGAAGGTAACTACTTGAAAAATGTAGGTTTGCATTTTTATGCTAAATTAATGCTAATTATATTGCCACTTATACCACATTCTCATCCCACTCTTGCAAATTGCCACAAACAATTAAGAGCAAAAAATCCATTCAAGTTAACAAAATGACACGTTTTCTGCTCCTGCAGAGTATTTTTAGGCACAGCATGTTCTCAGCCTGCCTTGGGTTTCATCTGTTCCTGTAATTCACAACTCCTCAAAATAACTCTGCAACTCCTTCTCTCTTTTTGATTTTTCTTCTTTTCTTTTTTTTTTTTTTTTAACTTTTTTCTCCTTTTTGTTCTTTTTTTTTTTTTTTTCTGTGTGTGTGGTGGTCTTTTTTCCCTGCATAACCAGGCTGGGGATGTGAGCTGTGAGTTTATCCAAGCCAATCTCCTTTTAGTGCCTGGGTGTTTTGCTGTGCCAAACCACTGCTGGTGTTTCCAGCGAGGCAATGACAGCAATACCTTCTTGTTATTATTTATGCATGGAAGGCCAAACCAAGTGCTTGGGTGGGTCACTGAAGACATGAAGTATGTAGTTTTTTCCATCCACAGGACCCCATTTACATTTAAATGAACTTGCTCCTTGTGAAAAATTGGCTCCAACAGAGAATATCACATGACCACAGACATTGAAATTAAATCACAATCACAAGGATAGAAGCCACCAACATGCTGCTAAAAACAACCCAGGATGCGGCGCGGCTCTGCCCTGCCTCGCGTACGTCAGTAGGAAAGAGAAAATGCTCCACCATATTTGCTGGGATGCATCCACTGCATCTTCCTAAGCCACGTGTGGAGCAGGACATTGCCACTCAAAGCCAGAATCAGACAAGCAACACAAAAAGCTACTCCCATGACTGGGGCTGAGGAGAATTGTCGTGTGCAGCTCCAGGCTTTAACTGGATTCTTTCTGCTGCCTGATGCTGGAGTGGCACTGACTTGACAAATGTGGGAAAGTCCTCAGCTGTGAGATGGGGGCTTAGGTTGTGGGCTCTTGGTCAATTGAAAGGTTGCATTAAATGTAAATTATAGGACTGTTACTTAGATATATACCCTTCTCAACCAGGTGAAAGGCAAGCAGCGCCCTGCACTAATTCACAGATGAACTGGTGATAGGCTTGCTGGATGAGGCGAGCGGGCAGGCAGCAGGCAATTATAACCCCCAGCTTTGAAGGGAGGAAGGAGAGGGATTTTTATATAAACCCATATAGAATTTCTTCTTTCTTTTTTAAGGGCCTCTACGCATTTCTCTTTTCAATTTATGTGGAAAAGTATTAAGCAAGACTCTACAGCAGACTGGCAGTAAATATCAGGGCAACAATTGCTCTTTTATTAAATATTTATTGAAATAAATTCCTGGGCGTTCTCGGTTTTCTGCCGCTGCTTCCAATATTTATTTACAGCTGATTATTAACATCTGCCAGTGTACCAGCCGTGCTGGTGCAGAAGCTGAAGGGTACAGAAGTCACACTCCCCCCCACCCCCGGAAGATGACCTGTAGTTAGACAGAAAACAGTTTTCCCAGTCACCGCTTGGCTTCCTGTCTGTGACCTCTGGAAAGCATTGGAGGCCAGGGTTAATGGCCTTTCCAATCTCTGTGATAAGAATTCATTTTGTTCTATTACCAGCAGTTATCTCAGGAGCCTGCTGCATCACTTCAGCAGGGTTCAATCAATGAGAGGACCTAATGAAGTAACCAGCTGTAGCTCTATTTCCCTGGTCAACTCTATCAGACAAATAAGATCTATCAGTCACATCTTCAGGCCGCTCCTCGGAGCAGCATCCTGGCATGCCCAGCCCATATGCAGGTGAACCGCTCACACCTGGCTGCTTCTTTTGCATTTTCCCTTTTCATGCAGCTTGGCTAACAGCAAAGGGAGCAAAATAGATTGAAAGTGTCCCATTAAGGGGACAATAATGCTGGATTAGGAAATAGTGGATTTCCAAAACAGCAGGAAGGAAGCATTTGTATTAATAGCAAAAACAGAGGCCGCTCTATTCCAAGATAGAGATCCATATTCCTTTTTCCCAAGGAATCCTTATTCTCCTTTGGTAGTACTCTTGAAAAGAAAAAAAAATACAGAGAGAGGCTTTATTTACTATTTTCTGCCTCAAGTTATTATGTCTCATAAACAGCTTTAATTATGGAACTCAATTTCTAGCTTGGCACTTTGAAAGGGAATGTAATTATGGTGACGCTTTGCAGTCAAATGTCTGTCAGCACAATGGTCAACCAATTTTATTGTATACTCAAGTCAGACCACTGACAAGAAAAATGTGACTTTGGACAAAATTAGACATCTAGAGAACAGAGAATATAGAATGTACAGTATAGAATACATTGTATAAAATATACTCTATATGTGTGACATATAATATATATATCTAACCCCGTGGTTTCTTACAATTGACTTTACCCTCTCCTATTTCAAAAAGGGCTTAAGTACTTAAAAGTACAAATCTTTGTTAAAAAGCACTGAACTTGGAAACTGAAAAATAAGGAAAATAATCACAAAGGCCAACTTCAGACCTGTGTACATCAAAGTGTGACTCGGTAATTAATTAGACAGCACAGGAAAAAAAATACAGTTGCTGTTGTTTGTACCCAAATGTGCATCTTGAGCTCATCCCCAGGTGTGAGGAAGTGAGGTGTGGCAGGCCACTGTGGGAAGTGCCTGAGGATGCTGCAGATGCAGGTTAGAGGCGGTCCAGTGTTTGCTGAAATGCTGAAAGCCACACGCAGCTAAGTTTGGTTTATTAGATTAATCTCAATGAATCTCACAAAATGAAATTTGTATCCTTTTAACTTAACTGTGTGCTTTGTCAAATCCAAGCGGAATCGAGCCTGGCTCTGTGCTGCAATGGAGGCAAGAGAGATGACATCCCAGAAGCCCAGATGAAAATGGGCACTCTTCATCGTGCACACACGGCGTGGCACAGGAACGCCTGTGTCACTGCAAGCTGGGGCTCATTCTGCACAGGGCAGCGTCTGCTGGGTCGTGACGCAGATTCTAGAGCCCGTGTGCTTGCAATGAGGGCTCCTGTCCCTTCTCCCTCTCTGCAAAACAAGGGCCTTCTGCTTTTGCCGCCTGCCTGCCTGCCTTTTTGTAACAATGGCAGAATAATTTGTACAACCCAGAAGTCCTCCTTTTGCATTTTCAACCCCCTCAGTGGCAAAGGTGGGGAGGAGGTGCGGTAGCAGTGCAGTTTGGTATTTAAGGAAAGCCCACTTCTGCCATAAATACCCAGGGACTCCTGCGAGAGGCCTGATGTCTATGCTACGTAAGGAAGGAGATAAGATTCTGCCTAGCAGGCATTTTGGGCACATCTGTCAATTTTTTTATGGGAGGCACTGATTGTGGGCTATTGATTGCATTTAAACAAAGTTGTTTCCCCAAAAAAAAAAAAGAAAAAGAAAAAAAAAAGAAAAATCAAAAAGAAAAAAAAAATTGGTGTAGAAAGGCCTGGTCAATATTTAAATGACTCTCCCTATTGATTTAAAATTAACTTTCAATTAAGAGATCCATAGGACTCTTAACTGCGACACTTATCCATTGAAGAGAAAATAAAGGTACATTTATCGATACCCTTAACCAGCGCTGCCTGCTTCCCTATCGACCCGCCAGGCTGCGCTGCCATTCGTTAGCGTCACCCGGCCGCAGCTGCCTCCCCGCGGCTCCACCACGGGCAGCACTGCTCCAAGCAGGGCACAGGGAAGGCACACTTCACGCCTTTTACCTCTCCTGATGGTTGCAGAGCCCCTTCGGAAGCTGCTGGTGGTGGGTTTGGTCGGCAACAGACTGCTGTCAACCCCACCTGCTCCCTAGGGTTGGGAGCAGGAACCAGAAATGGCCAAACCCTTTAGCATTGATAGCCAACAGATCTATTGGCGCCTAGCAGCTCTGACAACATCACCTATTTGTGTGCATTGATTAACAGACAATCAATGTGAACTTAAGCTCATTGTTTGCAGGATGTTTTTAAGTGGCAGCATTGTGATGCCCTGCATAGGTTCATGTCGTGCTGGGTCCTGCAGTTGGGTCACAGCAACCCCACATAATGCTGCAGGCTCAGGACACAGTGGCTGGAAAGTTAGTTGGTGGAGAAGGACCTGGGCATGATGATTTGCAAGCATTTGAACATGAGCCAGCATGTGGCCAGGTGGCCCAGAAGGCCGAAGGCATCCTGGCCTGGATCAGCAATAGTGTGACCATCAGGAGCAGGGCAGTGATGGTGCCCCTGTGCTCAGCACTGGTGAGGCCACAGCTTGAGCACCAGGTTCAGTTCTGGCCGCCACAGTGTACGAAAGACATTTTGGTGCTGGAGTGTGTCCAGAGAAGCACAATGAGGCTGGTGAGGTGTTTGGAAGGCATGGCACACGAGGAGTGGCTGAGGGAGCTGGGGTTGTTTAGTCTGGAGAAGAGAAGTCTGAGGGGAGACCTCATTGCTCTCTACACCTATCTGAAAGGAGGCTGGAGTGAGGTGGGGGTCAGTCTTTTTTCCTATGTAACTAGTGATAGGATAAGAGGAAATGGCCTCAAGTTGCACCAGGGGAGGTTTCAGTTGGAGACTAGGAAAGAATTCTTTCCTGCCGGAGTGGTCAGAGATTGAACAGGCTGCCCAGGAAGGTGCTGGAGTCCCCATCCCTGGAGGTGTTCAAGAATCTGTAGATGTGGCGCTACAGGATATAGCTTAGCAGCCATGGTGGCGAGGTGGAAGGTTGGACTCGATGATGTTAGAGGTCTTTTCCAGCCTTAAAGACTCTGTGATTCTACAATTCTGTGATCTCTCTCTATACCTATGACATCTAAGGCCAATATAATGCAATGTTGTAATTAGGGAAGCAGCCAGCATATGGATTTTGCAAAGACTTACTGCGATATTTGAAAGTAAACATTAACTGCTCCAGAGAAAAACTCCAATCTGTTTGTGCCAAACAAAAATACCCTGCAATAGCAGGGCTCTAACTCCAACCATGTGCAAAAGCATCAGCACATTTAGGAACACAAATTAAAACCAGGACTGTAATTACATACTTCATTATTTATATGTATTCTGGGTATTTTAGTATACTAAGGAAGCTGGACATGTAATCTCTATAGTTAATATAGACCAAATTCATCCCAGGTGTAATTTCATTGAAGTCAGTGGACCTGGAACTGCACCTGGAATGAATTTGGCCCAGTGCTATGAATGCCTCCTCACTCTGGCCAGCCTAGATTTACATATAAGATATAGCAGAGAAATGAAATAAAAATAGAAGATGTCCAGGAGGCACAGCATGTTTACAGAGCAGAGTGGTAATAACCTTGCCTGCTATGTATGTGGCAGAGCCAGACAGCATCACGGGGATGAGGGCTCTGACGGGGGCTCAGGTCTGCATGCCTCCCTGCCTGTCACTGCCTATTGCTTTCTCTTTTCCTCTCTGTCTTCAAAGCCTCACAGTCCCGAACTGCCCAGTGAAAGGAAGCTGCCCCAAACTCAGCCCATCTATTACCTGCTCATTTACTGTCATGCAGCCTGCAGGAGCAAAACAATGCTGTGGTATAGTAACGCTGAAACATTAAGACCGAGATGGTGCCCTCGACTGAGAACCCCAAACAGAACATGTACAAAACCCAACCTGCAAACCTGAGCACCACCAACCTGGCAGTTCTGAATGATTAGACTCTGCCAACGACCCAAACCAAACCCTTGGAAACCTGGCTGAGCCGCAGCTCCCATTACTTACTCTTCTCTCTGTCCAGCACAGGTTAAATCACACTTACCAAAGGCTCATTTGGAGCATTCTGAGATGAACCAGTGATATATCTTTTAGGATCATAATAGCACAGAAAACTGCTTATGGCCTTTTGCTGCTGAGTGGGAGTCAAGACCAGAAGGACCAGTGTGCAAATGCAAAGCAAATACCCCCTCCTAAAACGCCTAAATCACATAATGTTAGTGTAACATCATTTGGAATATATTATGACGGTCACAATTACTAAAGAGTGCATGATGCCATTATTTCCAACTGGAAATTAGATGATTAGACTAATTAAGTGATAGCAGGTGGCACAGGATGACTGCTACAATCTTCTCTGATGTGCAGAGAGAGATGCATGGTTCACCATCTAAAACACTCAGGAACAGTAACAATTGGCTTAAGCAGTATTCCGTCCCAAGGTAGAGAGTAAGGATTCACTTTGATTTAACACTTCCTTATCACATCAAAGAGGTGAAGAGGCATCTTTATGGATTATCTCAGAGAAAAAATAAGCTACTGCTTCAGCTCCTACCCTTGGAACTAAGATCTCTTGGCAGAACAGAATGACAGTATGAAATGAAGAGTAATAAAAGACAAGCAACCTTCTGTGTAATCACAACTGGCCTAAGTTCATCAAGACTGCTTCTGACTCTCAGTTCGGAACGGCTGTAGGTGCGCTGCTGAAACTCTCTTAAATCAAGCAAACTGGAAAGGCTGTAGGAAATTAAATATTTCTCTGGCAATCGAAGCACTAAATACTTTACAGAATCTATGTGGCCATTAGATACAGTTGAGTTTTACCAAGCAGCACTCACACATTATTTTTACAGCAGGATTTGACGATTACTCACAATTGCATTAAGTTAGACAAATAATCCTCTAGTCCCAAGAGCCGTTCCAGAGCTTGTTTGCCTTGTCCTCGCTGCTCTCTGCCCATGCTGCAGGGAGGCTAAGTCATCACCAGCGATTCGTTTGCCAGATCAACCAGTATCAAATACTAGGAGATGTGGTTAAGAAGCTGCTCTCCCTCTCTCTCTCACACTTTTATTTTGGACTTCCATGTGTTTCTTGAGTGTGACCTCAGCTGAAGGATGGCAGGGGAGCAGAAGTGCTGAAGGAGAACCATGCTGTGCGAGAATGCAGCCAGCGTATGCCTAAGAGGCAGAGCCAGTGATTCTTACAAATGACTGAAAATAAATGTTATCTAATTTCTGAAAACCTCTTATCTGCCTTTATCTGTCTCTGTAGCATTCATTTCAGTTTTGTTATTGCATTTCCTACTGCAGATCAAAACCGTGGCTGATAAGACTTGAGTTCAGATGCATTTGTAATGTGCTATGATACCTTACAGCAGGGCTTGTTCGTCTCTACAAGTTCCTGCCCCTTCCCTTTGTGGCCCTCAAGGCCTCACCTGGGCCACAGTTTCCATCAATGTTTGTGCTACCTGGATTTTCACTGCTGAATGCAAGAGAAAGCCAGAGTGGAGAGCAGAAGGTGGAAAGCTCTGGTTTTCCCCAGGATGCTGTGCAGTGAGGTGTGCAAATTGATGGGTACCCTACTCTTGCTCCACAAAAATTCACACAGCTCTATGGTTCTATGAAGGTGAAGGCTTCTCATGGGGACCAAAGGCTAGAAAGAAACAAGCCTAAGTGTGAAAATCTCATACAAATATCTGAGGGCTGGGGGTCAGAAAGGAAGAGACAGGGACAGCCTCTGCTCACTTGTGCCCTGCCATAGGGCAAGGGGCACTGGATGGAAACTACAGCACAAGAAGTTCCACCTCAACATGAGGAAGAACTTGCCTGTAAGGGTCCCAGAGCCCTGGCACAGGCTGCCCAGAGAGGTTGTGGAGTTTCCTTCTCTGGAGACTTTCCAGCCCTGTCTGGATGTGTTCCTGTGTGACTTCTGGATTCTCTGGTCCTGCTCTGGCAGGGGGGTTGGACTGGAAGATATCCAGAGGTCCCTTCCAACTCCTAACATCCTGTGAGCCTGTGAGAGCCTCAGCCTGGAGAAGAGAAGGCTCTGGGAAGACCTTACGGCAGCCTTCTAGTACCTGAAGGGGGCTACAAGAGAGCTGGGGAGGGACTTTTGACAAAGGCATGGAGTGACAAGATGAGGGGCAATGGCTTCAAACTGGAAGAAACTGCATTGACATGAGAGATTAGGCAGAAATTCTTCCTCAGGAGGTTGGTGAGGTGCTGGAACAGGTTGCCCAGAGAAGCTGTGGAGGCTCTGAGCCTGCAAGTGTGGCAAGCCAGGTTGGATGGAGCTTTAAGCAACCTGCCCTAGTAGGAGGTGTCCCTGCCCATGGCTGGGGGGGTTGGAACTGGATGATCTTGAAGGTCCCCTCCAACCCAAAACATTCTGTGATTCCATAACTACAAATGCAGTGCAGAAGACCTATCTGTAGCAAGGACAAAAAAATAGACCTTCTCCATCTTACACACCTAGATCAACATTGCTTTTTGAGTGAAACATGAAAGTTTGTGAAAATCACTCATCTCGGCTTGGTTTATGCTTTAATAGAACTAAATGGAGTGGAACTAAACTTCTGGTTACAAAAACTGCCTTATCTCCTCCCTGAATACTAAAGTGCCCAGCACACAGATAGCCTCCTGTGAACGGACAGGACAGCTGCATCTTTTCCAGGACAAACTTTAAGCAAATTTCCCACAATGAACATGACAAATACCTCCCTCTCTCCTGCTAAAATAAAAAATCCTTTACTCCTGCACTCCAGGACATTCAATCAGGTGTGCAAATGGGAATAATGCTACTCAGAAGCTACTCAGAAGCAGCTACTGGAGAAATCTGAACTTGTTGTTCATCTAAAAAAAATAGCATTCTCGTGCCATAGGTGTGAGCCCAATTCTCTTCCCCCCACATGCCACTGATCAGTTCAGCCTTAGCTGAACAAAAAAAATCCTTAATCTTCTCTTTTTAATATTGAAGAGGTAAACCCTCTTTCACCTGCATGTGGAGTCTCCTTTTCATCAAAGCTCAGGAGATTCCAGCAACAAAATCAATGTATGCATGTTCAGAGCAGTTTTCAGGGTTCTGTAAGACAAATCTTTCAAATGGGAGCTAGTTTAATGCTATCGAGCTGAGCTTCGATCTGACAGAGTGAGTGAACAACACAGAAACAGTTCACTTACCACTGCTCACACTACAGGAGGTGGGCATCGGGTACAGCTCTGTGCAAACACAGCCATGCGGTTTCTCAGCCTCCTCTCGCCCACCTAATCCAGCGTTAAATACAACAGCGCAGTGTTTAAACAAACAAAGGTTTAAACAAGAAACGCAATTCATTTCTCAGGAGTAATGGGAGATGATTAGGGGTTTCTCTTTCCAACTGGTGAAAATTAAGTCTAGCTCCACTAAACATTACAGAGATGTGCTAGTGCTAAACTGATTCTGACTGGAGCACTTCCAGGCTCTAACACAGATATGACTGAACCATGGTTAATAAATAGCCTGTTCTGCACTTCCCTCTTCTCTTAGAACATCCAACAACTTCCTTGCTGGAATTTTTGGAAGGAAAATGGCACCAAAAAGAAAAAAGAAAAAAAAAAAAAAGGTTCTTTCCTTCTATTTCTAGGCAATATAGATTAATCTGAGTGGTGACACAGCTTTGCACAGGCAGATTTCTGTATTTATGGTTTTTTTGTTTCCATGCTCAGAATCCTGCAATAGTACAACCAACTTAGGGGTGCAGACATTTTATTCCTCTTCTGAGGAAATACTGTTACAGCCCCATGTCCCTGTCACCATTATATTGTGACAGTTTCTGCAGTCATGCATCTGGCTAGAAGAAATTATCATTGTCATTGCTTGAGCTCTGCCATATCAGGAATAACATGGCCTATGCTTCCTCTACCGTGTTTGTACTCCTTTCTTCTAATAAACACCTTCTGAGATGCTTACATAGACATGCTGAGCAGCAAAGGCAAAAAGAAAGTGAATTACAGGCTCACAGGATGTTAGGGGTTGGAAGGGACCTCTGGAGACCTTCCAGTCCAACCCCCCTGCCAGAGCAGGACAAGAGAATCCAGCACAGGTCACACAGGAACACATCCAGACAGAGCTGGAAAGGCACCAGAGAAGGAGACTCCACAACCTCTCTGGGCAGCCTGTGCCAGGGCTCTGGGACCCTTACAGGCAAGAAGTTCTTCCTCATGTTGAGGTGGAACTTCCTGTGCTGCAGTTTCCATCCACTGCCCTTTGTGCTGTCACAGGGCACAAGTGAGCAGAGGCTGTCCTTGTCCCTTGCTTCCTGACCCCCCAGCCCTCAGCTATTGATCAGTTCCCCTGTCAGCCTCCTCCTCTGCAGACTAAGCAGCCCCATGGCTCTCAGCCTCTCCTCCTCAGGCAATGCTGCAGTCCCTTCAGCATCCCTGTAGCCTTCCCTTGGACTCTCTCCAGCAGATCCCTGTCCCTCTTGAACTGGGGAGCCCAGAACTGGATGTAGTATTCCAGGTGAGGTCTCACCAGGGCAGAGGAGAAGGAGAGGAGAACCTCCCTGGTTCTGCTGGGCACACTCTTCTTAATGCCCCCCAGGACCCCACTGGCCTTCTTGGCCACCAGGGCACATTGCTGTGCCATGCAGAGCTTGCTGTCCACTTGCACTCCCAGGTCCCTCTCCACTGGGCTGCTCTCCAGCAGATCACCTCCCAGCCCGTACTGGTGCAGTTTATTGTTCCATCCCAGGTGCAGGACTCTGCATGGATCCCTGTTGAACCTCATTAGGTTCCTCTTTGCCCGGCTCTCAGCCTGTCCAAAAGAACAACCCTTTAAGCACATTTGAGTGACAAAATGCCTGCACTACACAGTTATGCCTTTGGACAATTCCAAACTTATCGATGGGACAATATCCTACCAAGACAACCAGAGGCTAAAGGGAAGAGCATTCACACTCCTCTAGTTTCAATACCACATTCTGGGCCTGGGAAAGCGCAAACATCCACCTGTCTTGGCATTGCTCAGCTCAAAGCCACAGCTCAAAGTAAGCAAGAAATGTAATTAAGTTATTGCATTAACTCAGTGCAAGCCCCGAACGTTCCTTCTTCCCAGCTGTGCAGGTGAGGTAACTGCCTTCTCAGGAAAGGGACACTTTGGTTTCTTCTGATACGCCTAAAGATCTGCAGAATTCGGGTTGCTGTAGGTATAAAACAGACCTCTGCCATCCCGACACAAGCGCTGGGTGAAACAATGTCTCGGTGAGCGTTTCACACCCTGAGCAGCACCAACAAGCACACAGAAACGGTTGAGAGTGGAAAACACCAAGATTCCGTGTAGGTTCCTCATCCTACCAGATTTCCAGCAGGCTGGATGAAAAATGCCTATTACCCAGCATAATTGAATAACTCTCTGATAATTACAACATCAGCACATTAATAGTATATAAATAACCTCTCTTCTAATTACCTTTTGGCTAAATTTTTCTTGTATTGCAGTGTTTGGAAAGGAGGTTCTTGGTAAAGTGCTTTACCCTTTCCACAACAATTAATAATTTAATTAACAAGTCCCTTTTTTATTGAGAAAAACAAACAAATAAGTAAACAGGCAAAAAAAAATTAATAATACTAAAAAGAAAAACCAACCACAGAAAAGCAGCAAATGTGAGGAGGTTCACAGCTGCAAGGAGAGCTCCCTTTTACGCGATAATCATGGCTTCATGGCTGTAGCAGTGTAACATTTTTTTCACGGCTTATTTCTCTTTCAGCAGAAATGATACCTGCTTTTTGGTGCCATGAAGAAAATCCTCTGCACATGTCTCAAAATACGAGTGCATCCATCTGGTGTGGAACTTCAAAAGAGGCATTTCCCCATGCCAATTAATTTTCCACAAGGAAACTTGTGTCTTTTGTTTTCCAGAGAAGCCGTAGAGATGGCCATGTCACTGCAGCCCTGACAGTCTGAATTGGAGGGGAAATACACTGCCAAAAGGAGAAAGGGAATGTACTCCCCACCGAGCATTTAGGCAGTCACACCTTCCTTTTCCCTGGTCGCAGGGAAGGAAAACCAAGTGCAAGGCTCAGAGAAACGCTGCTGGGCAGAAGATGCAATCCTCACTCATGCATGGCCTGAGTAAGAAGCTGAGTATCTGCAAAGCTTTAAATGCTGGGGGGGGCTGCAGCACAGCGGCGGCGTGTTATGGGGGCGGCTGACAACCACAACTGGAGCTCACATAGCACTGCTACTCGGAGAACGTAACAGGAGTTGCAACGTTAACGTCTGCAGACCTCATCATCGGCGCTGTATTTTGCTAATCTGCAGGCACTGTATTTACCTCATGACAGAAACTGCCCCAGCTCAGCTTTACATCCACTGCCAGAATTTCCAAGTGTCACCTCAAGTTTACAGCAGCCTCGTTCTTTTGAGAAGTAATTAGCTAAGGCATAGTTTGTCTGGCAATTAAAAAACACTTGCTTGCAGAAGCTTGTAAGCATTATGTAACTTTTTTTCAGCTACAAGTACACATGCATACTCTTGCCTCCAGCTTAAATACAGTGAGTGTTGTAGTTGGTTGCACAGGAATTGTCTCAAGAACATTAAAGCAAGCCAAACACGATTGTATTCCAACTAAAATTGCTCTCTTTATACCGTGTATTGAAACTTGATAACTGTTGGTTATAAAATTCCTTTGATTTTCTGTAGGTAATAAAATACTTTGGCAATTACTATTGACAGTTCTGGATAATCTTGAAGGCTGCCTTGCCTGAAGAAGATGAGTGTTACAAATCACTCCACTGAAAGAGGGAAGAACAGCAGCAGGCAGCAGACAGGTTTCAATTTCACAATGCTGATTATCTCATTCGTGATTCTATGCATGCCTAAATCTGAGGATCCCTCAAGCAGCTATATGGACTTCTACTTTTAAAATGCCTATTATGCTTTCATACTTTTTGCTGCTTCCTGAAGAGTGCCATTTCGCCAAGCTTAAATAGCAGAAAATTGCACTGCTTTTCCTCTGCCCATCTCCTCAATCTCTATTAACCTGCACAAGAACAAAGGAGGATGATAGTCCAGCTATAGGTTGGGAAATAGGTTTGAAGTTGTTTTTCATTTACCAGTACCTATCTTCCCGATTCATAACTGTATTTGAACAATAACATTATTTTAATACATTACCTAATGACTGAAAGCATAGCCTTTAATTACAGCTCTATTTAGACTGCTAAAGAGGCTGTGTGTTCAGAAATACACGCAGCTATTGTTTACACGGACATCAAATGATACCGTGGTGCTGTCAGCACATGTCAAGGTTTAAACAGAAAGGAATTAAAAAGAAGATAAAAAAAAGAGAGGGGGGGGGAGAAGGAAAAGGTATAAAATGTTGTGGAGTTTTTGCTGTTTGGTTTTTGGTTTGGCCTTTGTTGGCTTTTTTTTTTCCCCCTTTCTATTTAGGCTACAAGAGAAGAAGCGGAAGCAACGACAAGCAGAAAGGAAAATTATTGAAGCACCTGGTTCTAATGCTTGCAGTAGGCCTTTATTAGATGTCATAAACGGCATGATGCATTACTCTGTGGACGACTTACAGCCTGCAAACGCTGAGGTAAAATGGAGGACAAAGAATTCTTTTAAAACAAAAAGGTTAAATGTTCCTTTTCCATCAAACGCTACTTATTAAATGGAGAAGTCGGAGCAGGCTGGGAGAGACTGGAAACTGTTGCTGGGTTGTTTGGTTGGTTCTGCATTACCTTAACAAACAGAATGTATTTTACTTTAAGAATTCATCTTTTATGTAAGAGTGATTTACAGTCTACCCTACGCCTCACCTGTATTTTTAGACAAAGGGAAAACATTTGAAAACCGTATTGCTGCTACAGGCTTGGCAGCCCAATCTTCAATTTAATTGCACTAAAACCCACGCAGGCCATCAGCCACCACCACCACCCCCAAAAAGGTAATTTCGCCCATCGGGAAAAAAAAAAAAAACGTTTTAAAACCAGACCTGCTTTGCATTCAAAAAAAGATAAAAGAATGTTTTCTAAAACGAGGCTTGCCGCTTGGCCATCGATTCCGAGCTTTCATCTCATGGCCTACTCACATTTCCCATTATGTCTGAGGCAGGCTTAGGGGGATAGAGAGGCCGAACCGAGGGCCCTGCCTGGACAAAAGTGGAGGGGGCTACAGCACAGAGCACCACAGCTGTTGCTTACAGGCTGCAAACGCCAGAACAACTCCGGGCTTGGTCTGATGGGGGGAGGGAAGGGGCTTCTGGGGTTGGGTGGTTGTGGTTCTGGTTGTGTTGTTTTGTTTTGTTTTTTCTTCCTTGCTGCTAATGAAAACTTAAAAGCGTTTTGCATGCTTTCTATAAACAGTGCACTTAAGTTTTATAATCTAGTACATCTTATTAAGCGTGAAGTCTGCTGATCCCTAAATTATTCATAACATGGTCCAGACTGATTAAGATTGGCTTGTTAAGGAGCACAAGAAGCAATTAAACTGACAAGGCAGTGCGGCCTTGATGTATACATTTATTATCACAAGAATACCCAAAGTGAATGCCCTTATTAAGCAATGAATTTCACCTCACTGGCCTTCTACCATTGCTGCCACAGGCAGAGAGAGCTAGGAACAACATGTCAAAAGCTAACTCTGAGGAAATGCCTATCTTCAAGTGAAACCGATTTTGTAATGAACCTTTCAGTTCACTCCTGAGGTAATAAATCCTGACTGGTGCATTAATTACTTGATAACATCCCATCAAAATGCAAATGCAGCACTTGACCCATAGGAATGGCTCACTAGCTGTTAACTCTTCAGGGTATACATAAATTGTCTGTTTTCTTTTATCAAACAGGGCATTTATTTCCATCTTGCTAGGGTGAATGTCACTCCTGCCACCCTCGGCCCCTCAGTGGCCTGACACCATCATTTGCAGAGGACTGTCACTATGTGCCGACATCCTAATTGTGCTACTTCTTTGCTTTGTACCTTTGAGGCAGAATTTCCAACTCCCCTTCCCCCCCTTTCCCTTTCTGGAGGAATCTTGCATGTCAAGGACAAAGCTGTAATAGCGTTACAAAGAATGACCCCCACCTCTAAAGTACACTAATCTTTCTTTTCAATGGCAATACATTAAACAAGGAATTTAGTTCCTTGAAGTGATTAAATGAAAGCTGAACGTATCTGCGCGAACCGCTGCCCGGCACCGGCAGCCTGGCTGCTGGCGGCGGCAGCAGCGCCGCAGACGCGATTCTGTGCGTTCCAGAGAGGCTTCCTCGGTCCCTTCGACCGCTGCTCGAGTCTGGCCAGCCCAAGCAAACAGGATGCCAAAAGGTAAAAGCAAAGAGGCTTGCAGGACACATCTCCAGCAGGGGCGAATGGCGTCCCTTCCTCCGCTGCCCTACTGACAAACACTGCTTCCACAAGGAAGGCTAAGGAGGAGCTGCGTTTTGCACTTCCCCACTCAAAATGCTAAGCCGCATCAGTGGGGCTGACTCTCCCACCTGGGTCAGCCTGCTTTACAGTTTTCCTATTTGTCTTGAAGGCTTGGTGAAAATCCTTAATTCAGGTTACTAGGCAACCCTGCAGGTGAGAAAATATGATGTTTGGCCTGCTCCATTTTCAAATACACACAGTGGCCTAATGTCTTCCAAATAGACTGTGCAAGGCATGCACTGATAATTCCCTGCTACATTTTCTAGAGGCGAGGTCAGAAGAAAATTAATTGATGCTGAAAATAATGACAGGAGGAGAGGAACCACTGAGACTTGGTGTGACTGGCATGTGATGATGTTAGCAAGAATCCCAGCATGTGACTGGACAGCGTGATGAAAAATATACTTTATGTGAAGGAAAAACAAGTTGCAAAACTTAATTAGTTTTTGACACTTCTTCATAAGTTATTATCTTTTCATTTGGAACATTGCCTTGGGACATCAATACACGAGAAGAAATGAAACATTCTTACTGTAAATCTGAAGGAAGGAAAGGAGGAAAGGGCGGGGGGGGGGGAAATAAAAAAGATGACTTTATATTGCTCTCCTCTTTTTGAATAAACAAAATAGGCACCGCAGCCCAAGGTGTACAAGCCCCTGAAGATGTTTCTGCTGAGAGCAGAGAATAGACTTGTTCGATGTAATAATAATCCTGTTACAACCGATTATGCAGCTTCACTTTTAAAAATCCAGGGGAGGGGGCCTGGAATCCAAAATGGTCAGAGCCGCAGACAAAAGCTGGAGATGAGCAGCAGTTAAATTATAGCACCTAGAGCAAGAATGCTTTCCTGTACAGCAAATGTATTTTTAATTTTTTTCCACTAAGGCTCATACCTAGAAGTAATTCACACTGATTACTAAATAACCCTTGCGAGTTGCTTTGTCTTTTGAATTTTAAAAAATACACTTGCCGTGAGCAATGAATTTCATAAACCACCAGCTCTCATGCTTGATGAATCATTCTTATTTTATGCAGTGCTGTGTGATAGAGGACTGAGATAAAATATTCTATCCACAAGCTATTCGGTACAATTTATCATCAGCGGCTCACTAGTCCAGTGATAATACCTGGCTTGCAGATTGTAATGATCAGATTCTGTTTTTATTTCAAACAGGAGCGATCGGAATACCAGAGTTTTTAATTTACATACATTAGTGAGGTTCAAATGTGGCAATAGCTACAAGCAAATTCACTTGCAAACTGAATGCTCGCCTTGCATAATGGGTTCCCTTTAGCTATTACTCACCAGTGAAGTACCCAGATAAAAATGAAAACAAAGAGGAAATAAGGGAAATCATGATACAAACACCAGACTGTGGACTGGGATAATTACTGAACCGCAGTGAAGGTCACGTTTATATCTGTTTTAGTAATGATTTCTTCTATTTTCCCTTCGTATTGAAAGCATAAATGCCATCTCTTTCCTACATTATTATGGCCCTGTATCCTCTGCCTTCTGTACTCTTCCAAAGTTCCAGCACACGATCATTAATAACAGATTTTTTTCTTGATGGAAATGGGAACACCACGCCATACTGAGGCAGCTGATGAATACATATGCAACTGCAAAATCTCTCTAATGCCACTGCAAAACCTCTGTGCATTACACCAGCCTGAGCATTTAGTAAAAAACAATGGGCTTATAATAAAATACCTCTTACAGCTATATCACTTTTATACTGACCACAGTATTGAGCTTCAATTCCCAGCAGCATCATTACTAGACATTTTCTGCCACCTTTCTAAATCTGAAAAGCTTCCTACATTTAGTGAAGATTAGGTAATGCTACAAGCAATCAATAACAGCTATCAATTCCATACCTTGTTCAGAAGAACAAGTTGATTAAAAGTAAGTAAAAAGGATGGTTGAATATGCTTTAAACCCATCTGATTCTTCCAACTGTGCCATCGTGACACAAAAATATTACTCACAGGCCAAAGAGGTAGGGCTTAGCAACAGTAGGGTTATGACTCCAGACAACAAAGCCAGAATATTCTAAACTAGGTTTGACATTTTCTCCTTAACACACAGGGAAATGAAGAAGAAGGTGCAGAGGCACGAGTGAAAAAATACCACGTCAGCCTCAACTTGGACTTTTGGGGGCTTTGCTTAGTTGTGTCAAAACCTTAGTGCTGTCTACTAGTCCTTGTCTCTGATTTTATTTCCTTCCTGGATTTTTTGGTTTTTCCCTTTCAAACAACAGCTTTCAGCACACCCCACTGTGCAAGCAGCCATCACAAGCTCAGCCACACACACAGAGACAGGTGAGACTTCACTTATTGATGCCTGTATGTATTGTGCGTGTGCACAGCCCTTTGTGTGTATGCACAGGTAACAGCCATGCAAACCCAACAAACACATTTAGACAAACATGATCTCACTTATTTAGGTCCTTTTAGTGACCTCTCAAACCCCTGAATCTTCATGTCAGAGGAAGCTGAGAAGAACCTCTATCCTTCCACATGGGGCATAAAAGAAAGGAATTCTCCAGTGAGAGAGAGACTCACACAAATTAATTCACTACATTCCTTGTTTTCTAACTTCATATCCACAGCTCAGGCAATTTCATATCCCTCTGCCAGAGCAGCTCATTTGCCTCCCTACCAGTAGGGAGAGTCGGTGAAGTGGCCAATAATCTGAAAAAGTGTTTTATCTTCATTAAGTAAATGACAGCGAGGAAGGTAAGATCCCCTTCTTTACCATACCTCCACGACTGCTGGAGGTGGCTGCCTGCAATGCCCCTAAAATGGGCTCTGCTGCAGGTGGGAGGGCACCCAGGATGCCTTCACATTGCACTGAGGTTCCCTCCCGCTGCCCTCCTTGAGCGCTTCAGTGCAGTGGGGAAAATGATAGGCAGCAGCTGCCAGTTTAATGTGGCTCCCATAATAAAGCTGCCAATCCTTAAGAAGCAGAAGTCACTAGGCAGTGGCCCTTTAAAATTTTAATCTAACTGATGAATAGAATCACACACCAGATATTGTTCTCCAGCACGTGGAGGACAGAAAGCGTCGGCTCAAGTGCGGAGATAGCTGCCAGCAGATGCTGTTCTTGGTTTGGGAGCCATACAGACCCACAGAAACTCAGGAGTCCCTTCGGACAGGCCTCTTCTCTGCTGGATCATTCTGGGGAAATGAGTATTTCTGAATCTGCAATTATTTATGCTCAGAAAGGTAAAGTTCACCTCCCTGCTGCTCAGGAGAGAAACAAAAAAAAAAAAAGGCAACACTCAATGTATGTGAGGAATCTGAAAGAGAAGAAGGAAACCACAACTGGTGGTAGGCAAGGGACCCCTCCAGAACACTTTCTGGGCTGCTCCTTCAGCTCATGGACTATATGCAATGATGCTGGATCCCACTGCCACAGGCTGACAGCTCTGGCCCAGCTTGCATCCCCACACAGAAACTCGGCTCATGCTGAGTTTGGGGCCTGCTGTGGAGCGTCGCTCAGCCGCTTCAGAGGCTGCTTGAGCACAAGGAGCGCTACGTGACGAGTCGCAGCTTTGATAGTGCTGTAATTACCTTTGTGTGATCGCTTCAGAAGAGATTTCCTTAGAGATGAAGTAACTCTATGGTATTGCTGAGTCTGTCTCAAAGTCACTGTGGTAAAAATAATCCTAACAAGAATTGAAATTACAAAGAGTGAGATGTGTGGAAAAGCATCTCAGAATCAGAACCAGATTTGCTTTTCTTGCCTTTTTTTTTTTCACCCCCTTGTTTTGAAGGAGGTGTAAGGCTGGCAGGAAGAATTCCTCTTGCCTACAGAGAAAGGGCAAAAATCAAGCCTCAAGCTAGTAGATGAATCGATTGCAGTTAAACAGCTTTCAAAACTACTGAGTGTCCATTCTAGCTACACCTTGACAAAGTGGAGTCACAGCTCGCTGCAAGTTTTCCATCCTCTTGCCAACTCTCTGCAATGTATTTTCAGGCAAGCAACTCCTGCTGCAGTAGCAGGCAAGTGTGCTTCTGTGCCACAGCATGCGACACTGCCTGCTAATACAGGAACAGGGGGCGAGAGCGTGCAACTTCTACGGCAATTTCACCCGCCCAATTTCATTTACTGAAGTTAAAAGAGAGAGTTCCAGATCAAGCAGCTATGACATTGTGGCAGGAAGTCTTCTCAGTGGAACAGAGGGAAATCGAGAGGATTCTACAGAGCTGCATGATGCTGACACCTGATGCAGGAAGCCAAATTTCTAGTGAAATAGACCCAAAATGCTCTGCCAAAAGCACTCTAAAATGTTTCTTGTGAGAATGAATTTCTGCTAGGAGACTGGGGGATGGGATGAAGAAGGGTAGGATGAAGAAGGTTGGGATGATGGAAGGAGGAGAGAAAGACTGTGGGCTTGGGCTTACTTCTCATGGAATAAGTGATAAAATCCCACTAAAGAGCATCAGAGCAGGCATTATAAGAGAAGTAATATATTAAATAATCAGATACTTCTAGCCAGGACAAAACCCACTCCACACTTTGTCATCACTGTTCTCCTGAACATCTGACTCCTCCACCTGTCATTTTCTCCAGGACAAACCAGCGGAGCAAAACCCTACAAGACCAAAGGATACATCAGCTAACTTCCCTGATTACCCTGCATTTAGAGTAAGGAGAGAACCTAACAAATAGTCCCCATTGCTATTGTGTGGCCATTACAGTGTCCTGCCAGCCTGGACAAGTTATTAGGTCAGGCGCTAACTTCCCAAGTAGAAAAATGATGTGGTCGCCTTTGTCCTCTCGGCAGTAATGGCTGGAGTCAGGACTAATTAAGGCCCCGCGGCAGTGTGGTACGAGAGAGGTCAGAGACTTCTTTCTGACACCTAAACAGTGCTCAGCTCAAAGGAACTGCCCCTAATCTGAAATGATGTGATGTAGAGCTGGCCTTTCAGCTTCACTGTATATTTAAAGGGAAATGACAGTTAATGACAGGGGTGTCAAAAATGAGCAGATGGAGAGGCTAAGGAAAACACAACTCTGTGGTAAAATTTACTTATGGCTCAGCACCGTGCTAAGAGACAGAGGGAGCTCTGGATACCTTCCCCTCATTTTGCTGAAGGAGAGGAAGACTTTGTCTGATGCAGCTAACTCGAGGTTACTGCTGACTAAACGGGCCAAATTCCTCCCCCCTAAATCGCTAGCTGCATACTGCACACAGCCTGCCCTGCCTTCAGTTCTCTGTTGCCAAACTAAAATATGAAAACAATAATAAGAAGGTTCCGTCTCCTTTGGTGGATTACTGCTTTCCATTTTATCTTGTTGGGAGTCGCTGTTGCAATAATTAATCTTCTAGTCATTTTCTTTGCCCCCTTCAGGCATGGAACTTGGGAAACAAAAGCAATATTCAAAACAGAAACCAAGATTTATTGTCAGTTAGTCATAATAGACACCTGCACAGATTACTAATTACTACAAAACCATAAGGTCTGCTGGCACAAATTCTTTCCCATTCTCTCTTTTTATCCACCCCCGGTGACACACCTGCAAGCCTTTAATTGATGTTGTATTTATCTCAGGAGTCCTTGTTAGCATTGCATTATAGCATCACCATTCATGATGCTAAAGTAAAGGTTGGGCCCAGCATTTCCACTCTTTAGCCAGCCTGCTTTCCTTCCTTCCCCTCCCCAAACTCCTTCTCCCAGGCTTTTCCAGGAACTTGGCTCCAGGCTAAAAGCTGAGCAGTGCAGTCTCAATCCAGGCCCATATGATTCTTTGAATCAAAGTAGAAAGAGAATTGGTTTGGAATGTTTTCATGTTATGCATAAAAGCAAAAAAAAACCCCACCCAAACCCAACCCCAAAACAACAACAAAAATCTCCCAAAGTTTTTGAGGCTCACGAAGCTGAACCATTTCTTTGATGGATATTAAAACTATAAAAATATTGCAAGTAATTGCCCAGCACAGGGAATTGTAACATCTGGTATTTCCCTCCGAGTCAGAAGGGATGAGACCCATAATCACAACAAAAATAAGTGAGTTTCAAACAAGTCCTATAATGACTGCAAAATATCCAAGCAGGCGTTCCCAATGTGACTGTGCAGGAGTGATTCCCGCACGCAGCACAGATCATGCCATGTCTGCCCCAGAGCAGCACAGAGTATTACAGAGCTTCACTTCACAGCTGTAAGCAGCTCCTGGCCATATGTTTCAGAGCAGGATCGCAGACTCACAGGATATTAGGGGTTGGAAGTGACCTCTGGAGATCTTCCAGTCCAATCGCCCCTGCCAGAGCGACACTTCACTTTGCAGAGTCAGTAGAGTCTAACTCAAAGTGGAATTGTGACCAGTGAGTATATCTTCCAGGTTTATGGTAGTTCAGATCAGCTTTGATTTCTGTCATGTCCTGCATGTGGGTCACAACAACCCTGTGCAACACCACAGGCTTGGAGCAGAGTGGCTGGAAGCTGCCCAGCAGAGAAAGACCTGGGAGTATTGATCCACTGCTGGCTGAAGATGAGCCAGGGTGTGCCTGGGTGGCCAACAAGGCCACCAGCATCTTGGCTTGAATCAGCACTGGTGTGGCCAACAGGAATAGGGCAGTGATTGTCCCTTTGCACTCAGAACTAGCAAGGCCAGACCTTCAGTCCTGGGTTCAGCTGTAGGACTGTCACTCCAAGGACATTGAGGGGCTGGAGCAGATCCAGAGAAAAGCAACAAAGCTGGGGAAGGGTCTGGAGAACAGGGCTGGGGAGAAGCAGCTGAGGGAGCTGGGGATGTTTAATCTGGAGAAAAGGAGGCTGAGTGGAGACCTCATTGCTCTCTACAGCTCCCTGAAAGGAGGCTGGAGCCAGGTGGGGGTTGGACTCTTCTCCCACATAACAACTGATGAGAGGAAATGACCGCAAGTAGTATGAGTGGAGGTATTTGTCAGATATGTGAAGAAAGTCCTTGACTGAAAGACTTCTCAACCACTGGCACAGGCTGCCCAAGGAGATGGCTGAATCCCTATCCCTGGAGGTGTTTAAAGAGGCAGAGATGTGGTGCTGAGGGCCATGGTTTAGCCCCAGCCTTAGTAGAGTTTGAGAATGGTTGGACTGGATGAGCTTAAAGGTCTTTTCCAACCAAAATCATCTTATGATTCTATGGTTGGAAGAGATTCACTGAAATCCAGTCCTCTTCTATCTCCTAACAAGAGTCAGTAGCAAGGACTCGGGGCCTTTTCTGTGGCACACCACCATGGCTAGGGAGCTACCAACTGACCCTGGGCTCACTATGTGTCATGCTGCCCATGAGCAATCACTGATTCATTGACAGACTGAATTATTCTAAGAGCTTGACCTCAGGGTTTCTTGTTATGGACCCCACTGGAAAAGGTCAGCTGAAACCTCTGTGAGGTGAGAGTGGCCCAGCTGCAAACTGAGCCCCACTACTGCCTCCTTTGCCAGACAGTGGAGCCAAGTCCTCCTTCCCAATGAGCAGGGGTAACTGCAGCAGAGGAGAGTTTGTGAGGATGCAAGCCCTCGTCTGAAAGGCATCCTTGGATGGGACACCACCCTGCTTCCTGGGATTTATGTAGACTTGGGAAGAATTTCTTGGATCCTGACCCCAGCTGGTACCTCTACCTCTCCACACACCTCCCACTCAGAGGCTGCAATGTGCTTTGCATACTTGGTGTGTTATAAACTGGTGGTGTTCCACAAGCCTGACTCAAGTTAGGGCCCTGCAGCTCTTTCTGCAATCTGAGCCCAGACATAACCTACAAGCAGCTGTTCTACCTCAAAACATTTGCTTAGAAAGAAAGAATGAGATAAATGCATTTTCCAACAGCCAGCACCCAAGCCAGGCCCAGCCTCGCTGCACTTCTGCCATCTCACAATTATCTAGACATGTCTATTTCCCTCTGACATCCTCATTCCCAGCAGGTTGTGGAGCCCAAGTCACACTTTCCCTTTTCCTACTGTCCCTCCTGAGACATTCTCTGTTATTAAACTCTGTAGGTATTCTTTGTTCTCCTCTGCTCACAGCTTAAGCCTGGTCTGCTGCAAACTAGCTGTCTGGAAAAGTTGCCAGAAGCTGGGCTGGTGTGCCAGGGAAGCATGACTACATGCTTGACCTCTTCCTCTCTTACTTCCCTCAGCATCTGCTACTGGCGGCTGTCAGGTTCCTATTACAAAACCACCTCCTTGTGCCAGCACAGTCCCACGACCAGAAGCATTGCTGGTAAAGAACAAACTGAGCTCTTTTTCTCCTTCCCCCCACCTCTTGCTGTCTGTGTTTAGTCATATCTGTTGACTGAAAGTCAACACACACAAACATTAAACCTCATCTCAGTACCCAGATGAACACACAGTTTCCATGAATAATAATGACCTCGAGGGCACCTCAGGATCCACTGAATGGCTAAATTCCATATTTTATTACGGAATGTGAGCTGGAATCTGAATTTGCATGAGCTGGAATATAAGTTTGGGAAAAATAAATGTCCTCAGTCTCTAGTATCTGTATCTGTGTCCCCTGGACTGGGTCAGCGCTGCACTGCTGCCACAGCCATGACCCACAGCAGCTGGGATTCTCCACAGGGAAAGGCATGCTACACTTCATCCAGAATTGGGACTTAAACCCTCTCACAAACATTTGGGGGACTGCTGGAAGCTGAGAGCTCCTAGGAGACCTGCTGATTCACTTCTGGAAGCGGGGGGCATTTAGAAATGCATTACTCTCTTATGGATTTACATTTGCTACCTCCACTGCCAGGGCAAAGCCTATGCGCTAGTTAAAATCCACTTAAGCTGCATTCTGAGGCCTTAAGTGAGGCTTAAATGATGCCTAGGTTTTGTGCTAGCCTTCTGCAGGGAGGATGAATCCTAACCTTCTGTGAACTAATCAGTTCTGATGTCCTCTCTTCCATTTAAAGTCAGTGAATTATTCATCTTTATGTGTACAGTAACTTCTTGAAGGCTATTTTCTATGCAAATTTCTATTAACATCACAGCAACATCTCTAATGCCCACTGCCAGACATCAGGAGGCACTGCATGAGGGATCCCAGCCATTCTGACCTAGCCAGTCAAAAATCCACTGAAAGAAAAAACATAAATCATGTTCTTTAAATACATATTTACATAATAGACTGTAATGGCTCAGAAAAAAATCTCTTAGAGCATGTAAATAATGCATGTTTTCAGATTTGTCCAAGTCCATCCACACAGGCATCAATAGGGGAATCTGACACACTGCAGAGACACTCAGTGAGCTGCTCCACATGGCCTCCCGCACTGCAGCAGCCTTTTAAACACCCAGAAACCTTGAGGGCACAGAGGGGGTTCTGCCCTTCTGCTCTGATGAGACCCCACCTCCAATGCTGCCTCCAGTGCTGGTGTCCCCAGCACAAGAAGGACATAAAGCTGCTGGAGTGAGGCCAGAGGACGCCACAAAGATGCTCCAAGGGCTGAAGCAGCTCTGCTGTGAAGAGAGGCCGAGGGAGCTGGGGGTGTGTAGCCTGGAGAAGACTCTGCTCTGGGGGGAACCTTCAAGCTGCCTTCCAATAGCTGAAGGGATCCTGCAGGAAGGCTGCAGAGAGACTTTTCCTGAGGGTGTCCAGCCACAGGCCAAGAGGGAATGGTTTGAAGCTGAGGCAGAGCAGGGTTAGACTGGAGCTGAGGAAGAAGTTTTTCAGTAGGAGGGTGGTGAGACTCTGGAATAGACTGCCCAGGGAGGCTGTGGATGCCTCTTCCCGTGGTGTATTAAAGGCCAGGCTGGATGAGGCCTTGAGCAACTGAGTGTAGTTGAGAAGTGTCCCTACCCATGGCAGGGAGGTCAGAGCAGATCATCTGTGAGGTGCCTTCCAACCTGAGCACTTCCATGATACACACCTTACACGCAAGCAAAGACTTGATTTCCTACTCTTCCTGAGAACCTGAGCACTCATCCCCTGTTCCAAATCTGAATGCTTAGGTTTTCCAACAGTTTAAGTGTAGCTGTTTGTGATTCAGTATCTCCCCAGCACCTGCACATTGACATACAACCAGCAACACCACTGATCTACAACAAGAGGAGATGGCAGCATTTACAGAGGAAAAGATTCAGATTTAAGCCTTGGCATAAATTTTAACTGGCAATAGATTTTATGATTGCAGTTATAAAAGGTGGAAGATTGAGGATTAATCTGAATGGATATTCTGAAAATGTTGACCTTGCAAAAGCCGTGAGCTTGCACACCTCCTGCCTGTCACGCTGCCTCAGCATCACTGGTGTCTCATCAAGCTTCACCCTTCTAATTCAGAAACCCAGGAAGACTGGAATGTGCATGGAGCTCACATGAATGAGCAATGACACAGAAGCCACTACAAACCCTGTAGTGAGCAGAAATTATCTGCATATTAAAGCATCTGCCACTACCTCTCTTTCCTTTTAGCAACTTCAACAACTGCTGAGATCCTCTGCCAAGTATCAGGTAGCTACAGGAGGAGCCACAGACAGGCAGAAGAACCTGCTGTGGCTCCAGCCCTGGGCTTCCACAAGATCATCTCGGAGGCACAGATGAACATTCCCTATCGACTGGGAGCAAGTGCTGGTGGAGCACTGCAGCTGCAGTCTGATAGGAGCTCAGTAACATTCCATGAAGATAAAATATCTACTCCTCGTGCTGTGAGTTGAAATAAAAATCCTAGTGAAAGTCAGGTATGCTGATGTCCATATTCACTGGAAAGCACAACCGTCACTGGCCACAGCCCTGCCCCACAGAGGTAACAACTGAGACTTGCAGTGCTGCTCTCAGAGAAGAACACTCCTTCATATGAAGGAAACTCAAGTAGCATGGGGATTATAACATACAGTCTAAAAATACAATGTTTAGGGGGTTAGGGCTTTATTTTGTTCTGTTTTTTTTTTCCTTCTAAATTCATTATTTCCATATAAAGCACTCTGTGCAGAATTTTACACTCGGCTTCCATTGTTGAGATCATCCCAGCCTCAATTTTGAGTTCCCGAAGACACGCAGAATTAATTCTGAGCGGAACACTGGAAGAGGCCAGGGAAGGAATAGCTTTAGTCTACAAATAATAGCACCCAACCACAGGGGAGAAAAATGTACCCTCCCTCCTTAAATATGTAGTAAAAATAGTGCTGAAATGGCAGGCGGGTGCCTATCTTTATGATCTGGCCAGTGTGCCTCATTTCCATTCTCTCGCACACAAAGACAGATTGATTGCGTAAAGACGGCTCCGTACGCTTCGGAAAGAGGAACAAAAGGAAGCTCCATTATAAATTAATACGAGAAGTCAAAGATTTGTTGACTCAAGCTGTGTTAAGAAATATGTAATTTTGGACTTGCCTTTTAGGAAACTGCAATCTCATCAAAATGCCTGTTCTATATTAAAAAAAAAAGAAAAGCAAAAAGCAGCAGCAATATTCATGGGTTTGGTTCTGCCAGCGCGCACAAAGAGGAGATGCGCCATGGATGGCAACTCTTCCCTCACTTAGCTTACACTCTGCCTCCTCCCAGGCACAATCCCACCCTGCCATAACTGCTCACAGCATGGGAAAGAAAGGGAAAAGGAAAATTAATAGAAAAGGGATGTTTAATTAAAGAGCTTGTTTGATTATTCACCTTTCAGGCATCCTTGTTGACAAATCCTCTGTATTACAAAAACATGGATTTTGCCAAGGAGGAGAATCAAAACGATGATGTCAGCACATGGACCAAACTCAAAAACCTAAAGATATTTGCCTGGGTGTGTAAGGACTCAGACCTGAAATTCCAAACTCTGTCTGTGTGTGCTACGAAGCTTGCTCAGGTTTAATCATTTCTTCTGGGGGGTTGGGGGCTTTATTCTGGAGGAGCGCCCAATTATTTGGGATCGAATGGAAGGTTAAAACAAAGCAGAAAGGCTACAGACTTGAAGTCTGTAAGTAAAACTGCTCTCTTCCTTCAGTATGTTCTAACTGCCCTCCAAATAATTACAGAGTGGAGACTTGGCTGTCATTCATGTGTATCTATTCTATTGTGTGAAGAGAAAAAGAAAATGGTTGCCCATACATTAGCACATCACCCATGGCTAGTGCAATGACAAGATAGATTAGGATGTATATTAAATCTCACACATGACTGCCTTTCTGTATCAAGGTAAAAAATACTTGCTCTTACATACATTAGGGACCAGTGTTAGACTGACATCTACATTAATATTGACAGCATATCAACATTTTTTACATTAACTGAGTCAATAACTAGTCTAAACCTGGTAAAACTTAGATAACAGAAATGAAGAAAATATCTAGCGAGCAGCATTAGATTCCTGTATCTAAGAGGGAAAAAATTAACCCCCCAATACTACATCGTTTCTCGGAATTATCAATCCTACAGCAATACATCAGCCAGTGTATACAGCTGTGACTTGGTAATCCAATCTCATTTGTCAAACAAGAATTCTAGCAGATAAGGAATGCTTCTAGGAAAAGAAAAACCCTGCACAGACAATAACATAAATATTATATACGTAGGAAGCTGATTATAAAAAGCTGGATTAGCATCATTGTATTACTTCACCTCCCAAACATGACTTTCACAGACATGATGAAATTGTCAGGCAGTAATCCCACTTCCACAATAGCTGCTCGTGGCAAACGCACACAAACCCTGCGAAAAACTCCAGGCTCTTTGCCTGGCTTGCAGGGGAGCTAAAATGTTTATTTCTGGTTTTCCCATGTTGAGAGATACCTTGAAAGCAAAACTGCTGTGCAGGTTAGCTCAGGAGAGCTGTGAAATCCTCAGTAAACAAGCAGTCACTTCTCACTGCAAAGCAAGGGCTTGGTTCATGAATAATTAAATGCTGGTTTCCAATGACACCTAGCTATTTCATACTCTGCTCGCTGAAATCTGTTCTCTTCCAAATGAAGCTCAAGAAACTCCAACTATTAACACTCTAAAGGTGCCAATAGATGTTGTGAAGGTGCACGCTGAGTTCTGGGAGATACAAATGGTTGTTCTCCCAGATTCGCCATGCTCGTGGGGTAAGCAAATGGGAGTAACATGAGGAGATCAGTGCAGGAAAACTTTGGGAAGCAGCAGCCGTTAGAATTGGTCACTGGCCCAAAGCTGATGGTGACCGTTTGAGTCTTAGCAATCAGGTTGATGCAGCTGGAAGCATCCACAAGCATTATTACTTAGCAGAAACAAAAGCATTGGACAACCACACAAAGTTTTGGCCATTTTAGCCACACTAAGGAGCAACATTTCAAGTCTGACAAGTCAGAGAAGCTTTTGTTTAACCATCTCTCTCACTAAAGGCTACCTTCTGCCTCTGTTCTAGAGTACTATGGAAGATGAGGAGGGCTAGAGTGATATTCTTGGCAATATTTATCTCCAAACAATCCCATCTTTCATTTATGCAAGTCCTTGAGAGCAGTGATGAAATGGGACACAGAAAACCCAGGCCTATGGACATGAGCTCTGCCATCAGGCAATGCTATGGGTAAACAACGAGCAGGAAGAAGAGGCCTCTCTCTGCTGCTCTGCTAATGCTCTTCTGGGCTCTTCTAGCTCAACGTATAAAAGAAAAAGATGCAGAGAAATTCCCAGCATGGAATTGGAACTAGCTCTCCAGTGCTTGAGATGTTGACAGCATTCAGCCTGATTAATTAACATCAGTAAAGCCCAGTGAAAAAGGTTAAAAGAGCACTTTAACATGCAGTGATATTATCATGATCATTAGGACAGCATATTTCTGTCTTTGCTAATGTAGCTTCTTTTATCAGCTCAATCCACTGATGCAAGAGTGCAATTTCTCAATTACATTTTCATAAACAGATGGCAGGATTTAACAAATTAATGTCTGCAGTGATGGCAGGGTTAGAGGCTGGTACTGTTACATTTTTGCTCTGAAGCTTTTGATACCAAATCCCAACAGCGCCGCTCTCCTTAGCTGGCAGCGGTTTCACGTTCCTAGGGTGCAGGGCTGTGCTCTGATTGTTTCCATGTGAAAAGGGATGGGTGACCGTAGGCAGCCAGCTGGATTTATTAAATAATAGGTAAATTAATCTGTTCATCACATTTCCTAGCTATTTTAACCAAAACTTGGCCTCCCTGATGATGATCCTTCTGAGCTGCACTGCGCTGTTGCCTAAGTGCTATTGCAGAGCACAGCTTTTGTTCCTAAATTTTCCTCCTAACAAGGGCTAAACGATGCCCCATTTATAACGTTTTCGATTTGCAGGGTCCACATGTGGCCAGGGCCTAGGACTGCCAGACACAGTGTACGTTTCAGCAAGCTAAAGCTCATAAATCTCCAGAAATTCCTCACATCTATTATGTTTACCTTCTGCTGCTGATGAGCCTGTTGGGCTCTGTACAGAGGAAATTACAAGCGCTCCAGAAGATTTGGCGAGAAGATGCTAGGAGAAACAATGGGCAAAAAGAGAATAAAAATAATAAAATAATAATAATTCTTAAGTGAAACATCACATCCAGCTTTGGCTACCATTTACATATTTCAGACTACAGCCAGTAAAATGGAAATTCCACTGAAATGGAACAAATTGTTTCCCAAACTCCCTATCTGATGGATGTTACGGCTGAAATGAAGCACGGTAAGCCACGCTCAGTGTAACCTATGAAACTCAGCTGGAGTTTGAATGTGCAGGCTGAAATTCAGGCTGTTTACACACTTTCCCAGTTAAGAATCAAAAGCAGTTGTATCCCAAAGCTTTTGTTTGTTTGTTTGTTTGTTTGTTTTCATCTTCTTGCTCATTTCTACTAATCCATATTACAAAATGTCTTCCGTTACTTCATAGGTATTCGGAGCCTGTTGTAACAGCTGCTAACCGGTAAGGAAATGCCAGCAGAAGTATTTTATGGTCATAGGTTTAAATAGCAGTGGAAATTTGCTTCTAGTTAATGCCAACTGAACTTCTGATGTTCTAGGCATACTTTGCATAGTGATCAAAAACTAGTAGTTCAAACATCTCCCCACTTAATCCATGGCAGGGCTGAAGGCCAAGGGAAATTGAATTAGGTAATCACGGAAAGAAAATGAAGTTGCAAGGTCGAAAATTTGGTTGCTAAACAATAAAAAAAAAAACAAGTGTGCTGCACATCCCCCCCCACACACACACATCCTTGCACAACTCCGACATAAACACTGGTACTTTAAAAACCATGCTGAGAAGGATGGAAATCTATCCTGAAATTACAGGCACAGACGCCTCTTTGGTGTGTGTCCTTCCCCAGATCAGTGCCCTCCTTCCTGCCAGCAGCAGGGCTGGAAGGGCTCAAGGCTCACCTAGGCTACTGAGGGCCCTGAACAATGAGGGAAGGAAGGATGAGGTGGGAATTTTTCCCAGAAATTGACATGGCAACAATCTCATAGAACTAGAAATGGTTGCTCTCATCTCTACCCAATGGGGTGAAAGTCAGGGTGAGTGTTTCTAACAAAGGAGAAGTGGAGAAATACTTTGGCTTAGGTCTGAGCTGTATGACTGTACACCCTCCAAAAGCAAAGCAGGAGAAAGAACTCTCAACTTTTGGACACTAAACAAAAGTCTGCTCTTAATCTGGTGTCTTAGCAGCTTCATAGCCTTGCAGTATTCCTGCTTTTAAATCACACAGGACGTTTGGGCTGGCCAGAGGTACGGAGACACATCGTCAGCTGGTAACCTGCGGTACTGAACACCAAGATGTTCACCACACCAGCAGGGAAAAGCCCCATCTGACACAGCTGAGCATAAAGGTTGCTGCTTTGCTGCAACCAGAACAGAGAATGTGGTGGCAGTCTTGTATGCAGCCCAAAGATCTCACAAGATACTCTTGCCAATTATTACAAACAAGCCCCTATGTCTTGAACGTTGCTGTTCCTGAGGCTAACTACTGCCCACTATTAATTATAACCCCACCAAATTTTAATAACCTTTCCTCTTATCTCATTGAAAATCACTGCAGTGCCTTTGCAACCTTTAGTCGCAAATGCTTTTGGAATTGTTTGGCCTTTTGCCAGGATGGAGCTTGAGAAGGCTAGATAAGAGCCAACAGTTAAAAAAAGAGGTTTTTATTTTCCATTCTAATGAATAAAAACTGCTAAACTAAGGAGCGTTAGCAAGGGACTTATAAAAGATATGGCAGAGGTTATTAAAACACTATCCTTATTACAAGAATTTTTCCTCACTGATATCATTTGGCTTATTGAATGAGTTAACTTCTTTTTTTTCCTCCACCTTTTGTTCTCCTCTTCCTCCTTCACCCCTTCCTCCTCCCTCTTGCAACTGCCTAAAACCAGGAGGCTGACAATCAATTGCACAAGAGATTGTTGGTGAAGCGCCTTGGCTCTGCAGCATGCAGCGCTGCACTCCGGCTGACCACCAGAGAAACAACACCTCAGCAGGAGATGTTCTGGGGTGTCCCGGGGTGTGTGTCCCAGGGTGTGTGTGCCAGGCTCTTACTGGGCCTCAGACTGGTGAGGAGTGCTAAGGATGCACACGGACATGCGTTCACCACTGCGCCTTGTCCACAGGCAGTGGCAGAGCGGAGAGCCTTGGTGGCTGACAGAGCACTCACATTTTATGGTCTCCAGCACAAAGAATGTTAGAGAGCAGTGCCCACTTTAATCACCGCTGAGTCCTTCTTTCAACTGTACATATGCCAGCGAGGGT
>WAAF01015534.1:157478-170125 GCA_013400475.1 Tricholaema leucomelas
TGTTTTAACTCAGCTCAGTGCTACAGAGGTTACACTTGGTTATAAATACTGACTTTAACGTAAATGTTTATATAAATTTTCCATAAATCTGCATGCATGGAATAAACTTACATTTTCTCTAAACAAAAATGTTTCTCTTAATTATATGTTAGATACACTAAAATGTTAAGTAACGTAATTTGACGTTTAAGCCTAATTCAAACCAGGCACCACGACGTGAAACTTTTTCAAAAACCATTTACTGTGACCCGCAACAAATTTTTCGTTACCCAAAAAAAAAAAAGGGGGGGGGGGAGGGGGGGGAAGAAAAAAGCAAAAAGCAGAAAAAAAACAACCCTCTTTTCACAAGCATTGCTGACTCTGATTTCTGCCCACAGCATGTAACAGGATCCTCTTAAATTCTGATTTTTTTCAATGGAAAACTTTTACAACTCCCAAACATATTCCGTTACAGTAGTTTATTTCTGAAAGCCATGGCTGGCCGCAGCGAAGGTCCTGCCGTTGCACAGGCACAACAAAGGCTGCCCAGAGGAGGAGAGGTAACAGCCTGCAAAAACAAGCCCTGCGCTGGGGAGAGCCCCAGCAGCCTTTCCAACTCCTTACCCTGGGCTGCTTTTCCCTCCTGACATCAAATGGGACAGGTGGTATTTATTTGGACTAAGATTAGTTAGGTTATGGCTGGCATCCCCACGTTCTTGCAGGCCGTAGTTTCTGCATCAGATCAAACATGTTGATTTCTATTTACCTCTAGCCCTTGTCCCCCCACTGCCTTCCCCTAGCCCTCTTTCACCATCTGAAAGTGGTTACTGCCAAGTTACTGCCAAGCTGCCAGGTCTGCAGCCAGAGCAGCGTGGAGACATGACACATGCAGCGTCTTTCTGCAGACTCTACAGGCTCCTCTTTCCTTTGCCCTTGCTTTCCCTGTCTGAGCTTGTTGTGTGGGCACAAATATAAGCTGGGTGCAGAGTGCATTCAGAGCAGCTCTGAAGAACGACACTTGGGAGTGTTGGTTGCTGAGCAGTCCTCAGGAGCCAGCAGTGCCCTGTGCAGCCCAGCAGGCAGCTGTGTGCTGGGCTGCAGCCAGAGGAGTGTGGGCAGCAGGGCAAGAGAGGGGATTCTGCTCCTTGGCTCTGCACAGCTCAGACCTCATCTCCAATCCTGTCTCCAGCTCTGGTGTCCCCAGCAGAAGAGGGACATAGATTTTTTTTTAACAAATCCAGAAGAGGCCACAAAGATGATCCAAGAGCTGGAGCAGCTCTGCTATGAGAACACGCTGAGGGAGCTGCGGGTGTTCAACCTGGAGAAGAGTCCAGGGGGACCTTAGAGCTGCCTGCCAATAGCTGAAGGGAGAAGGGCCACAAGGATGATCAGGGCTGGAGCACCTCTGCTATGAAAACAGACTGAAAGCGTTGGGGCTGTTCGGTCTGGAGAATGGAAGGCTCTGAGGAGACCTTATTGTGGCCTTCCAGCATCTGAGGGGGGCTGAAAAAAGCTGGGGAGGGACTTTTTAGAGTGTTAGGTAGTGATAAAACTGAGGGGAACGGAGCAAAACTACAAGCGGGGAGATGCAAATTGGATGTTAGGAAGAGGTTCTTTCCCATGAGGGTAGTGAGAGACTGGCACAGGTTGCCCAGGGAGGTGCCTCATCCCTGGAGACTTTTAAGGCCAGGCTGGATGTGGCTCTGGGCAACCTGATCTAGAGTGAGGTGGCCCTGCCCATGGCAGGGGGCTGGAGTTGGATGATCTTTGAGGTCACTTCCAACCCTGACAGTTCTGTTCTATAACCTTCAGGAAGGCTGCAGGGGGATGTTTTTCAAGAAACAAGGGGAAATAGATTTAATTTGAAGTAGAACAGGTTTAGATTGGATCTTAGGAAGAAATTGTTCAGTACAAGGGCAGCAAGACTCCGGAATGGATTGTTCAAAGAGGTTGCGGATGTGCCCTCCCTGGAGATGTTAAGGGCCAGGTTGGATGGGGCCTTGAGTAACCTGGGCTAATTGAGAGGTGTTCCTGCCCATAGGCAGGGAGGTTGGATTAGACGATCACTAAGGTCTCTTCCAGCCTAAGCCGTTCTATGATTAAACCCCAGTTGTTGAAACAGTGGCAGGTCTGTGCCTGTGCTTTTCCCCACTCCTCACTGAGCTGCAGTAAAATAGAAAATGTCAGCCCAAGCACCTGTGGGCTATGGATTGGCACCTGGGAAAACAAAACACCCTCATTAGCCTCAGCAAACCTGCAAAGGAAGAGCTTCAGCAGCACCTCCTGCCCTCTGGCCTTTCTGCCAGTATCTGCTTCTAGAAATATGTCTACAGCTAGCAAAGCTTTGCTGTGCCAGTCGAGCAGCACATCCCCCTAACACCCAAAGAGGAAAGGGCAATCCAGAACATCACCTTCTGCACTGCCTCAAACACAGCTCTGCCTAAGGCCACGGAAAAAAGGGATAGAGATTTTCACCACAAAACACACACAAAAGCACTTTCTAGATCAGGAGATGAAATTAATACACATGGACGCCCCTTTTATTTTCCTCATGGAAACCAAGTAACCATTTAGAGCAATCTACATGCAGCCACTGCTCTCCAGAGCTGCAGCCCCTGTTCATGGCCGAAGCAGACAGGTCAGCTCCCAAACCAGCCTGCTGCCTTGCAATGCAGAGCCACTGGACCTGGGGCAGATTCTGACACCAGCTGGCCCAGACTGAATGAAAAATGCATTAATGTGAAGGAGCAAGGAGAATAAGACCATAGAATCATAGAGTTGTTTTGGTTGGAAAAGACCCTTAAGACCATCAAGTCCAACCTTCAACCTAACCCTTCAGCAGCCTCATTGCCCTAACCATCAAATGTAAGGGATGTAGGAACATGATTTTCCTAATGGCCCTCACCTGATGCCCAAAACTGTCTTAACTATTCCCAAAGCAGTGACTCAAAGGCTAGGCTGCATCCCCCCTGCTCCCAAACCAAGCTCTGTCCGTGCTCTCACGTTTTGGAGGACAATGCCAGCAACGCCTTGCTCCAGCATTTCCCAGCAGGATTGTCGTCCAAGGCAAGGGGAAAAGCTTTTCCCCTGGTTACTGAAGGGTGGAATGTACTCAGGGTTACACAGACAGGTGTCTGTTTTGGCACACCTGCACACAGCCACACACCCACGCAGCTTCCACGCACAGAGGTGTTGATGCACACAGAACACATTTGGTTGGCAGAGACCTTCCAGACCATCCAGACCAACCTTAGAGGCAGCACTGAAGGGTCAACACTAAGCCATGTCCCTAAGCAGCAGGTCCACAGCCGCTTCAACACCTCCAGGGACAGTGACTCCAGCACCACCCTGAGCAGACTACTCCAATGTTTGAGAAACCTTTCAGTGAAGAAATAAGTCCAAACATCCAGCCAGAACCTGACTCCAGAAGCCTCCTTTCCTTTTGACTAGGTCCAGCACCGTCCAGCCCAGAACACTGTCCCTTGTCACAGGAATGTGTGAAGAACAGCAGGCTCTGCCTTCCAGCTTGCCTCATCAGCTGGAATCTTTAATTCCAGGCACTTTTGCGTTAAATTTGCTTCTTTTTTTTGTTCGGGGTTTTTTTTTTCTCGCTAAAGTTGCAGCACCTCAAGCCTCCAGCCGCCGCTGTCCCCCACTCCCCAAGCTAGCCAAGCATATCAAGTGTGCCTGCAACACTCACAGCCTAATGAACAATGCACAAAAACAAAAGGAACAGCAAGGCTCCCATTATCTGATCTGCCTAAAACACAAAAACTGCCTGCTCTGCTACAGAGGAAGTGCCAGTAAGCCTGCAGGTGTGAGCCCGTTAAAAGAAAAGGCTTTGGCTAAATAGATTCTTTGACTGCCAGGGATTAGAGTCATGGCACCAGTGGTAACACACATCTTTTCCTTTAATTTACAAAATTTTCTCACGAGTTTGCAAGAGTTCACCCCATCAGGGGCTTTCTGAGGCCATTGAAATGTCTTAAGTTTTAATTAAGTTGGAGTTGTCAGAAGAAAGCTTTTTTGGCACAGAGTCAGGGTCATTAATTACTGCTATCTTTGTTTCTTTCAGAAAAAAGAACTCTGCTGACTTGTTGGGTTACTCACAGGGCCTACATTTTCTGTCCTGCAGCCCTTATTCACCTCCGAGCAAGGCTTGATGAAGCAGTTTACCAATTACTCCCATCAATCTGATTTACAAATCCTGCGGGTAACCTGAACTCCAGCAGCTTTTTACAGTAGCAGTGAGAGCAGCGTCGCTGGTAGAGCCACGGAGCATCTGCAAACCCCAGGCTTTCCCTGCCAAATGCCGCTCCAATCCCACTCCTGACTGTACCTCACAGCCACCCTCCCAGCCAAGCTGTCAGTCGGCAGAATTCGGAAGGCACACTGCACGGAAGGGAGCGGAACAAACATCACTGCCTTGCTCTCCTGCAATTGCAGGCTAACACTTCACCCTGCCTATCCGCCCCAGACCTGCAAACAAGCCAGCACTCAAAGCACAGGACCCGGCACCTGCCCTGCGGAGCAGGGGCAACCTCCTTGCAAGATGCCACTGACCAAAGCATGGGAAAGTCCAGGGCAATTAACTCCAATCGTTACCCTTAACAACTGCTCACCGCCCTAAGCAAGGGCGGGTTTGTAGGCTCCCTTTCTAGCAGATGCGTTCCCCTCATGCCACAGCCCACACCTGCCTGGCACTAATGTGCTGCTTCGTCAGCGTCGGAGATGGGAGCCCGGGAAAGGCTGTCTCCCTCATCAACAGAGATACCGGCCCTGAGGCTGGGGCCGAGCTGTGACAGGACCCAGCACCATGCTGGAGATCCGTTCACAGGGTCACAGAACTGTCAGGGCTGGAAGGGACCTCAAGGATCATCCGGCTCCAACCCCCCTGCCATGGGCAGGGCCACCTCACTCTAGATCAGGCTGCCCAGAGCCACATCCAGCCTGGCCTTAAACACCTCCAGGGATGAGGCTTCTAGCACCTCCCTGGGCAACCTGTGCCTGTCTCTCCCCCCCCTCATGGTGAAGAACTTCCCCACATCCAATCTGAATCTCCCCACTTGTAGTTTTGCTCCGTTCCCCTCAGTTTTATCACTCCCCAACACCCTAAAAAGTCCCTCCCCAGCTTTCTTGTAGCCCCCTTCAGATACTGTAAGGCCACAAAAAGGTCTCCTCGGAGGCTTCTCTTCTCCAGACTAAACAATCCCCACTCTCTCAGCTTGTCTCCACAGGAGAGGAAAGCAAGCTTCTGAGACCCAAGCCTGTCCATTTCTCGCCTCCGGTGATCACCAACTTCACATGCAGCCACAATTAACATGGATCCCTCTGAAACAACTCCAGCACAGATTGGTTTGGGGTGTATTAGAAGGGCTGTGGTCAGTATGTCAAGAGAGGTTCTCCTGGCCCTCTACTCTGCCCTGGTGAGGCCACGTCTGGAATGTTGTGTCCAGTTCTGGGGCACTCACTTTAAGAAGGACCTCAGGGAACTGTGTGAAAGAGTCCACTGTAGAGCCCCCAAGCTGCTGCAGGCAGTGAACATCTCCTGTGAGGCCAGGCTTAAGGAGATAGGGTTGGGAGCTGGCAGCAGAGGAGCCTGAGGGCTGCCCTCAGTGCTGTGGTCAAGATGTGCAGGGCAGTGTCAGGAGGATGCAGCCAGGCTCTGCTCAGGGATGGCCAAGGACAGTACAAGGGGCACTGGGGGCAAAGTGGAGCAGAGGAGGTGTCATGGGAACAGAAGGGGAAACTTTGTCAATGTGAGGGTGCTGGAGCCTGGAGCAGGCTGCCCAGAGAGGTTGTGGAGCCTCCTTCTCTGGAGCCCTTCCAACTCCACCTGGACATGTTCCTGTGTGCCCTGCCCTGGGTGACCCTGCTCTGGCAGGGGGGCTGGACTGGATGACCTTCCAAGGTCCCTTCCAAGGGCTGACATTCTGTGATCCTGTGATTTTCAAATACCCAGGCAATTCTTGGGTTTATAGAAAGTATCCTCCCTCCAACTCTCTCTCTGAATACACTGCTTGTTCATTTCAGTGAAGTTTGTTTTATCATGATCCTCGAATACCTTCAAGGCTGCAGAGGGCCAGTGTGAAACTACACTGTTTGTGCTGTTCTTAATCAAAACTTTGCCAAAATTATGTTGGGGGTTTGTTATTTTTTAGAAACCCTGACTTGGATTTCTGATTTCTGGAATATATTTGCCATTTTGAGCTACTCAGCTCAGCAAGTGGCTGCTCAGAGACAGCAAGGCTTGAGATGTCTGTGGCGTAGTATTATTTTGATCCTCCCTTGGGTATTTACTTAATTTCTCACCCATTTACTGTGCATCATACAAAATGGCAGAAGTGAGATAGAAGCTATTAAGCAGCTAGGAACACAACCAAGAACCCCAACCAGCTCTGGGAAGTTCAGATGCCTGCAAAAGAGGCAATCTGCTGCCAAAGAAACCACTTTGCTGCTACGTGTGATGCTTCTGTCTGCTGCCTCTGCTTCCTAAACCAAACCCCCAAAGTAACAATCCCCTCCAAATTCCATCAGCTGTGTACATTGGAGATGGAAAACTGGTGCTGCAGAGAGGCTGCAAAACTGTGTTGAAACATCTTCTAAACCACCCATCTCTGTCTATGGCACTGGATTTGTAATCACAGAATTGTAGGGGTTGGGAGGAAGCTCTAGAGATCAGTAAGTCCAACCTCCCTGCTAAAGCAGGGTCACCTAGGTCAGATGGCGCAGGATCATTTGCAGGAGGGTTTTGAAAGTCTCCAAAGAAGGAGACTCCACAAACTCTCTGGGCAGCCTGCTCCAGGGCTCTGTCACCCTCACAGTAAAGAAGTTTCTTCTCAGGTTGAAGTGGAACCTCCTTGGTTCCAGCTTAACCCTGTCGATCCTTGTTCTGTTACTGGCCACCACTGTAAAGAGCCTGGCTCCTTCATCTTTAAGGAACAGTTGAGTAATCTGGATGTCCATCAGTCCATTGGTCCTGATGGGATGCACCCACGGGTGCTGAGGTAGCTGGCACAGGGCATTGCCAGACCACTCTCCACCATCTTCAGTAAATCATGGAGCACAGGAGAGCTCCCTGGGGACTGGAGAAGGACAAACATCACTGCAGTCTTCACAAAGGGTAAGCAGGAGGACCCAGGCAACTGGTCTGGAGACCAGTCAGCATCAGCTCCACTGCTGGAAAGTCATAGAGCATCTTAGCCTTGGCACTGTCCTTAGGCATACCAAGGACAAGAGGTCATTAGGAGCAGCCAAATGGCTTTACCAAGGGGCAGCCATGTTTGACCAACCTGATAGACTTTGGTGAGGACATCACCAGGTGGACAGATGATGGCAGAGCAGTGGATGTGGTTTCTCTTGATTTCAGTAAAGCCTTTGACACTGTCTCCCACAGCATCCTTCTGGCTAACCTGAGGCAATGTGGTCTGGGTCATCAGGGACTGAGATGGATGGGAACTGATCGAAGGGAAGAAGTCAGAGAGTTGTGGTCAATGTTATGGAGTCCAGTTGGAGGCCTGTAGCTAGTGGAGTCTCACAGGGGTCAGGGACCAGTTCTGTTCAATATATTAATCAATGCCCTGGCTGAGGGCACAGAGTGCAGTGTCAGCAACTTTGCTGATGACACCAAACTGGGTGGAGTGACTGCCACACCAGAAGGCTGTGCTGCCATTAAGACAGACTTGGACAGGCTGGAGAGGTGGGCAGGGAGAAATGGATTCACTGAGGGCAAGTGTAGAGTCTAGCACCTGGGAAAGAACAACCCCAGGGAGCAGGATAGGTTGGGCACTGGCCTGCTGGAAGGCAGCGAAGGGGAAAAGGACCTGGAGGTCCTGGTGGGTGGGAGGTTGACCCTGAGCCAGCAATGTGCTCCTATGGCCAGGAGGCTGGAGCCAGGCTCTGCTGGGTGATGCCCAGTGACAGGACAAGGGGCAGTGGTGGAAGCTGAGGCATAGGAAGTTCCATGGAAACATGAGGAGGAATTTTTTCACTTGGAGTGTGACAGAACCCTGGAACAGGCTGCCTAGTGGGGTTGTGGAGTGTCTCTCTCTCTGGAGATATGCAAGACCTGCCTGGATGTGTTCCTGTGTGACCTGCTCTAGGTGATCCTGCTCTGGCAGGGGGGTTGGACTGGATGAGCTTTCAAGGTCCCTTCCAGCCCCTGACATTCTGTGATTCTGTGACCTTGACACTCACCCCTCAGCCACAGACATTGCTACATTCCCATCTCAGGCTTTTCTTCTCTTGATTAACCAGCCCCAGATCTCTCAGTCTTTCCTCACAGGAGAGATGGTTGCCAAACCACCATGGAACTGCATCAATGTTTGCTGCTGTTTTCCACCTTAGCTAAGCTACTCTGACACCAAAACCAATGCAGCCCATGTGCTTGTGCCAACAGGATCAGTCTAGATGGGGACACATGGATGTCCACACATGCCTGAATCCCTTCTTTCCACACACAATCCCAATGCCACCAGCTTGGTCAGTGTATACCTGCCACTTTGTGCTAGTTTGAGCCTAGCTAGAATGTTTTGGTGAGAAGGACTAAATCATAGGCTGTGAAATGAAAACAATGGTGATGACTACTTCCCTCATGGTCTTGCTGAGATGTGTAGAAAAGGAAAAGCAAAACATAGATAAAGTCACTTGCTCTCTTCCCTTTGGGCTTGGCTCTCAGCTCCTCGCCTGCTGGGGAGCTGGGGCTGCTGGCTGAACTCCATCTTGCTTTCTAACCTCACCCTCCATTTGCTTTTTTGGCTGATTCACCTTTGCTTCTTAATCCCCCTGGCCAAACNCTAAAGCGCTCTTGAAGTGGCAGCCTGGGAGAACGAAACCTCAGGGCCTTAACCTCTCTCATCTTTATGTTTTCCATAGGCTGCAGCTACCACTGGTGTGAGTTATGGTACCTGCAGGGACAGCACTGGGAACAGGCAGCTCAGAACTTGGAGCTGTTTTCTCTCTCCTCTAGTAAGGACTCTGCAGAATTCCAGCTCACTTGTATGATTTCCCTTCTGCAGTTGAACAATATCTCTCAAATCCATCTGTCTGTTTAAATAAATACACACAGAAATAAATACACTGATAAGAAGAGACCTTGCAGGCTGGCAGTGTCAAAAAGCCCTCTAAGAGGCTTACATGTTTTATTCTCCAGCTAAATGTGCAACTCCAGCCCTTTGCAGTTGTGATGAGAAATGGGAAAGTTTAATAGCCCAGTTCTGATCTTAACTGCTGAGCGTGTGCTCTGGCATATATGCTCTAAAAAGTGGAAAGCCTGCCATCAACACAGCAAATCAAAAGCTGCCTTAACAAGCTGCTTTAACAAGGTATTAAGATGCGTATTCAACAGAGGAGGTGGAGACTCGAGCTCTGCAAATTGATTGACACAAATGGAGCTCTGCTAAGAACAAGGAGCTTGTACAGCTTTTTTGAGCATTCATTTCAACTTCTGCTTTTCACCCTGGGCTGAGCAATTTGTTTATTTTATTTGTTTGTATTTAATAAATAATACTTATTCCTTGATATTTATTTGTGTGATAGAGAAAGCAAACAACTACTGCTTCATAGAATGATAGAACTGCTTTGGTTGGGAAAGACCTGTAAGATCATCCAGTCCTATCAGTATCTAACTTTGCCAAGGCTGGGCTAAACCATGGACCTCAGCACCACATCTCTGCCTCTTGGAAACACGTCCAGCAATGGGGATTCCACCACCTGCCTGGGCAGCATGTGCTGGTGGTTGGGAAACCTTTCAGGGATGAAGTTTCTTCTCATATCAAACCTAAACCTCCCCTGGTGCACCTTGGGGCCATTTCCTCTTGTCCTGTATAAAATGTGACTTCTAACTGGCTGAAAAACACTCAAACTGCAAATGTCTAAAAATCTGAAAGTACAGGTAAGGATAAGTGTGATTTAAAACAGCCTTTTCTTTGGACAAGTCTTCCTTCATATCCTAATCTCAGAGTCCAACCACAGATCACCTCACAGTGAAGTGAACCACTTGGGCTAGGGGGGTTTGGTGCCAAGAAGCCATGGTTGCCAAAATACCTGACCAGGAAAAAAATGCAAGGAAGATATCTGATGTGCAAAGACAGTCGGTTAAAGAACCACTGCTCTTCACTTTACTTACCTCATGTGAAAACATGAGAATTACAGCTGAAAGAGACAGCAGCATACATCCAGTCATGCAGCATCACTGCCTGTTAGATGCTCCAAAATTCATTGTCCATTCTCATTCACCACCAGAGAGCTTCCCATTCCTCCACCTATTCTTGGCTCTCATTGTACCTGCCTGAACATGAGCCAGCAGTGTGCCCAGGTGGCCAAGAGAGCCAATGGTATCCAGGCCTGCATCAGGAATGGTGTGGCCAGCAGGAGCAGGGAGGTCATTCTGCCCCTGTACTCTGCACTGGTTAGACCTCACCTTGAGTACTGTGTCCAGTTCTGGGCCCCTCAGTTTAGGAGGGACATTGAGATGGTTGAACGTGTCCAGAGAAGGGCAACCAGGTTAGTGAGAGGCCTCGAGCACAAGCCCTAAGAGGNCTAGCCTTGAGCTCTGTGGTGAAGGGTTGGACTTGATGATCTGTGAGGTCTCTTCCAACCTTGGTGATACTGTGAGACTGTGATACTGTCCGACATGCCCAAAGCTGTGTGCAGATCACAGCTTACCACAGGCTGGGAAAGGGCTCTGGCCCTCTCCGCCCTATGAATTGATGCAAGCAAGAACAAAACTGCTGGGGAGGGGGCCAGCCGGTCGGGTCACATTGCAGACTCCTACCCAGCTTGCTGCCCACTCTCGCCCCCAGGCCCTGGCTCAACGTCAGCTCTCTCCCAGCACCTCTCTCCTGCCGCGTATCTGCGTTCTGCATTATTATTTCAGCAGATGTATCGGATTCCATCTGCCAGGCTGAATCCCATTTTGTGATTTCCTGTCCATATTTCCAGCCTGTCCTCACTTCTTTTCATATCTTCGCACTCTGTCCTCGCTGCTGTTGGCAACACCTCCCCGTTTCAGAGCGACCTGCAGCTGTAATGAATGGTCTGTTTACCTCCCCTCCTTAATCACAGGAGCAACAAATTAAGGCTTTCACTCCCATCTGCAGAACACCTCTGGACACCTTCCTTACTCCATCCCCAAAAGAGCAACCGGCACTGCAACCAGCTGGAAAATTCCCCTGGCAATGTGGGCACATCCCAGTCCAGCTGCCCTAAACCTCCCACACAATTCTTTATCTACCCTTTCAATTCAACAGAGCCCTCAGAAGTTACTTCCTCCCTATTATTTTTTTTTATTAAATCACAGCTTCCAAATATTTTTGCCTGCTTTTCTGCACTTAAATTAATTTATTGCCCTCATTATGTCACGTTCTCTGGAAACTGCATTCCTGTGCTTCCTCAGGAAGCGGCTGAAGGTTCGCTTAGACCTCCACGTTTCACCTCCATGTCTCCTTCACTTTCTCCTTCGTGCTTCCCGGAGGAGAGCCGGGAATAGTGGAGGGAGTTCCACCAGGTGTTAGGATCCCTCCATCTTCTCGAACCCTCACAAGTTCCTGGGTGTGCCCCTTTGGGACCAGGTGCTGGAAAGGGTAAAAGGGAGAGCCAGAGACTTTCCAGCCCTGAAGCCTGTGGGAAAGCGAGCCCAGAAGACCACTTCTGTTGCTTTATCTGCACACTCACTTTTATTTCCCTCCCTTGTGTGACTGTCTGTGTGGTTCAGGAGCAAACTATGGTCAAGTGCAACAGCTTCATCTTATTCATCTCCACATCAGGCAGTTAGAGGGGCCAGGAAACAGGGAAGAGGCAAGCAGCACCTGCCTGGATATTCTTGGCCTCCTGGAAATGCCTTTGGGCTTGGCGAGTGGAGACAAGAGAAAGTATAGAGTAAAACTTTCAGCATCAGGCAGTAATATCCCTTATCTTATTCCTTAATCATGGCTTCTCCTTCAAGCAGGCCACAAATCTTTGTGCAGTCATGAAGCCGGAGAGAGCAAACACAAAGACCCCTGCACTCAGACTATGCTCACTCTTAGCAGCGCTGCACGTTTAGCTCCTCCTCACCTAAGACAGAGGAAGCCACAAGTTAAACTGCTGTGGACTGAGGATGGTTTCTTGTAGCTGTCAGACCAGCAGGCTTTACAAACAACAACAGGCAGCCCTAGGGCAATTACCAGAGTTCCTCTTTTCTCCCTTTTCTTTTATTAAAGATCTTTAGATAACAGCATTAGCCTGGCTTTACCCAGGCCTCCATTGTACTTTGCTGTTCAATCATAATTGCCAGTGATTATGTAAATTCATTATCTATGTCTCTTACAGCCACACCATGCTTATCACCCAGACCTGCTGATTTATGGTTATTCCATTTTTTCTAAGTATTACCTTACCCTTCATTTCTTTTTTTTTATCAACAGCTATTTTGCACAGGTCTTAATTACTTCATCTATTATGTCCTTACTCCTTTTATTTTTCTTTTCAAAGACTGATTTTGGAGGTACATCAGCTCTGTACATCAGTTCAGAAGTAGCTTTCATTTTGCACCCTCTTCATTTATTAGTGAGCTTTTTTCAATCCATGATTTCCTTTCTTCTCCCATATACGTGAAATGCTGTTCTTGTTTCCCATGACTTCTTTGCTAAGTATTAACTCCTGCTTTTGCATTACTTAGAACAGAATAG
>WAAF01015534.1:173852-228852 GCA_013400475.1 Tricholaema leucomelas
GGCTCCAGCAGTTCCATGTCCTTCTTGTGCTGGGGGCTCCAGAACTGCACACAGTACTCCAGGTGGGCTCTAAGGAGAGCAGAGTAAAGGGGCAGAATCCCCTCCCTTGCCCTGCTGGCCACACTGCTCTTGCTGCAGCCCAGCACAGGGTTGCTGTCTGGGCTGCATGTGCACACTGCAGGCTCATGTTGAGCTTTTCATCAACCCAGACCCCCAGGCTCTTCTCCTCAGGGCTGAGATACCCTGGTACAATTCCACCTGCCAGAGTTCAGTGGTCACGGACAAATGAAAAATCATTACTTGCAAGGCTATGGAAAATAAATTTGAGACCAGTAATGGAACACAAAATTGGCATTCCTGGCCCTGAATGATGAAGTAAACAATAAAATCTCCTTGCTAAACCATATGACAAGTTCCTGGCTTCACTGCCACCCCCAGCCTGCCGGAACGTGCGCATGCGGCTGGCACCGCACCTTTACGTAGAGAGCACCAGCTCTCAGTTTGCCATAAGGTAGGCAAGAACAGCAGAGGATGCTTTGGAAAGCAAGTCAATTCTTTCATCTTTTCCATCTTTCAACCCTCAGCTTTGAAAGGAAAATAAAGCTGAAATTGCAAATTTCAATGCTGGTTTTGAATGTGTGGCTATGCAAAGCCCATATGTGCAAACAAAGCCCCAGGAAATTAGTGCACCCCAGTGCAAAGAAATGTCCTGAGCGCTCTCCTCCTCCTGAGCTCTCTGCTTTTTCAGGTGGCTGCAGCGAGACCTCTTGCAATAATTGAATATTCCAATCTTTGATAGTTAATTGTGCTGGATTACTGTTTGGCAATGAACCAGCTGGTTGGCCTGGGGACAGATCATTTTATTTAACGGCTCATCACCAGAACCTCACCAGCATGCAAACAGAAATCAGCCGCTCTGTCGCTGCCAAGAAGCTGTGAGAAGGCAGGAGGCTAATCACACCTGGGAGACACTCACCTCGAGACATCTCCAGGTAAGCAACCACTTTAAAAAGGAAGGTGAAAGGCTGAAAACCACCAGAAAACTTGGGAGTGCTGAAAACCTACAACTCCAAGGCAAAGAAACACTTTTATCTAAAGGGAAAATCAACTGAGCCCAAAACAAGCAGGCTTTTTTCTCATGGTTAATTACCATTACACTTACAAGAACTTGTTACTTATTGTTTGTATTATTTAGGCTTGAGGGAGGAAGATGTGAAGGGTCCTGCTCCAAAAAAGCTTCAAGGAAAGTAATTTATGAGGGCTCCCAGATAAGAACCTTTAGATTTGACATTATGATTTCTATTATAAATTGTTTTATTTAAAAAGTAAAACATGATGTAAATTAATTCATCCCTCCAGCAACATGTAGAAGTGCCTCAGACATGTTTCAACAAATGTTCAGGCTTCAGCTATGTTCATTACCATGCTCTGCTATGATAATAAGTGCTCTGGAAATCAGTAAGTAAAAGCACACAGTGCCCCATTTAGAAAGGCAGCAGCCTTAGCACAAGCTGATGGCATCAGCACTGCTGTGTCCTCTGCTCTGCCTGCCTACCAGAGATGACCTGCAGGTCACTGAAGTTTTAGTGGGGGTGGTAGCAAATATCAGCAGTTCCCAGGGAAGGAAAGAACCAGCTGCTAAAAGTGAGTGTTTTCATCCCTAAGAAAACGTGGGGAGTGAGTGGGGAAAAGAGACTAAAGCTTATCATAGAGCCACAGCATGGAAGGGACCTCCAGAAAGCATCCAGAGCAGGGGCACCCAGGGCAGGTCTCACAGGAACACATCCAGGAGGGTTTTGAGTATCTACACAGAAAATACTCCGCAACCTCTCTGGGCAGCCTGCTCCAGGCTCCAGCACCCTCACAGTGACAAAGTTTCCCCTTCTGTTCCCGTGGCACCTCCTCTGCTCCAGTTGGCACCCAGTGCCCCTTGTTGTGCCATTTTCCTATGCATTTTTAATGCCAATCCTCACATTTTTTTGGTCTTTTAATTTCCAATCTTCAAAACAAGACTTTGAATACTTCACAGAATCATAAAATCGTAGAATCATAGAATCAACCAGGTTGGAAGAGACCTCCAAGATCATCCAGTCCAACCTATCACCCAGCCCTATCCAGTCAACCAGACCATGGCACTAAGTGCCCCATCCAGGCTTTGCTTCAACACCTCCAAGGACAGTGTCCACCACCTCCCTGGGCAGCCCATTCCAATGCCAATCACTCTCTCTGCCAACAACTTCCTCCTAACATCCAGCCTAGACCTCCCCTGGCACAACTTGAGACTGTGTCCCCTTGTTGCCAGGTTGCCTGGCAGAAGAGACCAACCCCACCTGGCTACAGCCTCCCTTCAAGTAGCTGTAGAGAGCAATGAGCTCTGCCCTAAGCCTCCTCTGCTCCAGGCTGCACACCCCCAGCTCCCTCAGCCTCTCCTCACAGGGCTGTGCTCCAGGCCCCTCCCCAGCCTTGCTGCCCTTCTCTGGACATGTAACAGCACCTCAACATCTCTCTTGAGGAGCCCAGAACTGGGCACAGCACTCAACGTGTGGCTTGACCAGTGCTGAGTACAGGGGAAGAATAATCTCCCTTGTCCTGCTGGCCACACGGGTCCTGATGTACGCCAGGATGCCATTGGTTCTCCTGCCCGCCTGGGCATTGCTGCCTCATCTTCAGCTACTCTCTACCAGCACCCCCAGGGCCCTCTCTGCCTGGCTGCTCTCCAGCCACTCTGTCCCCAGCCTGCAGTGCTGCTTGGGGTTGTTGTTGTTGTTAAATCTCACCCCATGGACCTCTGCCCACCCATCCAGCCTGACCAGGTCCTTCTGCAGGGCATTTCTACCCTCCAACAGCTCCACAGCTGCTCCTAGCTTGGTGTCATCTGCAAACTCACTGATGCTGGACTCAATCCCCTGCTCCAGCTCATCAATAAAGGTATTGAACAGGACTGTGCCCAGCACTGATCCCTGGGGCACACCACTGGTGCCAGCTGCCAGCTGGATGTGGCACCATTCACCACCACTCTCTGGGCCCAGCCCTCCAGCCAGTTCTTGACCCATATCAGAGTGAATCTGTCCAAGCCAAGAGCTGCCAGCTGTGCCAGGAGCTTGTTGTGGCAGACAGTGTCAAAGGCCTTGCTGCAGTCCAGGCAGACTCCATCCACAGCCTGCCCCACATTCACCGGGCAGTGAACCTGATCATAAAAGGAGATCAGGTTGGTCAGGCAGGACCTGCCCTTCCTAAACCCATGCTGGCTGGGCCTGATTCCTTGGCCATCCTGTAGGTGCTGTGTGATGGCACTCAAGAAGACCTGTTCCATGCCCTTGCCTGGCACTGAGGTCAGGCTGGCAGCTCTCTCATTTCCAAGTTCCTCTTTCTGGCCCTTCTTGTGGATGGGATCACATTGGCAGCTTCCAGTCTTTGGGGACCTCTCCAGTGAGCCAGGGCTGTTGATAAAAGATGGAGAGTGGCTTGGCCATGTCATCTGCCAGCTCTCTTAGCACCCTAGGGTGGATCCCATCTGGTCCCATGGACTTGTGAGGATCCAAGTGGCTCAGCAGGTGCCTAACTGCTTCCTCCTGGATTACAGGGGGACTATACTGGTCCTTGATTCCACCTACCAGCTTCAGAGGCCAACTGTCCTGGAGACAACCTGTTCCACTGTTGAAGACTGATGCAAAGAAGGTGTTAAGCACCTCTGCCTTTTGCTCATCCTTTGTCACTCTATTCCCCTCTCTATCTAATAAGGACTGGAGGTTGTCCTTGCCTCTTCTCTTGCCATTAATATACTTAGAGAAACATTTTTATTCTCCTTACCAGCAGTGGCAGCCTAAGTTCCAAATGGGCTTTTGCCTCTCTCATTTTTTTCCTACAAGACCTAGCAACATCCTTGAACTCTTCCTGGGATACCTCCCCTTTTTTCCAAAGGTGATACACCTTCTTTTTTATCTTTAGTTCCATCAGCATCTCCTTGCCCATCCAGCCTGGCTGCCTCCCTCATTGGCTCACCTTTGGCACATCAAAACAGCTGCTCCTGTGCCTTCAGGAGTTCTTTCTTGAAGCAGGTCCAACCTTCCTGGACCCCTTTTTTTTTAAGGTCTGTTTCCCTACAAACTTTCTGAGCTAGTTCCTTAAATAAGCCAAAGTCTGCCCTTTGGAAGTCCAGTGTGTAGGTTTTGTTGATGCCCCTCCTGGTTTCACCAAAAAAAAATTTCTTGTAATCAAGGACATATCAGACACTGAACTGATAGGAACAGATACTACACTTGGTCTTAGCCGAAAGGCTGAGAAGCAATGAGGAAATGCCCTAAAACTATGCCAGGGGAGAGTCAGGTTGGAGATGAGGAAAAATGTCTTTGCTGCAAGAGTGGTCAGGGATTGGCACAGGCTGCCCAGTCAGGTGGTGCAGTCTCCATCCCTGGAGAGGTTCAGGAACTGTGTGGGCATGGCACTGTGGGACACAGTTTAGTGGCCATGGTGGTGATGAACTGATAGTTGGACTGGATGATCTTAGAGGGCTTTTCCAACTGAAACAATTCAATGATTCTATAAACATTTTAAGGTTTCCTTGAACAAAAGATTTGTAGGAGAGCCTGACACATGTGTTAGAAGCAGAGGTCAGAGAGAGCACATCGATGGCTTTACAGGTTGTGAATTTATACTGAGCAGCCTGTGCTCACCTAGAGGAGAAAACAGCACTGGGTAAGAACAGCAGCTAAGGTGGAACCTGTCTGCAGAGCCTGATGTGTTACATGTCTGACTGCACACAGAGAGCTAACAGGTCATGGAGAATGGGTTGGTTGAACACCTCCAAAGAGGAAGCATCCACAGCCTCCCTGGGCAACCTGTGCCAGTGTCTCACCACCCTCACTGGAAAGACACAAACATGCCCAGACGCAAATCCAGTGTCACAAGGGTAACACTTCCTGGTAGTCCAACTAATGACTTCAACTTGATTGTGTTAAACATCACAGTTACAGTCAAAATCAAGAGCTGCAGAAGGAAGCACATTCATGGAATCAGAGTCACTAAGGTTGCAAGAGACCTCTAAAATCACGGAGTCCAACCATCAACCCAACACTACCTTGCCCACTAAACCAGATTCCAAAGTGCCACGCCCACACAGTTATTGAACACCTCCATGGAAGAGGCCCTACAAATACACACTGATAGTAAAAGCAGTCTAAGAGCCAGAGGCAATAACCAGGATCACCCAGAAGCATCTTGTGCAAAGCAATGTACAAATGGAGCAGGCAAGTCGCCTTCTGCTTCTGCCAGTAGTAGTATCACAAAAACGATGGCTTTTTTTCCCCAGATAAATGTCAAATAACCTTTTGGGCCACGGATAGCCTGCAATATTTGCTAATTTACTTTGCCTGATAATTGCTTCACTGGAGGCCTGAATTTGCCTTCATTTGCCATGTCCAAATCAACAGGATGAGTTAAGTGCAAGGACAGCAATAAGCAGAGCCAGTGCAATTAGCCAGGGTTACAAACAACAGCTCTGTTAGGCGGCTAGTTGTTTGGACACTAGGGCCACGGAACTCTAAGCAACTTAAACATCTGTACAAGGACCAAACAAATCCCAAAGAGTGAACTCCTGTAGTCTTTACTCGAACAAAATTCCCAAGCACTCATGGGATTTGACCCCTAGCTGGGAATATGCACAGGTTCAGACTGTCTTTTTCAAGCTCAAACATGGAAATTCTCTTTGGACCAGAGAAGTCCTCAGGGAAGGGCTTTCTGATACCACAAGCATCCAAGACATCGGTCTGGGCTAATCACTAACAGGTTAGCATCTCTGAAAAGAATACTGTCTAACAGCAGAGGAATGTGGGGTCTGGTTCTCATAAAATCTCAAACCTGGGACAAAACAGAATAATCTGGTAGAGCTACCTCTTTTTTCATCTGAATTAATAACACATTATCAGTTTGGTAAGAAAATATGAACTGTTACTATCAAGCTTCCAGATACACAATGAGCCTTGGAAGCAAACGCAGCAGTAAATATTTGCTACTGCACGTTCACCTTGAGCAGTTGTTGAATTTATGTTTTCCTTCAGTATTGTTACACTTTAGAAGCAGCTGATGGATGACTGCTGTTGCAAAACTGTAAAACAGTCTCAATTTGAACATCCTTCGAAAAATGATCAATTAAACAAAAGCACCCAAACAAACCAGCCAAGCCACCACAGCACAGAATAATCAGCAGCAAAACCATGATTTCCCTCCCTGAAGAAAGCCAAGCGAAGGGAAAGGCCAAGTTCTAACATGTGCCAACCAGTTTGCTTTAAAAAGAACTGACACAAAATTCAGCCCTGCTTATCAGCATCACCTCTTTGCTCCTGTTACTTCCCAAACAACTGACACTGGTTGGTTCTTTGGTTGGGTTGTTTTGGTTTTTTTAGGGGGGAGGTGGGTAGGCAGTGGGGTGGAATTTCAGCTTTAAAGGCTGAGCTTCAGATGGTAAAGGGCAGATATTTACAAAGCATGAACAAAGCAGCCTGGTACCTGCGAGTGCTCAGCACCTCTGCACACACAGGTGTAAGGAACACAAAGCAGAGCATCCACAGAAAGTGAGTCCTTTTGAACAGCTGGTACAAAGTGCTGGTGAACCTGTGCTGGCCACCTCGCCAGGCTGAGAGATTTGTATTGCATCCACAGGGGAGCAGATGCCCGCAAAGCAAAGAGGAAATCTTGTCCCCTGGGGAAAGCCTGCAGAGATCAGAGGATCTCGGTACTGCTGCAGACACTCTGCTCCCGGCAGGCATCTTAATTCCACTTACAGGGGGTTCTCTCCAGCTACAATGTCCTGAGGACAGAGAGACTTGAATTTTTTACATCTCTGCTCCTTTTTCATGGGAATCTTTATGGCATGAGGAGGAAAAGGTGTTACTGAGCATCCTTCAGCTACCAGACAGTCAGCTTGTATCTGCTAGCAGCTGGACTCAGTGCTCAGGAAGACCCTTTCCAGACTTACGATTCCCTGTGTCCAGTGCCTGTCCTGAGAGAGATTCTAGATGTGCACAGCAATACACATAGAAACTCAGCATGAAAACAGATGGACTACAGTAGGTCCCCATGTCTCAAAAAAGGAAGGGGCAAAACTCCTGGAGCCCCAGAAGTTCATATGGAAAGATGAGATCCAAATATCAGGTCTGGTGGAGAAAAGAAACTGCGTAAGGGAAGGGTGATTTAAAGCATTTTCTGACAGAGGGCAAAATAAATGAATTCTGATTCTGAAGTTCCTCTAAAATAACAGACATTTGTCCTGAGTACTTATCCCTAGTTATTATATTGTTTTAGCCTACTGAACAGCAAAACAAAACCAACAAATTCCCTCTCCATAAACAAACCCAGAGTAAGAAAGCCACCATCAACACCAGCAAAAACACCCAGTGATGGAAAGTGAATCCCACTTTATCACTCTGCCTGGAATTCCAGCTGCAGGAATACAAAAGCTTGATATGTTTTTAAAGCATTTTAAACACATACCAACAGTACTTGGCAACAGGCCAGGAGAAAAAATTCCATCAGAAGTGACAGTCTCTCAAACACATGTTAGCAGTAACCGCTACTGAGCCTGAAGAAATAAATGAAAGGCTACACCTTTGGCAAGGCACCACTTGGCACCTGGTCAAAGATTCAGAGCAGCCAGGTACAGATCTACTTTAAATATACAGTGGGCTCGGCACTCTGCATGGAACACATCTCCCCCTTGAAGAGACCTCTTTTGTCCCACAAGTTTTCAAATTAAGGGCTCTTCTAAAAAAGTGAAACACTAAGCAACTTGTATTCCACAGCTGACAAAAAGCCCTGGCAAGGAACTCTCACCAAATCTAATTATAGAATCAGAGGCTCCTTCTGGTTGGGAAAGACATTTAAGATCACCACATTCAGCCCTGAGCTAACTCCCTAGCGTGTCTGCTGATACACCGTGTCCCTCAGCGCCACATCTCTGCCTCTTTCAAACCCCTCCACGGATGAGGATTCAAGCACCTCCCGAGGAAGCCTGTTCCAGTGGCTGACAACACTTGCAGTCAAGAACTTTAGTGTCCAACCTAAACCTCCCCTGGGGCAACTTGAGGCCATTATCTCTCATCCTATCACTTGTTACTAGAAGGAAGAGACCAACCCCAATCTGGTTTCAGCCTCCTCTCAGGGAGCTGTAAAGAGCCATGAGGTCTGCCCTCACCCTCTTATTCTCCAGACTAAACACCCCCAGGTCCCTCAGCTGCTCCTCCCCAGCCCTGTTCTCCAGACCCTCACCAGCTTTGCTGCCCTTCTCTGGACCTGCTCTAGCCCATCAACATCCTTCTTGGAGTGAGGGGGCCAATACTGACCTCTCAGTGGCCTCTCAGTGATGAACACTTGGAAGTTGTTGCAGAAAGCAGCTCTACCTGAGTGTTAGTTAACCCCCCCTCGTTTTACCAACAGGAGAGTACAGGAGATGGAATTTTAGGTGAGAATATTTCCTTCAAAATGTTCTCTCTGACAGATGTGACAGAAGGGTTTATTTTGATGCTGGGTGTTCCTTACACATCACAGCCTGGAAGGCCTTCATCACAGATTCATAGAATGGGTTGGGCTGGAAGGGACCTTCAAGTTTTAACCCCCCTGCCATGTGCAGGGACACCTCCCACCAGCCCAGGCTGCTCAAGGCCTCACACAGCGTGGCCTTGAACACCTCCAGGGAGAGGATATCCACAGCCTCCCTGGGCAACCTGTGCCAGTGCCTCCCCACCCTCGCTGGAAAGAACTTCTTACTCATGCCTAGTCTCAATCTGCTCTCTGGATCTTAGCAGTCAGTTAAAGAAGGGGAGACAAACACAAATTCAATATAAAGCAGCGATGTTTCTGGGGTTAAAGTTACCCAGAAAATCCATGCTGGCTGCATTTTTCCCTGCTCCATAACAGCACAACCTCAGCCAAACAGAAGACCTCCAACAGAAACAGGACAAGGGACAACAAACACCAACTGGAACACAGGAGAGCCCACAAAAGCAGGAGGAAAATACCTGTCAGTGTGAGCACGGCAGAGCCCTGGAGCAGGCTGCTCAGAGAGGCTGTGCAGTCTGTCTCTAGAGACACTCAGAGCCATGCTGGATGTGTTCCTGTGTGGTTTGCTCTGGGTGTTGCTGCTTTGGCAAGGTGGTTGGACTGGAAGATCTTCAGAGGTGCCTTCCAGCCCCCTCCATTCTGTGATTCTGTGAAGCGGGCAGTGATGTTTCTGTACAGCAAACATGTCAGGAGCCTTAAACCACCTGAAGGTCATCTTGTGTTTGGGGGAAATTTGGATTCGTGGTTATCAGCACAATGTTGACATGGGAAGAAAAGAAATAATAGTAAATAAAAGTTAAATAATCACAGAATGGCTTGGGTTGGAAGGGACCTCGGAGCTCGTCAACTCCATCCCCTCTTTCCCTCAACTAGACTCAGCTGCTCAAAGTGTCATCCAGCATGGCCTTGAACACCCCCAGGCAGGAGGCAGCTACAGCCTCCCTGGGCAACCTGTTCCAGACTCTCACCACCCTCACACTGAAGAACTTCTTTCTCAGCTCCAGTCTAACTCTGCTCCGCTTCAGCTTCAAACCACTGCCCTTGGCCTGTCTCCAGACACCCTCAGCAAACATCTCTCTGCAGCCTTCCTGAAGGATCCCTTCAGCTATTGGCAGGCAGCTCTAAGGTCCCCCTGGAGCCTTCTCCTCTGCAGGCTTCACACCCCCAGCTCCCTCAGCTTATCCTCAGAGCAGAGCCCTTGGAGCATCTTTGTGGCCTCCTCTGGCCTCACTCCAGCAGCTCTGTGTCCTTCTCATGTTAGGGATAGCATAACTGGAGGCAGGATTGGAGGTGAGATCTGAGCAGAGCCAAGGGGCAGAATCCCTTCTCTTGCTCTCTGCCCACACTGCTCTGGCTGCAGCCCAGCACACAGCTGCCTGCTGGGCTGCATGAGGGCTCTGCTGGCTCCTGGGGAGCTGCTCAGCAACCAACACCCACAAGTCTCTTCAGAGCTGTTCTCAACCCACTCTGCATCCAGCCTGGATTTGTGGCTGGGGCTGACCCGACTCAGGACCTTGCACTCTGATTCGCTGAAAAATGACCAAAGATCTTCTGTAGAACTCAACCTGCCCCCAGCTGCTGAGAACCCTGCGCGCACCTGAGCACCAACCTCCCCTCCCTCCACGGGTACCTTCTGTGTGGGCATTAGAACATCCCTGCTGCAGTCAGGAGGTGAAGGTCACATTTGTACCTCTCCTGAGCAAACAGGCTGCAAACGAACCCTGCGCTGCTGCTACAGCATGTGGAGGAAGGAGAACAGGTCTCACAGCAGCAGATACGGGCTTGAAGGACTCCAAGGGTACTCAGGCAGGACTGCCTGTGGGCCGGGAGGTGAAACCACTTGCAGCTCTGCTGCTGAGGTGTTAATTTTATGATCTGCTCTCTAGCCTAAAGGTGGGAGGAGGAGCAGGGATGGCCTTTGTCCTGCTCAGCCTCTAACAGTAAATGATATCACCTTTTAGGAATTTTTTTTTTCTGGTAATGAAAGCCACAGTGGGCTGGAGGGAGAGAGTAAGGGACATCTGGATCCTCTTCTGGAATGACAATTAGGCAGTGGTCCATATTTAGAGGCAGCCAGTAAAATCACCCAGCTCATGCATCAGATATAAAGTGATTACCTTCAAATATTGATTTTACAGCAGGGCCAGTCCCAGAGGCTGTAATGGTTGTTGCTTGTTTCTAAGTGGACAGGTTTTTGAGCACTGGAAGTGAACTCCAGCAGGAACTATTACTGCCAAACAAATATTTCATGCACTTTTGGTCATCAGTGCCATGGAGACTATCCTCACAATCAGTGCCTCTCAGGGATTAGAAGAAATTATTGGGCCAAAGTGTTTTGCCGTTCCTCTTTCTCCCCCACCCCCATCTTTTGTGTCACAATGATTCTGGGCATGTTGCAAGGAGACTGAAAGTTCTCCAATTACTCTGCTAAGGGCAGTGAGTCATGCAGCTCTCTGCTGCCTGAAGAAACCGGGGGGTGGGCAAGGACAAGGGCAGGCTGGCGCAGCGTGGGACCTGGGTGTCACTCAGAAGCGCTCTGGGGCTGAAGGGGCATACCTGCTTCCAGGCTTTGACCTTGGACTACATGGAAATGTGTGGGTATGGCACACCTGGGCATCCAGAAGTCAGGCACAAAGGCGAGTGCCTTTCAGCAGAGCCGTGGGTGAGTGTGTGGCAATCACAGAATCACCCAGGCCAGAAAGCCCTGCCAGGATCACCAAGTGCAGCCATTTCACCCACCCCACCTTGCCTCTCACTACGCCGTGCCCCCCAAGCCCCACATCCAGGTGGCTTTTAAACACATCCAGGGATGGTGACTCACCACCTCCCTGGGCAGCCTGCTCCAGTGCCTCACAACCCTTCTTGTGAAAACACTTTTCTTAATGTCCAGCCTAAACCTCCCCTGGCACAGCTTAGTTACATGTGAGAAGAGTCCAGCACCTATCTCTCTACAACCTCCTTTCAGGTAGTCGTAGAGAGGTTTGTTCTCTTCCTCCAGGAAAGACAATTACCTGGCTGCAGCCTTGCTCAAAACCTCTGCCAAATCACAGAACCACACAGACTCACAGACTGCTAGGGGCTGGAAGGGACCTCCAGAGATCATCCAGGCCAACCCCCACCACCACTGCCAGAGCAGTATCTCCCAGGGCAGGTCACACAAGAACACATCCAGGTGAGTTTTGAAAGTGTCCACAGGAGACTCCACAACCTCTCTGTGCAGCCTGCTCCAGAGCTCTAGCACCCTCACCATAAAGAAACTGCCTTGGAAAGACAGGTACTGTCTGAAGCAGCCCAGGCCAGCATGTGCAGCTGCCCAAGCCTCCAACAGCAGCAAAGAATGGAGCCCAGCTCCGTCACCCAGGCTGGCTCCTTGGAACCTTGCTTCTGCCTTAGGTACCCACTGTACAACCAGCTCTAATGCCCTCAAGTGAGCATCTCTTGTGCGCTTCCCTCAAGGGCTGCAGTCATGTTTTCTACTTACGGCCACTTGTGAAGACCACTGAAAATGGCAGCCAGTGCTGAAAGCAGCTGCCCACTTAGCAAATTCCCTCACAGACAGCACTTAAGCTCTTGACACTGCAGCTGCCACCGGTTCCCATCTACGGGAAGCTTTGACAATTTCTGTAGCAGAGGATTTCTAACATGTTAGAGCATCTTCCCTAGAACAACTCAAAAGCCTTTAACTCATCTGCCTTCAGTGAAACCTTCAGAGAAAGTTTTAGTTTTACTTGACAGGCTTCTAATATAAAAGTTGACACTGCTTGGTTAGGCCACATCCAAACCGTGCCCTCTGACGAAGCCACTCACTAAAACACTGCCATCTGCACACTGCCTTAGCTTCCGCCTCTGCCCTCTGGCTGTGTCCAACAGCAGTTTCCAGGCCAGGTGTAGAATTTTGAGCATCATGAGGTGGTGGTAGTGAAAGTCCCTTGACCAGAGAGTCCTGAGAAAGCCTCTGAAGTCTGCTGATGTGTGTGGGGTACCACAAGAGCCATCACAGCAGCCATGCTCCCACAGGGAACGGGCTGGGGTGAGAAACCTGCGGCTCTGACAGAGTTTATTTTGTTCTTTTGCTTTATGTGAGCTTGCAAAAGTGTAGATTTGGTTTAGTTCCAACCATTTGGCCTTACAAATATTATTAGGAGGACACAAGGAAAAGGTTCCCTTTTGTCCTTCCAGAAAAGGCTTTTCAGGGTAGAAGCTCAGAGCAGAATGCTGGCAGTGATCTTTAGCTTGGATAGAATTCAAAACTGCAACCCTTAACTGTCTAATGATCACTACTGAGCACTCCACGCGAGGCCACAGCTGGAGTACTGTGTCCAGTTCAAGGAGGACATGGAAGTGCTTGAGAGAGTCCAGTGCAGAGCCACAAAGATGCTGAAGGCAATGGAACATCTCTGTTACCAGGAGAGCCTGAGGGAGCTGGGGCTTGGAGCTTGGAGAGGAGGAGCCTGAGAGGTGACCTCATGCATGTTTATAAAGATGTGAGGGTGAGTGCCAGGAGGCTGGAGCCAGGCTCAGCCCAGCGACAGCACAAGGGTCAATGGTGGAAGCTGAGGGCACAGAAGTTCCATGCAAACATGAGGAGGAATTTTTTTCCCTGTGAAGGTGACAGAACCCTGGAACAGGCTATGCAGGGGGGTTGTGGAGTCTCCCACTCTGGAGATATTTGAGACCTGCCTGGTTGAGTTCCTGTGTGATCTGCTCTTGGTGATGTTGCTCTGGCAGGGGGGTTGGCCTGGATGAGCTTTGGAGGAGGTCCCTTCCAGCCTCTAACCTTTTGTGATTCTGTGATAAAACATGAACTCCTTTTTCAAACTGCTCTTGGCCTGTCTGCCTACCCATGGAGCTCCAGATATTCATGGCTCACTTATTTACCCCAGTCCCTACCACTTTCATTGGAGTTAACACTGCTACAATATGTAAAGAACATTCCTGACACTTGGGTGAAAGATTTGACTGAAGCATCACAAGAAACCCACTGAGCAATCAACACCAACACAGAGCTAAAATAGATCCTCTTCTGGCATAGGAGGACATCCCTGCTGACATCTGATGCCAAAAATAATGTGAAATTAGCAGCAAACATCAAGAAAAATCCACCTCCAGGAATGTCATCTGCACCAGAGTGCGATCCTCCAGATGAACTCTGCTAACAGGCTTCTAGAAAGCAGAAAATCATCTTCTACTTCTTAGTTTTAACTTGTTCATTAACTAACTTGTTAGTTCTAACAGCAGTGAGGAGAAGGCCTTGAAGGTGTCAGATGAGGACAAACTGCCCAGGAGCCAGCACTGGTGGCTGGCAGCCCAGAGCCAGCTGTGTGCTGGCTGCAGCCAGAGCAGGGAGAGCAGCAGCACAGATAGGGGATTCTGTCCCTCTGCTCTGCTCAGACCTTGCCTGCAGCACTGCAGTCCTGGGGCTCCCAGTACAAGAAGGACCTGGAGCTGCTGGAATGGCTCCAGAGGACACCACAGAGATGATCAGAGGGCTGGAGGACCTCCCCTATGGGCACAGGCTAGAGACTTGGGGCTATTCAGCCTGGAGAAGAGAAGGCTCCAGGAAGACCTTAGAGCATCCTTCCAGTATCTGAAAGGGGCTCCAAGGGGAAGAACTTCTGACAAGGGCTGAGGGTGACAGGACTAGTGGCAATGGTTTTGCACTGGAAGAGGGGAGATGGAGAGTGGAGATGAGAAAGAAATCCTTTCCAGTGAGGGTTGGGAGACACTGGCACAGGTTGCCCAGGGAGATTGTGGTTGCCTCCTCCCTGGAGGTGTTCAAGGTCAGGCTGCATGAACCTTAGAGCTCTTATGACCTCCACCTCTTTGGTGGAGGGATCAAGCATGTTCTGTTAGGCATTGTGATGCCTGCTGCCTATTAAATCTAACAAAAATAAATGCAAAGGTGTCCTGTTGCAAAGCTGCCATTGTGGTGGGCCTTATAGTACTAGATGCACCTCTTGGCTCCCTCTGGAATAGAACAGCATAGGCAACATCCCCTTCTCTTGACCTTTCTTGCCAGGGACTTTCTCAGCCTTTCAGGTGCACATCAGTGGAAGCAGGAGTAAAAAGACTTGACACTGGCTGGGTCTCCACTGGGCTGGAAGGAAGGTGTGAGTGCAGTTTTACTGTGGCCTGTTCCTTCCCTCTCAATGCAACTGGGGAAATTTGTCAAACAGGAAACTCAGAGCAAAATCCACACCAGTTCTGACTTCCACAGAAGTGTTCAGCAATGTAAGGACACAAAGCAGCTCCTCACTGCTATGAGGTCTATGGAAGGCCCAGACAGGACAGCAAAGTTTTATTCCATGGACAAAAGGCCTAGTTTGGGGGTTTTTTTTTCTTCTCCCCGGAGCTAACTCAGGGCCAGAGAGTATTCCAAAGGCAGAGCTGGGCCTATGAGCAGAGCTTCATTTACCTTTTCAGTATTTCTTGAGGGAACTCATCTGTAAGTAGCAATCAGACATTTTAGAGGGTTCTTGACAAATCATGCCCAGCAATCCATGCAGCAACTTCTAAAGCCATAATAGAAAGAGAGTTGGTAGGTGACACTGATTTATCCACAGCATCACAGAATGATTTAGTTGGAAGGGATCTTAAAGATCATGTAGTTCCAGCATCCCTGCCACAGGCAGGGACACCTCCTATTAGATCAGGTTGCTCAAGCCCCCATCCAACCTGGCTTGGAACAACTCCAGGGTTCAAATCAGCACCCACAAGTCTTTCTCCTCATTGCTGGTCTCTCTCCATTCTCCGTCCTGCCTAGATTTGTGCTTGAGATTGCCCTGACCCAGATGCAGGACCTTAGATCAGCTTTGTTGAACTTGATGATGTTGTTTGTGCTATTGTTGCTCAGCTTTCCCAGTGTCCCTGCTGATCCATGTTCTGACAATTGCTTGGGCACCACCTTACATTCCAAAGGACATCAAAATACTTGCAAGATTTGTCACAAATGTAAAGTACACTCTGTAAGACTATAGCTGGCAGAATATGGTCTTCAGATGGTAACTCACTGGGAAGGATTGTGGTGCCCTGCTATTTAATGCCTTGCTCTCTGAAGGGAGGTTGTAGCCAAGTTGGGGTGGGCTCTTCTGCCAGGCAACCAGCAACAGAACAAGGGGACACAGTCTCAAGTTGTGCCAGGGCAGGTCTAGGCTGGATGTTAGGAGGAAGTTGTTGGCAGAGAGAGTGATTGGCATTGGAATGGGCTGCCCAGGGAGGTGGTGGAGTCGCCGTCCCTGGAGGTGCTGAAGCAAAGCCTGGATGGGACACTTAGTGCCATGGTCTGGTTGATTGGCTAGGGCTGGGTGCTAGGTTGAACTGGATGATCTTGGAGGTCTCTTCCAACCTGGTTGATTCTATGATTCTGTAATTGTTTTGGCTGTAAAAGCCCTTCAAGATCATCCAGTCCAACCATTCTCTAACTCCACCAAGGCTGAGGCTAAACCCTGGCCCTCAGCACCATGCAGACTTTATCACACAGCTCACACCAGAGCTTCCAAACCCTCCATGTGCAGAAATCTCAAATTAGCAGAAAATTTATTTGGAGACCTTAGCTAAAATCAGCAAAAGTAAAGAACGTGAACACAGAGATACCAAAGCATTCAATATGATTGCTTTAATCATATTTAATCAATACGATCAATATCAATAAAGCAATCAAGATCACTGTGAGGCTGATGTAGCCTTGGAGCAGGCTGCCCAGAGGGGTTGTGGAGTCTCCTTCTCTGGAGACATTCAAAACCCACCTGGATGTGTCCCTGTGTGGTCTGCCCTGGGTGATCCTGCTCTGGCAGGGGGGTTGGCCTGGATGCTCTCTGGAGGTCCCTTCCAACCTCTAACATTCCATGATGCCATGATGGCCTGATCTAAAAACGTTTCAGGAAGGGTGCTGTTGAAGTAGACTTGTTTGAATAAAAATCACCACATCTGTATGGGTGTCCATCAGAAATCTGATCGGGTCAAGTACTTTCACTGCAGTCTCCATTGCTGGCATTAATGCCAAACCTCTCACACAGACCTTTTTTTTTTCCCTCTCCTTTTCCCCAGCATTTCATAGTGCATCTTTCCTTTCGCTCGGACTCCTGAACACCACATCCTCCATTTGGACTGGCTGAGGCACCCTACTTGTTTAGAACTGCAGAGTATTTCACCTTTGTAATTACATCTCTCTCTTTCTGCCCCCCTGACTTCCAGGTCTGCGCTTTTTGAATGCATTCAGAACTTTCAGGAGAAGTTTACACTGAAGGGAGCAGAATTGATCCGTGGCACAGTGACCAATTGATTTCTGTTCATGCAAATCCCATTCCCTGATTTTAGAAAATAAACACGGGGCGATTTTTCCTCACTCTCAATGTTCAACGTGACACTCAAGGCTGCATTTAAATCAGGCAGGCAGAACTCTTGGGTTGATGTAAGAGTGTTAGGTTAAACTCATTTAAAAAAAAAAAAAATTGTATTTTAATCCCTAAAGGATAAACATTTATCCTCTAAGATACAGGGATAAAGATTTTAATGGCATCTTGCTTTGGGATTCAAAATAAATAAGGCAAAGATGAGTTTCCATCTTCTTAAAACTAAATTGCAGAGATTAAAATATATAAACACAAAATGAATGTATTCCATTTGCATATTATATTTCGCTCTTAAAGTTGATATTGAAGATTAAGGGTCAGCATTTAATCCTCACTATCCTAATCCCTAAAATTACAAAGACAGGCATAAGTGCATGTCTGCTCCACTAAATTACCTTGAAAGAAAGCAAATTCCGGATGAAAAGGGAAGCATATTTATATTATGGTGATTTAAAATCTGTCGCCTAAACACATCTTCTCTCCTCCATCCATTGACCTAAATTGCACACTAAAAGCTTGCCTGTCTGCAAATGGGCAGCTAACACTTTGAGACAATCCAGAGATTCCTCGCTTACCTACAGCCATGCCAACTATTCCTCTGGCTACAATAAACAATGTCCTGCTCATATTTTGCAGAAACGAGATGCAAGCTATAAAGCAAAAGAATTTCTTTACTCTTCCCAGCCCCACTCCCAGGCAAGAGATAAGTTGAAAAAGATCAGGTTCTGAGAGAAAAAGGTGTGACTGAAAATGAGTAGGTCAGGCATGCTCTGACTTACACACTCCCGGCTCTCAGAAGGTAACATAAAGCATCCCCAGCCTCTAGAAGCAGAAAAAGCCCTGATGCCAGACTGCTGCTGCATGCTGTAAGACTGCATGCATTCTGTTCAGCTGCTTCCCTAAAATAGCAGGGGGTTCCTAAGGTTATGTGGTGCAGATGAAATTAATGGTGCGGCTGCCACTGCCCTGAGCAGGACAAGGACATCGACCCTCACTTGCCTGCTCTGTCACCCTACCAATATCGCAACGGAGGAAAAAGCTCAGCAGATCAACCTCCAGAAAATGCCAGGGCACGAAGGACTGGAAGCAAACTGAAGCTGATAAAATTGCATTCTGGATTTTACATCCAGCATTTACCTCTTTCCTAATACGATCAGAGAAGTGTTTTGGTTGGAAAAGGCCTTTCAGATCATCCAGTGCAACCATTCTCTAACTCCATCAAGGCTGACACTCACCTCAGCAACACATCTCTGAAACACCCCCAGGGATGGGGATGCAGTCACCTCCCTGGGGAGCCTCTTCCAGTAGCTGACAACCCTTGCAGTCAATTTTCTTCGAATATGCAACGTAAACTTTCTCTAGCACAACTTAAGGCCATTTCTTCTCATCCTGTCACTCGCTTCTAGGGAGAAGAGGCCAACCCCCACCCGGCCCCAACCTTCTTCCAGGAACTTGTACAGAGCCATTGTACAACATGGCTCTTCTCCAGGTCAAACTCCCCCAGCTCCCTCAGCTGCTCCTCCCCAACCCTGTTCTCCAGACCCTCTGTTGCCTTTCTCTAGACCTGCTCCAGCCCCTCAAAGTCTTTCTCATAGTGAGGGCCCCAAAGCTGAATCGAATCCACAGCAGGTGGGTAGGAGTGTGTTGAAGTATCTAACCTGCACTCAGCCCTCCACATTTGCATTGGCAGTTTGCCTACGTTTGTGCCACGATGTTCTAATACTTCTTTTTGAAGAACCATTTTATGATGCAAGCCAACTAGGAGCAAACAACTTCATCAAGGAGAGAACAACTTTACCATGATCATCAAACCCAGCAGCTCAGTCATTAAAATCAATAAGAGGGCACTCATTCCCTTCTTATAAAGCTTATTTAAACATCATTTTATACTGAAAAAAGAAACAAAAATCCCTGTATAAAACCTACTAGCCAATACCTTTTTACCTCTAAGGACGTTTTTCTGTCTGGCCATAAAGTTTATTTCTCTTTATCAGGATGTGCGGAGCTCCAATGCTGTCCCTGTATTTAGGAAGACTGAAAAACATCTCCATCTTAACCAAGTTTGGTTTATAATTCTGCATGTTCCTTCCCTCAAAGCATAATTTAGAGTCAACCTAAAAATACTTTTCCCACTGATTTTCGTCCTCTGAAGGTATTTTAAAACTCTTCCAAACACAAACCCTTCAATTAAAAGGTTCAAACACCTCAGAAAGAAAAAAAAACAAAACACCCAGACAACAAATGCTGCTGTGATATTTGGTATTTCAGAGCCAAACCCCTGCTGCTTGGTCCTGATAGTTACAAAAGCAGACTAATAAAAGCAGCAAAATTTGCAATTCACTTTAATTCTACCAGAATCACCCTGCTCTCATCAGCTGCCTACCAAACGCCACCGCAAATTATGCTGGCAAAAATAATTATTAGGACAGGTTGGTGGAATAAAATTTTCCACATCTGCATAGAGAATGCCTGTGTGGGAGCTACTTTTAATGAACAACAAATTACAATTACTAAACCAAATGAATCATCTGCCTTTTGAGCTTGTTTGCACTGTCCCAGTGGTGCAGGCTGCACCATTAGATTATTTGCTGTCCGAAATGGCACACTGACCCACCTCCGGGCTTGCACGTCCACCACACTGCAGCTCAAAAGCCACAGGATAGTCACAATATTAAAGGCTGGCGTTTCAATGAAAAGAAAAAGAAGGGGGGGGGGAAGGAAAAAAAGGAAAAAAAAAAAGAAAAAAAAGGAAAAAAGGAAAAAGAACAAGAAAAGGAAAAATAAAAGAAAAACGAAAAAGAGAAAAGAAGGAAAAAGAGAAAAGAAGAAAAAAGAAAAATATAAAATAAAAAAGAAAAAGATAAAAGAAAAAAGAAAAAAGATAAACGAAAAAAAAGAAAAAGAAAAAAGGAAAAAGGAAAAGGAAAAAGGAAAAAAAAGAAAAAAGAAAAAATAGAAAAAAGGAAAAGGAAAAAGGAAAAAAGGGAAAAAATAAAAAATAGAAAAAAAAGAAAAAGAAAATAGAGGAAAAACAGAAAAAAAGAAAAAAAAAGAAAAAATAAAAGAAATATTAAAAGAAAAAGGGAAAAAAGTAAAAAATAAAGAAAGCAAAAACAGAAAAAGAAGAAGGAAGGAGGAAGAAGGAAGGAAGAAGGATGGAGGAAGAAGGAAGGAGGAAGAAGGAGAAAGTAAGGAAAAGAAAAAAGGGAAAAATAGAAAAGGAAAAAGGAAGGAGAAAAAGAACCCCACAGAACACCCAAACCAACAAGAAGTGCCCCTGACTCTGTCATCCTCCACTCTTGCTTCCTCTCTGTGCCTATCCACAAGTGCCTTCCTTTCAGTTCTGGTCTGCCTCGCTGACTGGAAGCAGAGTTGTAAAAAAGGAGAGCAAAAACCACTCTGTTTCAAACAGTTTGGTTCAGCTCCTCGGGGAGGTGATCAATAGAAGTAAATATTCCTTCCCCATTCTGCCTTTATCATTATGCACAGGTCTGTTTGCAGTTTATTCTGTGCTGTTGTGACAGTGTGTAAGCCAAACACAAGTGACTGAGTGTCTCACTTCTCATTATACAAAATCATTTAATGAGCCACACATGCAGATTGATACAAAGACAAACCAGCTCCTCTTTTCAGATCTCCATAAAGCTGGAGAAGTGGAGGTGGCTTAAAATCACTCCTATGTTTATCACTGTCCACAGCAGGAGCTACTGCATGCTGCTTCAGAGTAGCAGCTTTAGCTGGCCTGCATGGCAGTGCCTGCTGCCATCCCCATGTCTGACCTGAGGATTAAAATAATCCCTGTTCCCCTCCCCTTTCTACACACCTCCAGCTAAGACTAGAAATAACAAAGAGAAAACTGACTCCTCCACAGTGGTATTTGACTCTAAAAGGCACACCACAGTGCTTACATAGCAATGTTAGCACAATTAATATTGACAATTAGCTAACATGTAACACCAGTCCTGCCAGTACAGCTCCTTACAGCCACATGAGGATGTGATTACAAACTGTTACTGAACAGCATGAACAGAACTCTTCCAGTCTCCTCTTTACCTTGCAGCAGCCTTGCTTCTTTTGCTATTTGGACTTTGAAGAAGCTCTTTTTGAAAGCCTTTGGCTTCTGTATCAGTTCACCCTCCAGGTCTGCACAGCTTTGTTTGAGGCAACTCTGCATCACCCACCATTTCAGCCTGGCTGCCTGGAAAATGTGCATCTCAGTTTTCACTTCTGAGGTCTCCCCTCAGATAATCAGTGTGTTTTCCTGTTCTTTTGGGTCAAGCAATACCTTTCCCTCTTCCACCCTTCCTCAAGGCCCACTGACATCCTAAAGCCTGGGAATTCTCCAGCATAGTTTAAATGCTCTGCAGGCAAAGTGGAAACAGAGGAAAGTGAAAAATGCCACGCTCAACACTACAGCCCTCCCTGAGGAAGACTGATCCCTCTACTGCAGTTCAAATCTTCTGCTCTCCCACATTCTGCCTGCATTACAGAAGCCAGTGGTGCCTCCCAGGCAGAAAGTCCAAGAGCATTCCCTGCTCTCTCCAAGCTCTGTATTCAGACAAATCCCTGCAGTGCACAGTGGTACCTCCACTACCCTCACTCCCTTTCAGACCTGGTTTCCACAGATTGACCAGCCACGGCTGGAGAGTTGTCTTGGCAAGATCCTGAAAGCAATCTGGCCACAGTCTTGGTAGGTCTGAATTCTTTATTCTGATAGTGATGTGCATAACACTGGAGTCTGTCTTCCTAACGCTTGCTCAGAGCATAATTACTAACATCCACTGCACAGAGATAACAATGAGTTGTTTGTGTTGGAAAAGCCCCTCCAGATCACCAAGTCCAACTCTGCTTTGGTTGGAAAAGGCCTTTAAGACCGTCCAGTCCAGCCATTCTCTAACTCTACCAAGCCTGGTGCTAAACCATGCCCTCAGCAGCACATCTCCGTGTCTATGATGCTGGCAAAACTGCAGTGAGAAACAGTAAGCTGAGTGAAGCTGTATCTCACCTGGTCCTGCATGCATTCTGCTGCAGCCAGCTGTCACAGGAGCTGGGCAGCCTTACCCTCTTCCACCAGTGGAATAAAAGCTGTTGTCCTTCCTAAAAATGTGAAGAGATGTGTGGTACTGAATCATAACTGCTCTTAGAATGACCTATAAGGTGTTCCCAATAGCCATCTGAGTTCACAAGGCATATTCCAAGGCTTCATACCTCCACATGAAGATGCTCACAGGGCTGGAGCACCTCTGCTATGAGGACAGGCTACAAAAGCCAGGGCTTTTCAGCCTGCAGAAGGGAAGGCTTCAAGGAGACTTTGTTGTAGCCTTCCAGTATCTGAAGGGAGCCACAGGAAGGCTGGGGAGTGACTATTGACAAGGTCTTGTAATGACAGGATGAGGAGAAATGGGTCTGAACTGGCAGAGGGGAGATTGAAACTGGATGTTAGGAAGAAGTTCTTTCCAGTGAGGGTGGTGAGACACTGGCACAGGTTGCCCAGGGAGGTTGTGGAGCACAGAATCACTGAATGTGATCAAAGATCACTCCACAATGTCCCTGGAGGTGTTCTAGGCCAGCTTGGATGAGGTCTTGAGCAACTTGTTCTAGTGGGAGGTGTCCCTGCCTATGGCAGGGGGTTGGAACTGGATGATCCTTGAGGTCCCTTCCATCCTAAACCATTCTATGATTCTACAGTGCACATCATCAAACTATCTGCGGAGCAGTACTGAGGAATCTTGCCGAGCTGTGAGAAAGCAAGGCCAGGGGGCTGGGAATGCTCATCTGAAGGGAAACTCTGTGTCATGTTCTTTGAGCAGAAGCAAACTAATTAGTTGCCAAACGGCCCTTTCTGCCTATTGTTTGTACTTCCAAATTAAATAACTGACACACTAATGATGACGCAGCCTGTCCTCCCCCACGCTGAGTGAGAAGTCGACAAGGAGAAGGGAAAATTAAGCCAGACGTGCAGATCGGGTTGTTTGCTGCTGCAGGAATAGCACCTTGCCTTTGCAAGACGAGAATCGCCCATGGAAAGGCGCCTCGCCTCTATTTGAAACGCTCCCTTCCCGCGTTCGGGTCCGCAGGCTGGGGCCGTGCTCTGGGCGCGGAGCCGCGCTGCGAGTCGCACCCTCGGCCCAGCGCTTCCGACGCGCCGGCTCCGCAGGCAGCTCCCAACCCATCCGCAGGCAGGCAGGGCACTACGAGCCCCGAGTGAGCCCAGGTAGTGCGCAGTGTCAGGAGAGGTCCTTGCCTGACCCTGGAAAGCTGCCTGTTTGTATCCTGACTTTTGACAGTAATGCCAGAGAAACATTGTTCTTGCCTCTTTTTGTTAATCAGAAGCATCATTAATGTTCATCCCCTTATCCTTCTGAAAACTCCCGATAACCTGTTCATCCGGATAACCGCCCCGCGATGCAGCAGGCTGCTTCGCAGGCTGCCTATTTACTGCAGAAAACCAGAGCAGCTCCGAGTTCCACCCGGGCTCCACCTCCCTCTCCGGCTACGGCGCTGAGTAAACGGAGCACATGGCTGAGTTTCACTCTCCCCTTCATCGTTTTATATACAGCCCTAAGCCATACCACCTTGTGCTGTGATCCCTTCAGATCTCGTAGGCTAAAGCAGGGTCAGTGCTTGGAGGGGAGATCTCCAAGGAAAACAGCAGCGCTGCAGAAAGGAGTTGGGGTAGCTCATTGATGCTGTGCTCTCCCTCGAAATTAGCCATGAGTCAGCGCCGCAGCGCGCAGCGCAACGGCACCGTCCTGTTAGGAAATGTTTGCTTTTGGTGGAAACAAAGAACAGATTTCATAACTGCTTGTACTTAATAAAGTTATTAAGTACGTGGCACGCTTTTTTTTTTTTTTCCAAAGGAGGAAGAGTGTTAAGACAAATGTCTTGGCCAAACTTCAACTTGTAATTATATTTTGCCTACCTACAGGCAATTCCCTGCGCAGTTTCACTTCAACACAGCTCTTTTTTTTTTTTTTTCCCCCTTCTTTTTATTCTCCACCTGCCTTGAAAACGCTGGGAGTGCAGAGCTGCTGCACACAGTTAAACAGCAGCTCCCCTCCAGCCTGTCACTGTGTACATGAAGGCAGCCCTATATGCACTTAGGCTAACACAGAATGGAGGAGCCCTGAATTTAATTAACATTGTTAAAACATTTTGAAAGCCTCTGAATCAAGGCTTTGCAGAAGTGTAAAGTATTACCATGGTTCCTACAGTCTATTTATTTAGACTTAATAAGATTCCCTTCACACACACGAGCCACCTTTTTCTTGCTTTGCCAAGTAAAAGCACATTAATAGATAGCAATATCCCAGCCATCAATAGATAGCAATATCCTAGCCATCAACATTTCTTTGGGGCCAAGAACAAGCCTTCCCACCATAGGCATCCCGTAAGAATCTGAAAAGCAAAGGCACTTTGCCATGTGTCAGAACACTCAGAAAACAACAAACTCTGACCCAGAAAGCAAGAGAGCACACTCTGCATGTGCCAGCCCTTCTCTGGAAAGCCCAGCTTCCAGCAGCTTTGCCATCAAACTCAGGGCACTGCTGGCTCAGTTCACAGATTCACAGCCTGCATTTGGTTAGCAGGGATCCTCAAAAGTCATCTTGTCCAACCCCCCCACATTCAGCAGGGACACCTCCAACAATTCCATAGGTGAAGTGAGGTTTTCAGGGAGAAGCAGGATCTGATTCACTGAAGTCTGAAGAGGTTGAAAGAGAATGAAACTGCAACCACAGACGACAAGTTGTGAGAGCTGAAACAGATCCGGGAGAGCAGCTGTGGAATGCTTGCTGTCAGGAACACTGGCTAGTGGTCAGACAGCTATATTCTTGGCAGCTCACATCTCCCAGAAGTGCAGAGGTTTACCTCTCTTTTCTCATCACATCTGAAGGTGGCAAAGCCTAGGCCACTAAGTTCTGCATTTCAAACTAAAGCATCAGGAGAGCTGGAAAATGCTGGATACACTCATCTTAAATTCCCGAATTCATTCTTTCCATGCCCCACCTCTTGGCTGCTTGTTGTCTGTGGATTTCTATGAACTAAAGCTGCTGACCTCAGCAAGGAATTTGTTTCAGAAATAGCTGTGTTTAAATGCACACTGCAGAGAGTCTGAGGAAAGCACATTCTGAAAGTGTAGACTGAGCGCTCCCCAAACAGCCCCCTTCTAATGCTCCATTTGCCATCCATCAGGGAGCAGAAATACACCATGTGTCAAACCAGAGCTAACCAGCAAAACACACAAGTTCCAACCTACTCGAGATTGCAAATGACTGGAGGCTGAGCAGCAGTAGCAGAAGTGAGCACAGTTTTGGGGGAAGATTTTTCTCAAAGAGCAGAAACTGAGAGCACTGATTTGAAAAAGGAGCAAGCTCCACCCATTTAGTACTTTGCCATTTACAGATCACAGAATCACACAACCCTCTTGGTTGGAAAAGACCTTTAAGATCATAAAGTCTCCAAGCATGGTTGGCCCTTCTCTAACTCTGCCCAGTCTGGTGCTGCCCAAGGCATGCTTATTTGGATCATGCTTATTGCTCTTTGAGTGACCTCTGTAGACAGATGGAGAACCCAGCAAGGCTTATGACTGTGGGGCAGCTACACAATGCTGCCTTGGCCATTTCCACCAACTGCTGAATCCCACCAGGATGGCCTGGTTTTACAGCCCACCTGCTACATCCAAATCCCAAGCTTGAATTGCACAACTGATTTCATCATTCAAGTCTGATGAAATAGTTGTGCAGGTGAAAATCATCTGCATCTTGGAGACGTCCCCACCTCAAGCACTGATGGTTCTCCCCTGCCAGCCTTGGGCATATGTTGATCAAGAAGGGTGACAGACTAGAACTCAGCAGTACTCCACACAGGAGTACATGACTGCATCCACTGGGCTGATGAACAACCACCCCAACCTGCCCCCACTCCACAGTCCTCCTGCAAAAAAAAAAACAAACCAGCAGAGAGTCACTCAAGAGTGTCTTCGTTTATTGCTCTCACAGCCTTCAGCTATTCATCAATACCACTTTGTCATCACAGGTATCCAGAATATCCGACAGATCTGCAGTAACAGCCATGCCTGTAACAGCATCTAAGGGGTAAAGAAGTGCCCTGCTGCCTGTGCCATCAAGTGCATCTAGCAGCACTGATCTTGCCTGTCACCTTGCCTTTAAATAGAGCAGTGCCACAGCCAGGTGTATTGCAGGGATAGTCACGTCACCACTCGATGCCTGAATGTGCATATTCAGTCAGGCCTAATTCGACTCTCTCAGCTGCTCTGCAAGTGAGAGCAGGTTAGAGTTCCCAAGTCAACTTCTCCACACTTTTGCACTGTAATTGACTTTGAATGTTCCAAAGCATGTCCATATATTCAATTCAACAATTAATGCAATTAGTTGTGTTCATGAATATTTAACCAGCCTTTCCACTGAAGGCTGAGCACTTTAAGGGACTGGTAGTAGGAAAGGATATTTATTTCACTGGTGGGTTTTAGAACCCTGAAAACAAAAGCCAGAATAGCTCTGCTCTTTCTTGCAGCCAGTACGGAGTTATTCCCTGTAATGATCCGGCCAGATTAAAAATCAGCATTTTAACAGAAGCCACCAGTTCAAAGGAGTAGTTCAGATCTGGAGTGATTACAATACTTTGGCTTGCCAGCTGTCTAGCGGCCTGTCAGAAATGGTTTGGAACTCTCACTCAGGCTTTTTTGATTGAGGCACAAGTCATCAAATGTCACCACTGCCCTTATCAGAGCTGTTGTTAACAGCAGGAATGCTAGGAAGTGATAGCTCAGGGACCAGTACCCCTCCCCTATACTGTAAGACCATGCTCACGGAACCATCCAAGACCATGCTTGCACTCACAGAACCATCCAATTGCTTCAGCTGGAGGAGAACTTTAAGATCACTGAGTCCAACCATGACCTGAACTCTGCCAAGGCTGAAGCTTCAGTCACGATACTGGGATTCTCCCTAGTCAGCAGATCTCAGCTCTCTGCCCTTTCAGCACAGCCTTGAGAGCTACAGTTCAGTAAAAGAATGTTTCAAGATCAATACACAAATTGAGACTGAACTGTCTGAAGATACTGCTGAGCCACCAAAGGCTTCTGAACAGTAGCGTGGAAAGAAAACCTGTGGAGTTCATGCTGCAGTGGCTAAACTACTTGCAAAGTGAACTTTACATTTTGATCAGCGAGTCCAGGCGAGCTCTCCAAGAGGCCTCACAAAGTTGTGATGGGTCTGCCCCCCTTGCTGAGTCTAATATTGATCACCATTTGCAGTGGCAGTGCTCACGCGAGTTCCCAAAGGGTTAATGCAACTAGATGAGCTGAAATTCATGAGCATAATCCTAAACAAGTGAGTTGAAGTTCTATCAGGTCTATTTCATAGCACCAGGGATTACTGCTAGCAGTCTAATCCTACTGAGCCTGAGGGAAGTGCGTTGTATTGTATTTGAAATCCTGGCCAGGAAAGAATGGAAGGTTAAATGGGTGCCTTGCTCTGTAATCAAATATCACAGGCACTACTTATCTATTCAATGAACAACTAACGTAGAAAATCAATTAGGAAACAAATAGCTTCTTCTTTTGAATTTTCTTCTTTTTTTTTTAACCTCACGAGCAGAGAAAGTGAGGAGCAAATGGTTTGCTAATATATGTTTAGTGACATGACATCATAGCATCCACACCACAGCAATGCCGGGCGTAGGCAGACACCACAGCAAACAGTAACTGGAAGGCACCATACGCCTCGCAGCAACTGCTGATGTTTTAATGCTATTTCTCTAAGTGCTAGGGCTGCTTTCAAGGCTGGCATCTATTCCAGTGCCATCAACCCGGCACCTTCTCAAGGCATAAAGCAGCAGACGGAAACTACGCATCCCAGACCATTAACTGAGCACGGCTAATTGGGCTGCACTCCGATGAAATCACAAACGCATATCCGGCTGTTTGTAACTGAACAGCTTAAATTATGGATCAGTTGTGAAGAGCATTTCTTCAGCTGTGCATCGTCTTTTGTTCACTTGGTTAAAATCCCAGGAGTACTGAAAAAGGCTGAAGCTCCTGCTGCTCTTTGTTCCCAGCAGGGAGAAGTCCCTTTTGGTGGTCTTGAGGTTAACACCCTACCCGCCTCCCCCTCCCCATACCTGTCATGCTGAATAGACTTCACAGTCTGTGCACACAGACAAACAGCCTGACCTGGCCAGCTAGCTTGACCCCTGGGCAGGAAAAAGATCACATCTGGTTATTAATATTGGGACATTAAAAAAATGTAATCTCCCAGGCAGTGGGAGAAGCAGGCTGGCAATTACACGGCCAGCACTGGCTGTCAGTCAGAGAGCATCTTAACCTGGTATTAGAGACGAGGACGCTCAAGCGCTCCTTTTGCTCTGATGAGAGGTTTCAGATACAGCCTCCCTCTCTGTGTCTGAAAGCTAGCACCAGAAGTCAGCCCAAAGCACTTCACTCTTCAGCTTATCTGTCCTTACACCTCCCAACTTTCAGCCTGTTTTCCATGGGTTTATAATAAAGTGTTTTCTAATGCAGAACATTTGTAGCTGAAAACTGTAGTAGGTAGAAGAGGCCCTGATGCTACAGTGGAGGAAAGCAGCTGATAAATGGGACCAAACCTCTCAGCATTGCTGTCGTGCTCCATGTGCCCCTACTATATCCTCTGAATGTTTGACCACTATCCAGACTTTAGTAGCACAGAATTGCTTTGGTTGGAAAAGGCCTTTAAGATTGCCCAGTCCAGCCATTCTCAAACTCTGCCAAGGCTGGGGCCAACCCATGGCCCTCAGTACCACATCCCTGCCTCTTTCAAACAGCTCCAGGGAGGAGGATTCAGTCACCTCCCTGAGGAGCCTCTTCCAGGGGCTGAGAAGCTTTGCAGTCAAGAGGTTTCTTCTCATATTCAACCTAAACCTCCCCTGGGGCAACTTGAGGCCATTTCCTCTCATCCTGTCACTTGTTATGTGGGAGAAGAGACCACCCCCAACCTCACTCTGACCTTATTTCAGGGAGCTGTAGAGAGCAATGAGGTCTGCCCTCAGCCTCCTCTCCTCCACACTAAACACCCTCAGCTCCCTCAGCTGCTCTTCCCCAGCCCTGTTCTCCAGACCCTTCCCCAGCTTTGTTGTCCTTCTCTGGACCTAGTTCAGCCCATCAATGTCCCAGCACTCAAGGTGTGGCCTCACTAGTGCTGAGTACAGGGGGACAATCATTGCCCTGCTCCTACTGGCCATGCAAATGATGATCCAGGCCAAGATGCTGATGGCCTTGTCTGCCTGGGACACTGCTTTCATTCATTCATTCTAGACATCTGCACATTAGATAGCACAAACACATTTCCTGTCTATGATGAGCTTAAATATCCACAAAATCCTTTGTACATCCTTGCCACCTGCATTACACACACACATGTGCACACAGGAGGCTACATGCAGCACAGATACAGGAGTTCCATGTGTGAAACCTTAGTGCCCCCAAAGTCAGTGGAAAATTTACCTCTTGCTTGAGTTGGGACAAATCTTAACCTAGCTTTCTACACAAGGACCACAGAGCCTCACTGCAATATATACTGAGAACATTAAACCCCTGCTCTGACACCTTTATATAGCCAGATAATTATTTCTGTTTGGCGTCAGACTGGAAGAAGCTCCACTGACATTAGGCAGAAATTCTTCTCCACAAGGGTAGTGAGGCACAGGAACAGGCTGCCCAGAGCAGCTGTGCAGGCTCCAAGCCTGGAACTGTTGAAAACCAGGCTGGCAGAGGTCTTGAGCAATCAGGTCTTGTAGGGGCTGTCTCTGCCTGTGGCAAGGGGGTTGGAACTAGATGATGGCTATGATCCCTTCCAACCCAAACTGCTCTATGATTCTGTGACTTGCCCCACTGGTTTGCCTCAAACAGAATGAAGGACCATGGTCCGAAGCTCTTATATGCTGAATTTTGCTGGCATCTCAAGCTTCTTGAGGAAGATTTTGGATTGCCAGTGCAAACCCATCACAGGTCCTTCATCCTTCACAAAGAATGCTTTGACCACCCAAGGCACACTTTTCACCCTTGTCATTTGGAGAGCAGAGGGGCACGGTCTCAAATCATTCCTTAGAAGCTGATATCAACATCGTCTCTGTGCTTGAAACATGCCCTAAAATTGCCTCCAAGAACAGTTAGTATTAATGCTCCCAGCCCAAATAGCTTAAATCAGCTCTCATCAGTTTGGTTTTCCAGCGAACCAGCAGCAAGCCTTTTTCCTTGCTTCCTTTCAGATGGAAAATTTTCCTTTCAAATTGGACTGGGCCAGGACCAAGGATGGGCTGTCTACCAATGATGAGTTAGTCTTGTCACCTGGGAGTCTGAAAGAAGGGAGTCTCATAGCAGTGGAGGTAGGAAGCTTCCAGGTTTCCAACAGAATACTAGCACTCGTTTGTATCTCTGATAGGCCTTGAGATATCAGACCCTGGGACCGAAACCCTGTCACATATGGAAAAGCTATTGCAGGAAAGCTCCAAGATGTTTCTAAAGTGCATTTGTCATCAAGTCATAGCAGGGATTTTTTTTTCCCCCTTAGTGGAGCTTGGCTTGCTACATGCAGCCATGTTTAATAATAATAGTAAAAAAAGAGTATTGATACAGTTAAAAAGTCTTCTACGAATTCCTAACAGATTTTTTTTTTCCTAATGGAAAATATGCAGGAGGTTCAAAATGCATCACAGTTTCCTGTGGGATGGTCAGCATAACTTTTTCGGTCCTTCTTGCTAAAATAACTCAGGCAGCTCAAGCTGAAGACAATCAGACCTTTATCCCCACCCCACAGGAGGAGAAATGGCTATTTGATAACGTACACAAACACTCACACATGGACGCACACGGGGAAGTGGGAAAGAAGGAGAGGAAAAACAGACAGGAGTTTGGGGCTTGGTGAGAGTGAAATTAGGCTGAGTGCTACAGAAACGAGCCTGCTCAAGGTGGAGATGGCACTGTGGAAGCAGACAGCTAGAGATGTTGGTGGAGCAGGCAGCAGAAGGTGGTGGTGGGGTGGTAAAGCTGGGCTCAGCACGCAGCTTAGGCCGCAGGGAGCAAAGCACCGAGCAAGGATGGCTCTGCACACAGTCCTGAGGGAGCTGGCATTTTGGAGAGAAATTCCAAGCTTGAGGCAAGGGAGGAAATGTTTCTGACAGGTTGGGGCCTTTCAGGGTGGAGGCTTTCTGGGTTTGAATAGGAGCTGCTTGAAAAATGCTCTAAATCATGGAATAATTTTGGGAGGAGAAAGAGGCCACGGACGAAGTGAGCTGGTGTGTGTGCTCACGAGGGCTGCCGGGGTTCCTGCCAGCCAGGGGCTCGCTGACATCTCCGCAAAGGGATTGAGGAGGTGGGCTCCATTCTAACAACACTCGCTCCCAGCTGCTCTGGTGAGAGGGAAGACACTTCCAGGGGCAGATCCCCTCCTCTTTTTCACAGCCCTCTTGCAGAGCAGTCTCTGCCTCTTCCTTAGTAACCAGCCTCTTTCTCTAGAGCACCAGAAACAAACGGAAAAAGCCTCGAAACAAACTGCAGCAGAAAAACACAAACAGTAACCACCCAGCTCAGAAATTACCCAAATAACAGAACTTTGTGAACTGGGTAATTTCTCGCAGTAGTGACAAACCACAGCAGTCAAACCACAGCAGAGCCATGTCCCAGCCAACTGCCAGAGCTAAGGAGCAGTCATTTTGGGAAACTCCTGGCCAGCTCCGTTCTTGGAGGAACGCTACTCAGACCAGCACTGTGACAACAAAGACTGACTTGGCCTCATTCTTCCTGTTTCTTTCCTCTCATCACCACTCTAAGAAGAAATAAACAAATTGGTTACAGCTTCAGACAAAGTCTACAGGGGATAAGAAATCACACAAGCAGGAACCCCCCTGTCTTTTGCCTGTACCCTTGCAAATGTTTAGCTTTTGGTGAACAGCATGACCCATCTCAGACTAAAGAAAACACCTGGTGGCCTTGCTCATGACATTGCTAGCTGAATATCATTCAGTCATGGAGTCATTAAGGTTGGAAAAGACCTCTGAGATCATTGACTGCAGCCATCAACCCAACACCACCTCAGCCACTAAACTATGGCCAGCATGCCAGGTCTACATGGCTTTTTGAACCCCTCCAGGGATAGGGACTCCACCACCTCCCTGGGCAGCCTGTTCCAATCCCTGACCACTCTTGCAGCAAAGATATTTTTCCCAACCTCCAACCTAACCCTCCCCTGGTGCAACTTGAGGCCATCTCCTCTCATCCTATCACTTGATACTGGTAAGAACAGATTGACCTCTGCCTTACTATAATCTCCTTTCAAGGAGCTGTAGAGAGCCATAATAGCATTTCAGGACATGGTTTGGTAGCCATGGTGGTGTTGGGCTGATGGCTGGACCTGTGATCTTAGAGGGCATTTCCAACCTTAATGATTCTATGACTCTTTGTGGCAAATTAAGGAACTAATCCTCACCAAACCTGAAAGGACAGCTGAAAAGCTGGAGGGTGGGCTGTGTGAATGAGAGCCTGGCAGGTGTTTCAGCAACTGGGAAGAACAACCAGTGCTTGGAAATGACTGTGGTCATTCGTCGGGCCCAGAAGGCACTGATGCAGTCCAGCCTGGCTCACTGCAAGGTGAGCACATGAGAAATGAAACCTACCTGAGCAAGGGACCACAGCACAGGGCTGCAGTGAGGCCCTACGCTTCATGTCAGCAGCCTCTGCCTTTCTGTCCCAGCTAAGAAGGTTCCCGCAGCCACCAGCTGCAGCCGAGCGCTCTGCAGGCTCCTGTGCAGGGGGTTCCCTCTCGTCACCCACAGGCTCACGCCTGCTCTGGCTGCCCTTCCCAGCCCTTCTGCTGCCACAGCTCCTGCCTGCTGAGCGCTGGGAAGGGCACCGCAGGCACGGCTGGCTCCCTGCCGGCTGGGGACTCCCTGCCATCAGCAGAGGAACCCTGCCCTGCCCCCAGCAGACGACCTGCAGCCAATCTCCAATTTCTTTTGCTCCAGTAATGGCAGAAAGGGAGCTGAGCCAAGGCTGGAAAGGGCTGTCCTGCCAGCCCCTGCTTGTCACATGGTCCTTTCCTTGGCCTTTTCCCCAGTGACTAATACCCTCTCCAAGAGCTTCCACCAGAAGCAAGCTACTCTAAGATGCAAACTGCTGGAGACAGCGAGAACCCCTCCCAAGCATTTCATTTCATGGGGGCACAGCAAGTGAAAAAAACAGAGCTGTGCTTTAGCTTTCCAGAAAGAGGGAGGAGAAGATGAAGTATTTCACATCTACCACAGTGAGCTCCAGCCAAGATACGAACATGCCTCTTTTGCTTTAACCAGTGAGTGGTGTCAGAGGGCTCAGCAGTGACACCACAGCAGTAATTGAGCCTCTGATGCAGTTTTCGTGTATCTCCAGCTAGCCAATGAACCCAGCCAGCAGGGCTGTGTGAGGAAACGGCCTCGAGCTGCACCAAGGGAGGGCTAGGTTGGAGATTAGGAAAGATTTCTTTGCTGCAAGAGTGGTCAGGAATTGCAACAGGCTGCCCTGGGAGGTGGTGGAGTCCCCACCCCTGCAGGTGTTCAAAAACTGTGTGGACATGTCACTTTGGGACATGGGTTTAAGGGGCATGGTGGTGTTGGGTTGAGGGTTGGACTTGATGTTCTTATGGGGATTTTCCAGCCTTAATGATTCCATGACAGAGGCTGGCAGACAGTACAGAGAAGCTGGCCACTGCCTGAGCCTGACCTTACACCTGGGATGCTAAACACACACTGAGTATGAGCTGCTAGCACTCAGCATTTCTGGCAATCAGACCCCAATCCCTCCACTTTTAGTGCTTCCTTCACCACTGCAGGTAGCACAGCTAATTCAAACTCAGATGGTGACTGCCTTCACCCTGTGTTTGTATATCCCCACACAGGCAGTCAGGAACCTCCTAGCTTGCTCTCCAATTAGCATTTCATTTCAAATTCTGTGCTGACTTGGTGGGGAGGGCATTTGACATCACATTTTCACATTACTTCACACTGCTTACAGGGTAACTTAGTTACTTCATCTTTCTTTCTCTTCCAAACCCTAATGTGAAAGGTTTTAATGCCAAGCAGCATGAAGGTCACAATAATCCCAAAGTCAAACCAGCTGCCACAGTATGAGTTCAAGCACAACGGACATCCCATCTTGTATTTCATGGTGCACCTTAATAACAATCAATAAGACATTAAAGTTAGCACTGAGCGGACTACAAAGAGGCCACCTGAGTGACACCTCCGCCTTGCAGCCCACACGTGTGCAGGAACAACAGCTCCAGTTTGCCCCAGCAAACGACTACCTAGAGTAGGTACTGGCAGGCAGGTGGCTGTGCTTTGGGTTAACAAAGAGTTACCTGCCCACGGGTTTGTGCAGCCCGAGTCACCCTGCAGGGCAGTAAACCTGGAAGAGCAATGAGAGGCAGCTGTCAGAAGAGACAGGCAGTGTGGCACCAGGGCAAGCTGGATGCTTGCTCCCTTCCCTCTCCTAATACGAGGGGAAATAAATCATTCCATGGGGTAATCCATACTTGGAGTGCTTTCCTCTGGGATGAGCGAGCAGGAAGTGGCCTAAGCACTAACTGGCAAAAAAGAAAGGAACCAAAAACTGATAGAGACAGACAGCAAACTAGAGGAGCTAACAGGCCACTGAACAGAGCCAAAGCTACCTCTGGTAGCAAGTGACCATGGGTGCCCCTGCCCATGGCAGGGAGGCTACAGCTGGACTCAGTGATCACAGAATCACAGATCCTGACCTTAAAAGTCTTTTCCAACCTATTCTATGATCTTTAAGGTCCCTTCCAGCCCAAACCAATCTATGATTCTAACATCAAACCAAGACTCACCTTGCAGAGGATATGAACAAGTTCATGCCAGACAAAGCCAGCCAAAGAGCTACAGAATCACAGAATTGCTTTGGTTGGAAAAGACCTCCAAGATTATCGAGTCCTACCATTGACCTAACACCACCACGGCCATTAAACCACATCCCAAAGTGCCATGAGGGACACCATCAGTGATACCAGAGAGGTTTGAAGCTAGCTACACATGCAGATGAAATTCAGTATTGACAAATGAATCCAAGCAAATGTATGTCAGAAGGAATCATTTCAACCTGTGCATCAATCAGCCATGTTACTGTTGTCTGAATTAAGCTCCCTAAGACACCTAAGTGCCATGGTGAAGCAGGGCACAGGAAGACACATGCCACGAAAAACAACACACCTTCCCAGCACAGAATGCAACAGGACTTGTTCAAAGTAGATGGTACAGAATCATAGAACAGATTGGCCTGGAAGGGACTTTAAAGATTCATTCATAGGTTCATACAATGGTTAAGGTTGGAAGGGATCCCTTAAAATTCAACCCCTAAATAATCTGGAAAGATGGTAAAGCAAGCAAGAGCTCTTGTGATACCTCACCTCCAGCTCTGCCTCCAGTGTTGCTGTCCCCAGCAAGCATGAGAAGGACACAGAGCTGCTGGAGTGAGGCCTGAGGAGGCCACAAAGATGGCCACAAAGATGCTCCAAGGGCTGGAACAGCTCTGCTGTGAGGACAGGCTGAGGGAGCTGGGGGTGTGAAGCCTGCAGAGGAGAAGGCTCCAGGGGGACCTTAGAGCTGCCTGCCAATAGCTGAAGGGATCCTTCAGGAAGGCTGCAGAGAGATGTTTGCTGAGGATGTCTAGAGACAGGCCAAGGGCAATGGTTTGAAGCTGAGGCAGAGCAGGGTTAGACTGGAACTGAGGAAGAAGCTCTTCAGTGTGAGGGTGGTGAGAGTCTGGAACAGGTTGCCCAGGGAGGCTGCTTCCTCCCTGAGGGTGCTCAAGGCCAGGTTGGATGAGTCTAGTTGAGAGGTGTCCCTGCCCATGGCAGAGAGGTTGCAGTGGATGAGCTCTGAGGTCCCTTCCAGTGTGAGCCATTCTAGGATTCTGTGATCTTTCTTGTTCTGTTACCAGATGAGTAAACAAACCAAACTTAATAACCTAGAGAAATGAGAGAAATTTGGGAAAGCTGCAGCGTGTGAGCTCCTGTATGAGCCACATTATTCCACAGCTGCCCCTGAAAGAATTTTTCTTTGCTGTGCTCTGAGGAGCGGTTGTTGTTAGCCAGTCTGGGGTGAAAAGATTTGATAAGGTGGACTAATGGTCTAATTTACTATGATAGGACAATGATTGCATACTTGGCCTGTTCATGTGGTGTGGCTCCTAACCCAGCGTTCTCCTCTGCCGTGGGCAGCTCCTGCAAAGGGTGTGCTTCACTGACTTTATTTACAATCAAGTGTTTTTCATTGGCACAGGCTGGAAAGGTGTCTCATAATTTTGTGAACCAGAAACAGCTCCAAAGAAGGAAGAAATACTCTTTACAGACAGACCAAGTCCTGATAATTGCAACTCTGAAAGTGTCTGTAAGAAGATTACGAGGAACTGGGAGAAGGCAATTAGAACAGGTGCGAAAATCCAGCCTTGACTGCAGCAGACACTAATAGAGAGAGCTTTGTGCAGGTGACAGCAGCAGCCCCAGGTCTGTATGGGCACTCTGAGTTTTCAGCTCTCCTCATGCTCCTGGAAATGTACCTTTTCATTAGTACACATACACATACCTGCCTTTTTGCTTCCATCCAGGCACCCCTGTGCAGGACATCCAGCCTCCAACATCTGTGGCTTCCTCTCTCATCTCTGACTCTCAGCTCTCAGCAGCATGACCAACTTAAGCCTCCAACTCTAATTCCTTTCTCTCAGTACCAAGCACTCTGTTAAGTGCACGTGCAGAGAAATCCAGGCAGATAGAAAGGCAGGTATTCCTTCACATGTGGGAAGAAGTAAAGTGGTATGCCAAACTGCATTGCTACCAAGTCCATTTAGGCTGCCAGACATCTTGGGATCCAGCTTCTCACTCACTTCTGTTTGCTCAGAGACACTTTTTCATTTCCCCCAAGGCTCTGTCTCCTGCTCCAGACAGTACCAAGCTAACTTTCTACATCTATTAGGACAAACAGCTACTAGAAGTAAAGGAGAGGCATCTGTTTAGTTCCTGTAGTGAACAAGTCAGGTACAAGGCCTCTGAATCTGTACAGCACAAAAAAAAATGGGGACCAGGCTTGCACATGAGATTTCACAGTTCTCCTTTTACTAATTGCCTGCTCAGCTCTCCTCTGTTTCATAGCAAATATTACATCCATATGAGTCTTCAAAACAGCACAGCTCCTGTTCCTTCGTACCCCAAAATGCTTTAGGTGAACCTTCTCATCTCTTTGATACTTTTGAGGCAGCTGAGGCCAGGGATGTGAACTGCTGAGTGGAGAACCCAGAAAAGCAAAGAAACAGCCTAGCAAGAGTTGTGGATACAAGTGGCACCTGTAAGCTGAGTCACAGATGATCCCACAAACCTGCTCTTGCTTTTCACACAACCATGGAGAGACAGAGCACACTGACAGCATATTCAGTTCAGCAGCAGCTACGAGGCTGCCTTAGCAAGACAAAAGCAGCCAAGGGCTATCCATAACTTAGGTACAACACCTACAGCATGTTGGTGCATGCAAGGTCCCGCACCTGGGTCAGGGCTGTCCCAGGCACAATACTGGCTGGGTGAGGAGTGGATCAAGAGCAGCCCTGTGGAGAAGGACTTGGTGGATGAAAAACTGACTTTGAGGTAGCAATGCTTGCTCCCAGCCCAGAAAGCCAACCATATCCTGGGCTGCATCAAGAGAAGTGTGACCAGCAGGGCAAGGCTAGTCCCTCTCTACTCTGGTCTCGTGAGAGCCCACCTGAAGCAACTTGATCAGCTTTGAGGCTCACAACACAAGGGAAGACACAGACCTGCTTGAATGAGTCCAGAGGAGGGCCATGAAGATGATCTGAGGGCTTGAGCATCTCTCCTATGAGGAGAGACTGAAAGAGCTGGAGCCAGGAGAAGTCAGGTTGTTTAGCCTGAAGGAGAGAAGGCTGCAGGCTGACCTTGTAGCAGCTTTCCAGTGCTTAAAAAGAACCTTCAGGAAGGCTGGGGAAGGGCAGTGTAGTGACAGGACAAGGGGTAAGGATTCTAAACTGGAAGATGACAGATTTAGACTGGAGATTAGGAAGAAATTCTTTACTGTGGAAGTGGTGAGACACTGGAACTGGTTGCCCAGAGAGGTTGTGGAAGTCTTCTCCCTAGAAGTGCTCAAGGCCAGTTTGGAAGAGGTCTTCAGCAGCCTGGGCCACTGAGAGGAGTCCCTGTCAATGTTCATACCAACCCAAGCCATTCTGTTTCTATGATTTCTGAGATGCATCTGCAGCAGAATTAGTCCCAGAGGTCACAAGTAATGTTTTCAAACATGCCCAGAGCCTTTAGGTCACAAATCTGGTACAATTAGTTTTAAACTATTTTTCATGGCCTGTTATCTTTGTTATCTGAGAGCTGAGTGCAGAAGATCCTGCTCTGATATATCCAGCAGAGTCCTGCCTTCCTCCTGGGTCAAAGATTTTGAGTCACAGAAGTTCCTGGACAAATAAGGACATAAGGTTCTCAGAAACAGTCGCAGTTTGGCCTTGGTTTTTGTTTTTTTTCCACCAGCCTCCCCCTTCCTGATTTGCAGTCATTCATTAGCTGCACACATCTCTGCAAATGCCAGAGGGTGTTTCCAAAATAGTAACATCTCGATATTGAAAGTTGTCTCCTTGCAGTACGAAAGCAAGCTTCTTTTTTCCATGCTCTCAGCAGCGACACAAGCAGCAAGAATACCAAGGTCCTCCTTAGACTTCGTTCCATTGTTCTAGCTGTAAAAACATCAAGCTGCTAATCGTTCATCAAATGTTTCTTCAATTAGAAGACTTCAGTGTTTTGGCCTCAGTCTGCATCCCAGCCAGCCGGGCTTTGTCTAGGTCACACAGAAAATAGGAACGTTGTTGTCTGAATGGAATGAAGCTGTGTCAGGGGAAGTCCGGAGTGAGCAGTAGGAAAAGGCTCTTCACTGAGAGGCTCAGCCACTGGAACCAGCAGGCAAGTGGCCACAGCACCAGGCCTGCCACTTCAAGGAGCACCTCGGATCATTAGTTTAGTTTTAGGTAGAGCTGTGAGGGGCAGGGAGTGGGATGAGATGACATGGATCATAAGAAGGACATGGAACCATTGGGGTAACCCCAGATGAGGCTACCAAGATGCTGAGAGGGCTGCAGCAGCTCTGCTCTGAGGACAGGCTACAAGAGTTGGGGCTCTGCAGCCTGGAGAAGAGAAGGCTTGGAGGAGGCCTTGGAGTGGCCTTTCAGTATCTGAAGGGGACTACAGGAGGGCTGGGGAGGGACTATTGACAAGGTCTGGGAATGACAGGACGAGGAGGAATGGGTTTGAACTGGCAGAGGGGAGACTGAAACTGGATGTTAAGAAGAAGTTCTTTCCAGTGAGAGTGGTGAGACACTGGCACAGGTTGCCCAGGGAGGTTGTGGAGCAACCTGGAAGAGCATGGGTGATCACACTGGGTGATCCTGTGCTCCACAACCTCCCTGGAGGTGTTCTAGGCCAGCTTGGATGAGGCCTTGAGCAACCTGTTCTAGTGGGAGGTGTCCCTGCCTACAGTGCGCGGTCGGAGCTGGCTGAGCTTTGAGGTTCCTTCCAACCTGAACCATTCTTTGATTCTGTGATAGCAGCTGAAGTTCTGGTAAGAGGAATTTCCACTGTACACCCTCGTTTTAAACAGGGTCATCACAATGGGACTAAACTTCCTCTTAATAAGGGTTACCTGTTTTTCTATAAAGCCTTTGGGAAAAGCGATTCCTGAACAGCAGCTTTTTGTGCTGCCTCTCTGGTTGAAAGTGGCTTTGTGGTTCTCTCCAGAAGCAGTGAAGGAGGTGGCATATATTCTCCATCCTTGGGAGAGCTTTAAGGGAGATGACAAATACACATTCCTCAGGCAGACTTCAGAGCACTGACCTCCTGCACTCAGTTCACAACAACCCCATGCAACGCCACAGGCTGGGGGCAGAGTGGCTGGAAGCTGCCCAGCAGAGAAAGACCTAGGGGTGTTGATCCACTGCTGGCTGAAGATAAGTCAGGGTGTGCCCAGGTGGTCAACAAGGCCACCAGCATCCTGGCCTGGATCAGCACTGGCATGGCCAGTAGGAGCAGGGCAGTGATTGTGCCCCTGCACTCAGAACTGGTGAGGCCACACCTTGAATGCTGGGTTCAGTTTTGACCCCCTCACTCCAAGAAGGACTTTGATGGGCTGAACTAGGTCCAGAGAAGAACAACAAAGCTGGGGAAGGGGCTGGAGAACAGGGTTGGGAAGGAGCAGCTGAGGGTGTTTAGTGTGGAGGAGGCTGAGGGCAAACCTCATTGCTCTCTACAGCTCCCTGAAAGGAGGTCAGAGTCAGGTTGGGGTTGGTCTCTTCTCTCACATAACAAGTGACAGGATGAGAGGAAATAGCCTCAGGTTCTGCAAGGGAAAATTTACATCAGGTATTAAAAGAAAACTGACTTCAAGGCTTCTCTGTCCCTGGAAAAGGCTCTGTGGAGGCGTTACAAAGGGGCAGAGATGAGGTGCTGAGGGCCGTGGGTTAGCCCCAGCCTTGGCAGAGTTTGAGAATGGCTGGACTGGGCAATCTTAAAGGCCTTTCCCAACCAAAGCAATTCTATGATACTAAAAAGTCTGGATAGTGGTCAAACATTCAGAGGATATAGTGGGGACACATGGAGCACAACAGCAATGCTGAGAGGTTCTGTCCCATTTATCAGATATGGGTTTTGCCCCATGGTTAATCCTTGGTAGAGTCAGAAAATGGTTGGACTGGATGATCTGAAATGCCTTTTCCAACCCAACCAATTGCACAGGCTGGGCTGCCTGCACTCACCCCAGCTGCTGTACCTGAGTCGGGGCAGCCACTGTAGCAGCCTGGCTTGCTGGCCCTGGGCTAACAGCTTTCAGCAGCAGAAGCGGCACTGCTCGTGGGGCAGCTCACGCATCCCCTTTTGGAGCAAGGTCTCTCTGCGTTACTCTGGGGTGTATCTGCTGACACCACCGGCAGTGTGTAGCTCCCTGCTCACACACCGGAGCACTGCTCGCTCCTCCTGTGTGACAAAACCATTTCCTTCCTACTTTTGTCACCGCTGCTGCACGAGGCTGCCCCAGGCATGGGAATCTGCACACTTCATCATTCGAGGACTACCTCTGCTCAAGTCTTGTTACCTTCAGTGCCCCCTGCCATTAAAAGCTAAAGATTATCTTAATGCTTTCCTCCCCCACAGGGACAGCTTCCCCCGAGGCTACGCTGCGCGACACTCCCCGTATCTGTCTGCTGCAGAACTGCAGGGCTGGCACCTTCTGCTGCAGACCAAGGGGGTCACTGCCACGGCAGCCTCCTTCGGGGCTGTCCGCAAAGCAAAGGTCTTGCGGCTCTTGCTTCACTTCCCAGATGAACAGCGGCTGTGTGAGCCTGGCTCTGCCGACCTGCCTGGCTGAAGCACACCGGCGCAGCACACCGGGGCCGCATCGCCACCAGCTACCACCTGTACTTTATGTCTTGCTAACACAACAGAAGGCACAGAGGGGACCTCATCGGTGTCTCTGAGCCATGGGTGTCAAGATGAAGGTGCCAAGTTCTTTTTGGTGGTATCCAGTGATAGGACAATAAGCAGGTACAAGCTGGAACACAGGAGGTTCCACCTCAACATGGAGACACTTCTGTATGGTGAGGGTGCTGGAGCCCTGGAGCAGGCTGCCCAGAGAGGCTGTGGAGTCTCCTTCTCTGGAGTCTTTCAAAGCCACCTTCGGTGTGTCCGTGTGTGGCCTGCCCTGGGTGATCCTGCTCTGGCAGAAGGGTAGACTGGATGATCTCTGAAGGTCCCTTCCAAGCCCTGCCATCCTGTGATTCTGTGATACCCACATTTATGTAACTGCTGCCTGCTTCCTGCTGTACTTCCATTGCTTTGCCCACAAATGAAGAGAAAGAAGTATATCCAATGAAATGGCAAGGATTGTACCCAGTCCTTACCAAAACCAAGGGAATTGCTAGTACTCTGCATTTCATACCAGCTTCTTCATTCCCTTTCCTTACAAAACCTGTCTGGAGCATTGCTCCACTGCTACTCCAGTGCCCAAAAAACAAATGCAGGTCTGTCTAGCAAGATACACACCCACAGAGCCCATACAGGCTCAGAGTCACAGACTACATTGGGTTGGAAGGGATCCTCCAACTCCTCTACAGTCAGCAGGGACACCTCCAACTGCAGCAGGCTGCCCAGGGACCCATCGAGTTTGATCTTGAATGTCTCCAGGGACAGGGCCTCAACCACAGCCCTGGGCAACCTGCTCCAGTGTCTCACCACTCTCACTGTGCAGAACTTGCTCCTGATGTCCAGCCTGTATCTGCCCTGCTTGTCCTATCACTCCAAGCCCTTCTAAACAGTTCCTCCCCAGCCTTCATGTAGGTGCCCTTTAGATATTGAAATGTGACTTGAAGGTCTCCCTGGAGCCTTCTCCTCTCCAGGATGCACAGACACAACTCTCTCACCCTGTCCTCACAGGAAAGCTGCTCCAGCCCTCTGATCACCTTTCTGGCCTCCTCTGGACCCACTCTAGCAGTTTGTCACTCTCGTGTTGGGGGTCCCACAGCTGGACACAGTACTCCACATGAGGTGTTACCAGAGCAGAGATCCATGTATCAAACTGCTCAGTGCTCAGTCCTGAGCATACAAAGGGCTCTAGAAAGTTCCACTCCCATCGTTTCTCCTCCGACTCCCCCAGTTCTGGCACTTCCTCAGCACCGACTGAGACAGCCACAGACCAAGGAGAAGTTTCTCCTAAGTCACTTAGCAAAAGCAGCAGCAGAACTGAAGCACAGCTGAGCATGCCACCACAACCCTTCCCTCTCACATCTCAGTGGGTTTTATTCAGTGCTTATTCTTAAATACATGGAAGAGATGCAGGAGAATAACCCCACCTGGGAGAGCCTGGTAAGCTGCAATCAAGATGTTAGAGAAGACCCCTGGAATGAGTCACTGAAGAGCAGCTACAACCTTCTAAAGGTATCACAGTATCACAGTCTCACAGTATCACCAAGGTTGGAAGAGACCTCACAGATCATCAAGTCCAACCCTTTACCACAGAGCTCAAGGCTAGACCATGGCACCAAGTGCCACGTCCAATCCTGCCTTGAACAGCTCCAGGGACGGCGACTCCACCACCTCCCTGGGCAGCCCATTCCAGTAGCCAATGACTCTCTCAGTGAAGAACTTTCTCCTCACCTCAAGCCTAAATTTCCCCTGGCGCAGCTTGAGGCTGTGTCCTCTTGTTCTGGTGCTGGCTGCCTGAGAGAAGAGAGCAACCTCCTCCTGGCCACAACCACCCCTCAGGTAGTTGTAGACAGCAATAAGGTCTCCCCTGAGCCTCCTCTTCTCCAGGCTAAACAATCCCAGCTCCCTCAGCCTCTCCTCGTAGGGCTGTGCTCGAGGCCTCTCCCCAGCCTCGTTGCCCTTCTCTGGACACGTTCAAGCATCTCAATGTCCCTTCTAAACTGGGGGGCCCAGAACTGAACACAGTACTCAAGGTGTGGTCTAACCAGTGCAGAGTACAGGGGCAGAATGACCTCCCTGCTCCTGCTGGCCACACCATTCCTGATGCAGGCCAGGATGCCATTGGCTCTCTTGGCCACCTGGGCACACTGCTGGCTCATGTTCAGGTGGGTATCAATCAGCACCCCCAGATCCCTCTCTGTCTGGCTGCTCTCCAGCCACTCCGACCCCAGCCTGTAGCTCTGCATGGGGTTGTTGTGGCCAAAGTGCAGCACCCTGCACTTGGAGCTATTGAACAACAAGATCTACACTGCAAGGCTGGGAGTGGCTGCTAAGTGCAGAGCTGCAACCTATTTATGCACATCTGCAGCTGCACTCCCACTGCCCTAATGCTCACACACTGCATGCTGTAGCTCCACTCTGCAGCTCCACTACGCATCTTGTGCAGAAATAATTGCATATTTCTCTTCATGCCAGTGAAAGAACTCCAGGCACACGACCCAGCTGTACCCAGCCATTTTGTGTGCTGAACCTGCTGAATAGATCTGGCTGGTCTGCTGGATGCTGCTTCTCCTCTCTCTTCCTGCTCTGGATCCACCTGCCAGGCTGCACATGGCAAGTCATGTCCAAAGTGCCCTTTCAGAGGGTGTCCTTTCACACTCCTCCTCCAGGGCAGCATGGAGACTGGGGTCCTGGAGAGCATTTCAGTGAAGGACATGGAGATTCACTAAGGCATGGTTTGGTACCTTGCTGCTTTAGCAGTGTCCCAAAGTGTGCTGCTTTTCCCAAGGATCATTCTGTAGGGCTACCTGAGAGTACCCAATTAGGGAGACATAGAATCCCAGAATCAGACAGGGTTGGAAAGGATCACAAGGATCATCTAGTTCCAACTCCCCTGCCATGGCAGGGACACCTCACACTAGATGAGGCTGGCCCGAGCCTCATCCAGGCTGGACTTAAACACCTGCAGCGATGAGGCTTCCACCATCTTCCTGGGCAACCTGTTCCAGGGTCTCACCACCCTCATGCTGAAGAACTTCCTCCTAACATCCAGTCTGAATTTACCCGTTTCTAGCTTTGTTCCACTCTCCCCAGTCATATCACCACTTGACATCCTAAAAAGTCCCTCCCCAGCTTTCTTGTAGGCCCCCTTAAGATACTGAAAGGTCACAATAAGGTCACCTCAGAACCGTCTCTCCAGACTGAACAGGCCCAGCTCTCTCAGCCTGTCCTCACAGCAGAGTAGCTCCAGCCCTCTGATCATCCTCGTGGCCCTTCTCTGGACACCTTCCAGCACATCCATAGCCCTCTTGTACTAGGGGCTCCAGAACTGGACGCAGTGCTCTAGGTGGGATCTCACCAGTGTGGAGCAGAGTGGGAGGATCACTTCTCTTGCCCTGCTGCCCACATTTCTCTTGCTGCAGCCCAGCCTAAGTCCCTCTCCTCAGGGCTGCTCTCCAGCCAGTCACTGCCCAGCCTATATTGGTGCTTGAGATTGCCTCGACTCAGATACAAGACCTTGCACTTGGTCTGGTTGAACTTACTTCTCTAATCTGATATTTGGAATTTAAAATGAAAAACAGCTTCAAAAGAGGGCATTACTCTTTTGCCAGCTGACAGCTTCTTTGGGGTTTTGTTTCAAGAAGTGTACCTGTCTATAGTGTCCAAGGCCCTCCAGCACGGGTACAGATGATGTACGGCTGACTACACAACCTGTTCTTGCCGCAGTCATTTCCCCTTCTGAGTGCAAGCACAACAGTGCACTCTGACTTACAGTAAGTACAACTTGCAGTGGAAATTAAATTTCATAAAACATTGAAAACCTTAAATGAAAGTGCTATAAAAATTGAAATATCCTCTACTGTAAGGTCTATGCTTAGCAACAAAAGGGAATAACTTTTGTTTATCACTGGAAACAGCTTTCTTCACCTAACCAAACAAGAATAAGATTAAGAAAAACATGTTTTGGCTCCTCAGATGTGCAGACATATTCCAATTTCCTTTCTACAATGATTTTTATGCAAATCAATGCTGCACAATCTCCTGACCTCTTTTACCATCATACTGGGACAATGACAGTTCAATAATTGGACTGGCACATATCTGGGATATTTGATTTTAAATTAAAAAGTTAGTGCAGGACAACTGCAATGAAAAGAATGTGGCTTGCTGTTAATTCTGGGCTGATGGAGTATCAACATTTCATGCCAAACAGAGTAAAGCAAACAAAGTGATGGGGGCTGTTAGTCCATTCGCCTCCCTGTGCATAAGCTTCACACACCATCCCCCCCTCCCCGGCTGCTAATTCCTAACAACGATGCTTTCATCCAGAACAAGGATAATGAGAAAAACCCAAGCGGCGCTCCCTGGGGAACTGTTACACTAAAAGTTACCTAAGGACTAAATCCCACTTGTGCCTCCTGCACGTGATAAAGAAGAGCGAAGCATTCAATATCCCTGGCTGATTTAAAACCCAAATATGCAAACAGCATTATGGAATCCAGACAGGCTCTTCTGCTTCACTGAGGGCAGATGTGGGGAGAGGAAACCCAAACCTAGCCTAATGAAGCTTTTGACTTTGAACCAGCAGAGAAGTGGACATCTCGCTTTCCAGAAGCCAAGGCTAAGCCCAGCTGAAGGGCAGGTGCTGCATGGGATTTGCATTTCCTGCAGAGGATGCTAGCTAGCAGGACCAAGCAGTTGACCATGAAAATTCTTGGCCCTAAGTGACCCAAGGACAGACCATAAATCCATCCCTATAAAATATGGTAAAAGCCCCATTTGTTCTCCCACCCTTTCAATATGTGATGTTATACATTTGTGATTATCTCATTTTATTGGGCTCTTTAGAAAGCTGTTTATGATCATTTGTGGCCCAAACAAAGGCTCGTTGTAAAACTCTTTTTTAAATAAGTTGGAAGGTCAATATGAAACAAAGGGCACCACTTTCCTGACCGCTACATGCAGGCTCTGCTGGTGTGTGCAATATCACAATGCTTGTCAGCAGAAGGCTGGGGTCCCAGCTCATTACAAAGCTAACCTAGAAGGGGACTGCGCTCACAGCCCAAGACATTCCTGCCAAGTTGCATACATCTGCAAACAGAAAGACACACTTGTGCTGGGACTCCTTGAGCTTGGCAAAAACTGCAAGGGCCAGATTCTCCAAACACATAGACACAAAGCTCTGCTGTACGCTCCTGAGCGCCGGAGGCTTTGTTTATTCAGCCAGCCTCCACCAGATAAAGCTCACCATTGGGGCTGGCTAATTTGCCCTGTTCTTTGTGGTACCTACGGCTCAGTAACACAATTACTGTGAGGAGGAAAAAGAATACCGCCGATCTACAAACAGGAGGGCTGAAGGAGACAATCAGCCTGCTCTGCCAGGTTAAAAATGTTAATGCCTGCTGCATTCCACCCCGGGCAAGGAAGACAAGGACAGTCCTGACTGCAATTCTTCTTTCTGGGTTCAAAGCGAAACGTTATGGTAGAAAAATGAATGCGGCTTTGTTTGTTTTCTTCAGCCATCGTTAGCAATAGACATCAGGGTACTCTGGTTTGGAGCCCATATGGAAAGATCATCAACACTTTCTGCTTCTGGGGCCTTTGCCAAAATACCACATCCCACATGCTTTTTACCTTAAAACATAAAAGAAAAGGTGTTGTTCTGGTCAAATAAAGAAATAATTTTTACTAGCATACGTCTAATGCTAAAGCTGCCCAAATCCTGCCAAAGACATTAAAACACCATCTGCAAAACAGATTTTCATTAAATTGATCAGTTTAAAGTTAAGCAGCTAGGCAGATGATGCTTTCGAGCTAACCTTTAACCTTTAACCTTCTTAAACTGAAATCAGGTCACTCCTTTTGGGTAATATCTTTGCCGTTCCAGAAAACGAGAGGCAAAGTGATCTGTCCAAATGGAGCTGACAATCAGGGCATTAATAGTGTTATGGATCAATATTTTGACAATAAAGGGAAAAAACCAAGGTGGTTTTCACACAGCTGAGTATTAATCTGCTAACTGCTGCCTGTCACTTCCCCTGAGCTCCTCCAGAGTTGCAGATACGATGCAAACTGCAGTAAACATCCAGTATGAGAAGTAACGTCTTTTAAAGCTATCATCAGCTAATATTTATTGACAGAGCAACTTCAAATATTTATTTGTCTGTAGAAATCCATTCTGTCATTCAGCTACTTGGTTAACTAAAGCTTCTTCCCAGCCAATCCAGTTTACCTCGCAGGAGGCTACCTTGCATTTATTTATTTATCTATTGAAAGCCTTTGGAAACTACGTTATGAACACAGGACACAATACTGCAGTTCCCTGCAGCAAAAGCCATTTGACTAAGCCACAAAATTATTTCCTTAAGAGCAGTTCCAGCTGAGCAGGCCCAGAGAAGGGCAGCAAAGCTGGCAAAGGGTCCGGGGAACAGGGCTGGTGAGGAGCAGCTGAGGGAACTGGAAGTGTTCAGTCTGCAGAACAGGAGGCTGAGGGGAGACCTCACTGCTCTCTACAGCGCCTTGAGGTTGGAGTGAGGTGGGGTTGGTCTCTTCCTCCTAGCATTGAGTGACAGAAGGAGAGGAAATGGCCTGAAATTATGCCGAGGGAGGGTTAGGTTGGAGATGAGGAACAATTTCTTTGCTGCAAGAGTGGTCAGGGATTGGAACAGGCTGCCCGGGCAGGTGGTGGAGTCCCTGTCTCTGGAGGTGTTCAAGAAACCTGTGGCCATGGCACTTTGGGCCATGATTTGATGGCCATGGTGGTGATGGGCTGATGGTTGGACTGGATGATCTCTGAGGGTTTTTCCAACCAAACTAGTCCCCCATACTTTCTGTCCCCAGAGACAGAGGGCTGTCCTGCCTCTGCTGCCCCAGGCTGCCACAGCTGAACTTGTCCTCCTGCACAATGAAACACACTCTGCTCCTACAGAGGCCTTCTCTGTTTGCTTGTGGCATCACTGAATGCTTCTGGATGGACACTGCAAAGGACCTGCAACTCTGGTGTGGTTTGATTTGCTAATATCGAGCCACACTCCCCAAATTTTTTGGGAAGTTCATTTGGGCCAAAGCTGAATTCACCCCAGGTAAAACCATCTCTCTTCTGGTCCCCAGCAGCCACATTACCTCCAGTTCTGGAGCCCCTATGACAAGAGGGATGTGGAGATGCTGGAGCGTGTCCAGAGAAGGGCCACAAGGAGGCTCAGAGGACTGGAGCACCTCTCCTATGAGGACAGACTGAAAGAGTTGGGGCTGTTCACTCTGGAGAAGAGGAGGCTCCCAGATGACCTTCTTGTGGCCTTCCAGGATCTGAAGTGGGCTACAAAAATCTGGGGAGGGACTTGTTAGTCTCTCAGGGAGTGACAAGACTGGAGGGAATGGAGCAAAGCTGGAGGTGGGGAGAGTCAGCCTGGCCATGAGAAGGAAGTTGTTAACCATGAGGGTGGTGAGACCCTGGAATGCGTTGCTCAGATTGGTGGATAAGGCCCCATCCCTGGAGGTGTTTAAGGCCAGGCTGGATGGGGCACTGGCCAGCCTGCTCTAGGGTAGGGTGTCCCTGCCCATGGCAGGGGGTTTGGAACTGAATGATTCTTGTGGTCCCTTCCAAACCTGACTGATTCTATGATTCCATTGGAATACTGCACATCACCTCCACTATTGGAATACTGAATGTAAGGAGCAACCAGGCCTTTTCTTTCTGCAATAACTTGGAAAACAGCTGAAAGGTTTCACTTTGCCACATTTAGAACCTAATTCTATAAGTGACATTTCAGTGCTGCTTAAAATTATACAGCTTCAGAAGAGAAGCTCTGATCTTCATGGTGGCTTTAAAAGCTCCAGCTATGAAAAGACATCCTTTTACTCCATCACTAGTTAAGCACAGGAAGAGAAATCAAGCTGCTGTGGCAACGTTTATAAAAAGAAAACTCACAAAACAATAACATTTAAATAAATATAAATGACTCAAGAAGGAACTTTGAGGTCTTTGTCAAAGCAAAGGAACAAAGTCTCAGATTCTTTTTCTGTGCTTTCAGATGGTTTTAGTATTACAGTTTTTATTGCCAAACCATCCTCACAGCACCTTCATTTTAGAAGAGTTGGAGGAGCTGCTTGAATATAAACACAACTCATGAATATTGATATGGCTCTCAAGGCATCTATCTATTATTCATGCAAATTAATGTTCTTTTTTCTTCCTTAGGTGCTCCAAAAGTTTATCTGATGCATCCAGAGAGAAGTTTACAACTCCTCTAGTGTCAAAAGTTTCACAAAACTATCAAGGCTGCTAGCACCTAACTTTAGAGGCTTCCAAAATCTCAATTATTCCCACCCTGAGGCCTGGATGCACACCCACAAGTCAAAGTGAGGGTTGCTGGGTGCCAGCAGAGGCGTCACGCTCTGCTCGGAAGCACAGCTATGACTCCGGGGTTACTCGGCACACGTCATCCTACAGCTCCCCCCAGGCCTTACCCAAGGGTAATGCCAATACCCCAACTGCTCTTTTAAATGTCATTCCTCTCCTTCAAATTAGCCTTACGATGGGATTAGGTAAAAACAGTCTGTGCCTGCTATCTGCTGTCTGAGAGCTGTGAAACTTAGCAGGGCTCAAATTTCCAAGCTTCTCCAGGCAGTCCGGAGGGACAGAAACTCTTGTAAAAGCTGAGATTTCACTAGCAGTCCTGAGGAGAAGTCTTTAAAGGGCCAGCTAGCAGGAGACAGGACTTTTGCACTTGCTTAATCACTTCTACAAAGCCAAGGGCAAGGTCTTGCACCTGCCTCAGGGCAACCCCAAGCACAGCTCCAGGCTGGATGGAGAGTGGATGGAGAGCAGAGCTGAGAAGGACTTGGGGGTGCTGAGTGAGGAGAAGCTCGACATGAACCAACCCTGTGCTGGGCTCCATGCCCAGCAGCGTGGGCAGCAGGCCAAAGGAGGGGATTCTGCCCCTCGGCTCTGCTGAGACCCCATCTAGAGTCCTGTGGGCAGCTCTGCACCTCCCACACAAGGACATGGAACTGTTGGAGCAGGCCCAGAGGAATCCACAAAGATGATCAGAGGGCTGGAGAGCCTCTCCTCTGCAGATAGGCTGAGAGAGTTGTTTTTGTTCAGCCTGGGGAAGAGAATGATGCAGGGAGACCTTCAAGCAGCCTTCCAGTATTTGAAGTGGGCTACAGGAGTGCTGGACTGGGATATTTTTACAAAGGTGTGGAGTGACAGATGAGGGGAAATGACTTCAGACTAGAAGAAATTGGATTTAAAGTAGACATGAGGAAGAAATCCTTCCCAGTGTATGTGGTGAGGCCCTGGAACAGGTTGCTGAGAGCAGTTGTGGTGTGTTCAGAGCCAGGATGGACGAGGCCTCGAGCAGCTAGGTCTAGCAGGAGGTGTCCTGCCGACGGAAAGAGTTGGAACTGGATGATCTTTAAAGTCCCTTCCAATCCAAACCATTCCATGATTCTATAACTAACCAGCAGTACACTTTCAACTGTCCTTCTGTAGAACAGGAGGGTGTCTAAGAGCTCATGTTTTCTTCTCCCCTGTGGTGTCTTTCACCCTAACTGCTTCAGAGGTTAGCAGTGGTCATTTGCCACGTGTGACAGCTACACCACACACACTATGGAACTACTCCATCCAACAAGCTAGGATCTGGCAAAGCAGCAGGTTCTGTGGCAGGACATCTTCAGTGCTGAGGGCTAAGAGCTGAGACTCTCTCCCTTAGTACACTGAGTCAGATGTTTTGTAGGACGTGCTGCAAACCCAAACCTACTTAACACAGATTTCTCTAGGGACTGGTTCGAGTGTGTGAAGAGACTCTGCTGTCCTGAGTAGATAGCTTCTACCTTGCAACTCCAGAGTTATGCTCATAGCTTTATTTAAAAACTCAGCATTTTACTCTCGACAGTTTCCAAAACCTTGGCAGTGAAACCATCTGAGGCAAGCCCTCTGCCTTGCCATTCTGTCTCTCCTTTCTGTAACACGGTTTGCAGCAGCACCTCTCCCAATAGTAGCCTTGCCAACCAGATCACCTAAATGAGCCAGAAAAAGAGATGGCAACCAACGATGCTTAGCTTTCCTCACTTGAGAAACCTGACCTAGGAGTACAGTTCCACAGCCAGGGGAACTGGAGGGAGCCAGGCACCACTTCATGGATGGCAGGGAGCAGGACCTTCTGAAGGCCTGCTAGCTGTAACACTGCACTCGAAGCTCTTTTCCAAACCTAATCAATGAATAAGCACAAAAAATCCCATCCCTACAGTTGAAGCAAAATGCAATTGAAATGAAACAGTTGGTGAAACGAGCAGAGCAGCCAGCACTGTGGGACAAGAGACTCAACCTGGTGCTGCAGCCATTTTCATCCCCAGCAGATCCACCAAGCACACAACCACCAGGCTGCAAACTGAAAGCCCTTCCTACTGTCTGTGCACCCTGCGCCAGCTCAGCACAACCACCAAAACACGGACAAACACCAGGAAAACAAGCAGGAAGAAGAAGAAGAAACCTCATTTCTTGCTTATATGAGAGGGGCGCTGAGGCTCTTCTCTACTCGTTCTGCACGCGCAGGCGCGGCAGCGTCGTCGCTGCGAGCCGCAGATAACTCCTGATAGTTTAGTTATCACAGATTTCTAGTAGGAATCAATAGATAACACTTGCAAAATGGATTTTCTAATCATATTTAGAGCTTGTTACAGTGACTAATGGTTTGCAATATTTCCTGAATTTTTATATCCCCTAGACAAAAGAAGGTTTCTTTGGGTTTTTGGGTTGTTGGTTGTTTTTAATAAGTTAGAAAGTTATTCATCTTGGAAATGAGTATGTTATATTTTGTACACCAACCAAGACAATCAAGCCCATCCAGTAAACACGCTGCAGAAAATAAGTTACCCCATAATTAGGGTTTGGGAAAAGTCACGACAAGTTGTGTAATAAACGGTATTCATCACTCCCACATATTCATTACAGCCACAGAGTTTTTTCCAGGAAAGATAAAATTATAGTCACCGTTCTGCTAACATATTTATCTGCACCACACTCTTTCATGCTTGTGAAAAATCATTACTGGCTTGGATAAGGAGGGCAGACAAAACAATGATAGTGCTTACTTTGGAATATCCCTGGTCATATCCCATGTGCTTATTGAAAATACCTATGTGAAATAACTTGGCTGTGATAAATCAGGGCTGCAAACAGACCCACGTGCCAGAAAATGATCTCCTTCCCTATGCCCTACGGAAACATCAGCATTGCCCATCGCCACCATCAAGCTTCTATTCAAAATGGAATGGGTGAAGTCTGAGAAGACTACAAGAGCTGTAAAACCCCTCTGGTCATTTGTTGTGAGCAAACTTGGTTTTAAAAAACCCAGAATCTGTCATTCTCTGTGTTCCCATCTTAAAGGGCCCCTCGAGTGAACCGATGCAGCTCACCAGGAGCACTCCTCCCTGCTGCGCCTGCATGACTTTGGGTCGGCTCTGCACACACTGGACACACAACCAAAGGCTTGCTGGGTCAGCACCCAAGCACTTCATCTCCTACTCTGCGATGGCTGCCAGGGGCTTACCTTGTAGAGCTTCAGGGCGGCCTCGTGCCTGTGGTTGGTGGTGTGCAAGCGCAATTTATCCACGCTGTTGGTGTAGTAGTCACAGGCGTTGCACTTGAGGTGAACGGGGTTGCCAATGGCAATGCACTTCAGCCTCCACTCGTTCGTTTTGCCCCCTTCTTTAATGTGAGCCACCAGTTGATATTTCTGCATGTGTTTGTCAGTCTTGCAGTGGAGCTGGAAGTTGGCCTTGAGCTGAGTGTTGTAGTTACAGAGCTTGCACTGGTAGATGTCTCCAATTACAGCTCTCCACTCCTCTTCGGGGAGCGAGCGCTCGCTGCTCACATGCACACTTAGGGCCTCCAGGCTGTCAGAGGTGAATTTGTTGCAAACAGCACACTGGAAAAGCTTCAGCGTTGGGTCACTGATGTAAGGTGACAGCTCTCCTGCAGTAAGGAGGGACAGGTCATCACCCATTAGCTGACCACTGGCAAGCCGGATTTCAGGCGGCAGCTCATTATTTACTATGGGGAGAGAAAAAAATTAAAAGGGAAAGTAGAGACCAGCAAGCAGAGCACACACAAAGGAATCCGTAAAATAAAGCCTTGACAAGGAATTCGCTTTCTCTAGAGCTTAAACTATAAAAAGCTGTAATAGGATTGAATCAAGATCAATTACAATCATCCCTTTCAACTTCTAAATTCCCTCATCAGATAGCTTTAATTACTCCTACTGGGCATGATGTCATTCTGGAATTTGTATTTTCAAAGGCATGAAAGCTGATCAATAAAATAACAAAACAGCAATGCTTTTGTAACTTAAAAGCCTAGATTAACTTACACAGCACTAATTGTAGTTTTGTTATATCCTTTAAATGATGCTAGAGGTAGGTCAGTGTATATACANTAGGGTAAGCATAGCTGTACTCATTTGGCTACCTTTGGTACCAGACCTCAGCATCGCCAACATTCAAACGCACCCAGCAAGCAACACCAGGACAATTTAGGTACACAGATAAGGAAACATTGGAAATCACCAAAGTCTGAGGACCCTTTCTAGCACCTTCCTGTACCATTAAGGAGCAGACTGACAGCATGCTGCCCACACACCAGCATCTGATTCCCATTTGCCCTCCTCTTAGACTTGGAACACAGACAATTTGCTAACTATAAAGGGGCATTGTCAGGTAAGGAAGAAAAGATTTCATTCTTGCCTGGAAATGTTGACCTGTCCAGATAATTAAAACCTGCAGAAAACAGAGCTGCCTTTCTCTCGGCTAGTTTGTTAATTTGATAGCACCTCATTACATAAGCAATTAACTTCCCTCTCTACCTGCAGACACAGGAAAATGGCATTGCAAGGATGCAGGCGCAGCCAATGGGGCCGCCAGGGCAGGTGGAGTTCCTCTCTGCTTGAGCCTGCAATGCTTCTGCCACTCCTGCAGCTCTTAACCCAGCACAGGACTGGTTTAGGTTTCACAGACAAGGTTGATGGCAGGAGGACAGGCAAAGCACCAGGCCTTCACCTTCAGCAGCTACCTCTAACCACAATCCAACAGGAGCAGACAATGAGATACTGACCAAGTCCCGGCGCCAAAGCTGCAGCCGTTGCCGGATCAAGCTGGAATGGATTGATCATCATCTGCGGGTCTGCTGGGTTCTCCAGTTTCATTCCAGTCAGGCCTATGTTCTGAGCTAGGTAGTACTGGTAGAGCTCTGCCTCGGCAGGCGCAAGACCTAAGTGCAGGTTGTGCTGGATCTGTTTCATGTTCTGCTGCAAGAGCATCATATTATGCATGTGCTTCTCACTGGTCATATGGATGCGGAGGTTCCTGGCCACGTTGGTTTCGTAGTCACAGACCTCACAGCGCCAGGTGGGTTTCTGTTTTGGTTTGGATGGAGATGGGGTCCCGCAGCCGCTGAGGGCAGCGTTGGCCGGCGGGGCCGTGTGGCCGTACACCTGCTCGCCGTTCCCGTTCTGCAGATTCTGAACATTGTTTAGGTGCTTGTCTGACTGCATATGAATACTGAGGTTGCCTTTGGTAGTTGTAGAGTAG
>WAAF01015534.1:231352-235239 GCA_013400475.1 Tricholaema leucomelas
CAATACCCGGGAAGGAGAACGCAGCAGAAATTATTTCTCATTTTTCCTTCCCCCTCCCCCCCACTTTTTGTTTCCCTTTCAGCTGGTTTATTTGCTTGATCTTTATTTCTCCCTAATGACAATGAGAGAACGTAAACTAAGAATCCTGAGCATCGCAGCCGTCGCCGACACAGGCAAGAACTCTTGGAAGGTTCTCATTTCGACGAGTAAATCAGCTTACTGCAAATCTTCCTTGTGCAGAAGCCCTCAGCAGGTAGCTGGCTATCCCTGATTGAGCACCAATCGCAGCTCTTCCCCACACTTCAGTCGCCTCAACGGGCGACGGAACAGAAATTAATATTTACTGCCCCCAGCCCCATCCTCCTGGGGGACAATGGCGTGCGCCTGGCTCCGCGGCCGCAGCGCCTAATGAACACCAGCTCAAACACCAGGCTGAGGTGATCAGTCCCGGGGAGGTGCCCGGCCCTCAACCGCTGCCTCAATCAACATCTCCCCTAGCTTAACAAACCACACGCAAGCACGGCTGATGAAAATCCTTCAATCATTTCTTGCAGGCAGGCATCTTAGACCATAAACCCCCTTTGCTGAGAACAAGATGCACTCTCTAAAAGCCGTATCGGTGTCTGGCAGCAGGGTAAGAGCACCAGGGGAAAGTTGGGCACACATTGGTTAAAAGTCTGCTCGCCTTCATTTTTTTTGTGTTCGAGCCTGCAAGGCTCCAGCCTCTGTAATCGTAGCCTGATTACAGCCTAAGCTGCTCCCCGGTCCTTGCAGATCTCTCAATTTGCAGAACGATGGCACTGTACACAACAGCTGAGTGCTCTGAAACTTTGGTGTTGATTTTCAGCCCAGGAGATGGGCTCTGCCTCGCTCTGATGCGGGACATCAGCAACCCTCATTCCCATAAGGCAGAGCGAGAGCTCTCATTAATTGGGGACAAAAGCAGCGGCCAATTCACCAGATAAGTTTTCAATTAATTATAAAAGTTTGATTACATCCTGAAAACTCTGCTTTAGATACTCCTGAAAATCCTGTTTTGATACCTGAGGCACTGATGTTTTCTCCATCTTCCCAGTTAGGAGGAAAGGGAATCTAATTTGAAATGTTTTGCATGGCTAGACAATAGATATTTAGCTACAGAACAGCCAGGTGCTACACTGCTGAATAAAAGCAACTCGGTGTGATCTTGGGATCAAAAAGGAAATAAAAATGCTTTCCTAGGAAAGGCTGCAGTGAAGGTCACCAAGATATTAAGTATGAAGGATAGCTACTTCTTTTTTTTTTTTTTAAGTGTAATCAAATCTAATCTTGTCAGCCAAATCAGGGAGAGGAAGTGATCTGTTTAAGATACATCAGAAGATCTGCATAGAATGAAAATGAATCAAAATTAGTTTTGGTATCTGAGATGGCTAAAATGACAGCCTAATTGCTCCTAAATCAAACGTCACAAAGCTTGGTGTGTAATTTTAATCATTGATGAGATCCAGGTTAATTATGCTCATGGCACACATGCAATTTAAAAACCTTTTGAAATAATCTGATCACAAAGAGCATGAAAACCTAATAATTCTCTAATTAGTCCAGAGATGAGCATGTTTACCTTCCCCCTTGGCAAATCTTCACAAACAGTGCCTGCTTTCTGAAGGAAGCTTGCACCTCTAACGCCTTCTCCTCCTAAGGCCTTCTATACATTAAGCATTGCATGGGGACAGTTTCACCAGAAAGCAAACCCCAGCCCTTTCCATCGGCAGAGGACTGGCATAAACACCTTCATCCTGATAGCTCTCAACTCTGACACAAAAGGATAAACAAAGCTGCTACAAAGCATTTTTACATGCATCCACTCGGCAACCGCACTGGCGGGGCCGCTCCGGTCATGCGTAAACACACATGCAGGCGTGGGGATGCATGCAGGGCTGCCACCAGCATGCATGCAGGAAGTTCTGGGGGCTGTTGCAGCCAAAGAGAGGCAGCAGCAACTCTAGTTTGATTTCCAGCTATGATACAGGGATGCATGCAAAGTAACTCTGTCCTACCCACAAGCATGCACAGCTCAGTCAGGGTGAAACCTCTTCAGCAGGCAACATCTACTGATGAAGAAAGAGTTAATGCAGCAAACGAGCCAGATGCAACTGCCCACAACTCTCCTAGCCCTCTCAGTGGCTTTCCAGCTAATCTTTGCTGCTTGAAGCAAGCTCCACAGTCTATCACAGTGCACCACAGCATCACCGTGCCCAGCACGCACACAAAACTAGCTGCCAGAGCACTGGTGGGCATGGGCACTGTACCGTGACTAGGATGGCACTGATAAGCTGGAAATAATTTTAGGTGGATAGAAAAAGTGGTTCTGCAGCACAGCACTTCATCCTTCCTCTTCTTCCCACAGCCCTGCTCTGCTGGGCCAATTGCTGTGGCAATTTCCAGTCCAAAAGAGATTTAGCAGAGCTAAAGGAGATTTTTAAACCTTCCATCATGCAACCAAAGGGAAAAATAAAAACAACACACAAACCAGAGCCCAACCAAAGCAGCGAAAGCATCCCAGTAACAAGTGTCATAACATCACTTCTGTTACTTCATCAACATTTTTAAGCAAACTGCACGTTGCCAGTCCGCAGCCTCTTTACGTAACGGGAGTATTAATCAGCCCTAAACAATGACATCAGCCCTCTGATCACAATTGTATAAACAAGAGCATATTTCACTCCAATTCAAACAAATACTAATTCTTTGAACTGAGGAGCAGCAGAGAGAGAGAAGCCACAAGGTATACTGCTGTGTCCGAGCTGTTTACAGTCTTTTGGCCGTGTTTGTAAGGTTAGGGGTAGATGAAATCATTATACCTTGAGGAGGAATGAAAGATTACCGGCATGACTTGCTGATTGCATGGAGTAGATGAGGGAACATGCATCCTATTAGAGGTTACAACGTCTGCAATAGTGAAAAATAAAAACCGAAACAACTCCCCTTCCCCCAGGGACCTTTCCATGAGAGTTCTATCAAAGTTTGACAAAGTCATAGCTGAAAAAGAGCACATGAGAAGGAGTGCCTCGGAGCCGGCAGTATCCCACAAAGTCTCTCCGACAGGCTGCAGCTCTCTGAACAAAAGCAAGCACAACGCAAAACCTACACCACCGCCACAACAACAAAACGCAGAGATCTGGAGATGTTAGGCACCTATCCGGACAGCCTTAAGACACGGAGCAAGCCCACAGCTCTGCCAGCTGAGTTCACAGCAATACGTACCTGCCGCTCTGCTTAGCATGGCAACTTCTCGCAGTAATTCACAAGGCCACTAACTTGGATCATGCAAATCCCTTGCTCAGAACTCCTGGCCAATGTAGGGAAAGCCTGCGATTGCCAACCCCTGCTCTCCTCCTGCACAAACCGTGCTCTAAACTCTGCTCGGCTACATCGCAAAGCAACCCACCTACAGCCAGCTTTGCTGAAGAAAAGGGGGTGCTCTGGGAACAATGGGAGAATTCCTCTGCATTTAGAATGCAGACTTCCCATTAGAACAAAGAATCCCAAATGCCAGTTCTACCTCTGACTCTTTTTTTTTTAATTGAGATTGTCCCAGCCCTCTTCTATGGTCCAGTGAGACAGTGTTTGTGAAATGATTAAAAAGAACGTGATCTGATCAAGAGGATGGAATAATAGGAGAGGAATGCTAGGTTAGCCACAGTGCTAAGTAGTGGGAAAGAAGACCAAGAGGCTTCTTAGCCTATTGTTTTTATTCCCATCTGCTTTTTAGCCATCTCATAACACTTTTGATTCTTTATTTACCCTGGTAAAAATAGGTTAAAAGTTGCACACTTGCCTCTGAATTTGGTAGCAAGTTAAAGAAATCTTTTTTTTTATTTCCACTTGGTGGGGGAAAGTGGGGGGCG
>WAAF01015534.1:237827-289158 GCA_013400475.1 Tricholaema leucomelas
AAATAAATACTAATCTACAAATCAATCAGCTCCTGTGCTATAACACACACACTATACACTATGAAAGGTTATGTAAATTACACTCCATTTTACAAGCAAGCCACTAATGAAAAAAGCCCTCATGCTCTCCCTTCTCACCCCCAAAATCCCTACTAAATTTGGAAGTTCAAATTAATAATCCTGCTCAACATAAAGCTTAGCTATCAGATCCATATTCTTTTTTCCCTTGCAAGAAATTTGCTGCATCAATCATTTTAGGAATTAATAAATCATATTTACTGTGTTTATTCATATGTCAATACTCCCAATCTGTAAAGCTTTCACCGTCTAATCTCTTTAACTCTGACTGAAGTTAGTTTACATTAGATGTTGTTTTAAACTCACATGGAACTAAATTAAATAGAAGCAGCTAGAAAATTAATCCTAATTGTCTTGGTGAAAAATCCCCCTGCCTGGGGAGGGGTCTGTCACCTGTTCTCAAACACTGTCAGAGAGATCCCTTTGCACTCACAGCTTTGGTGAAAACCATTACAGAAATGGAGGGGTTTGCTTCCTTTGACTTACATCTCCTGTAGCAACAGTGCCATGTTAGCGTAAGTAAGTGTACTGAAACACTACTCTAATGGTGTAAACCAGAGTAGCAACTTTAATGGTGCAAACCAGAGTAGTGCATCACCTTTCAAAGTGTGAATCTTCACAAACTTTTTGATGCCACCAAAGCCTGGCGGTGTCCCTATGTCAGCACACGCAGAAGGTAAGACTGAATTGCAAAGCTAACAAATCATGACTAGGGAGGCAAAGTGGCTCCACAATATTCACCTACCTCCCTTTGCTGTCTCAAACCCAACTGTGAAATAGGTGGTAAAGTACTCTTTTCATTTGCCTAATATTCATTTGCCTGCATGCTGAAAATTCTGCAATCGCCTGCCTAGAAGTGAGCACAAGGCAGGTAGTCAAGCAAACATCGCAGGTCTTGGGGGGATGCTATGACTCCAGATGACTTCAGAAAATGTCTTGATGGAACCAAATGACCAAAAAAAAGCAAGAAGAAGAAGAAGAAAAGCCTGGTGCTTTTGAGCACATTTACAGGAGAGCAAGGCTCTTCCCATTATGCATCTGGGGGGGGGGGGGGGGGGGGGGGAAGGCAAGCTGTGGGTACTGCAAATCACGTTAAACATTTAAATATGCCTCTGGATTAAAAGCAGCCTGGTCAGTGAAAATGCAGGATGTTTTTTAAACAGTTTAGTTATTAATAAAGCTTTTGTTGTTTCTAGAATGTTATCATGGCAAATTTGTTTTCTATTGCCAAGATCAGCTGGGCATTTTGTTTTTATTATGCAGAGTCTTTTGTCTTTCTTCCTTTTTTTTTTCTGTGTCTGCTCCGCAAGTTAATTTGACTGCTGTGCATAAGTGAAGTGAGCAATTCAGTAATTAACTTTTGTGTTTTAAAATGTATGAACTTTAATTAGATTTCATTATAAACAAACAAATGTCAACTATAATTATAAGCTCCTTGGTTTAACCACATATTATCCCTTTTCAAACAAACTTGATGTCAGACAAATTAAAATCAAGCAGGCAGCAATTTTGAGTTGAATTTTACATGATCTGCCAGTAACCTGATTACTTTAACTTCAATATCATTACAGGAAAAGTATTTCAGGAAAAATAATTACAAGAATTCCAACAGGAGACAAGCTTAATTGTATTGATTCAAAAGATGCATGTATATAGGAACCACGCTGAAGGAAGAATGTTATCTGAAATCTACAGTTACTATTAAAATTATATTGTCTAGCATGAAAAAAGGCAATTTGGGATTGGTGTCTGGAAAAGCAGGGGTACAAACCAGACTGAAATCATTATCTTTATGCCTTTATACTTTAAGCAACGCAACACCAATGTGGAACAACTTCAAGGCAAGAGGGTTTGCAGGTTTATTTACTGACTGGTGTATCTATTAGTACCAGGAACAAGTGGAGCTGTCAGGACATAATGAAGGTAAATGATTAGTTAGCACAGAGACTGAGCTCTTCTTCAATGCAATAAGAGTTAATTAAAGTTTACCATCAAACATCAACCAAAGCAGGATGTTGATCAAGTTTCAGCATTAAGTGCAAACAGACAATGGTTGGCAGCAATTAGTGCAGCTATCAAATGACATGCAATGATAATTATACATTTAAAACAGCTAAAGGGCTGGTGGAAGGGTGGGAAGAATATCGTCAGCTCCTTTGACTGCATACAGTCAAAGTGCAGGAAACAGGTATCAGATATTTCACTTCCACACTGTAAATCAATAGAATTAAAGAAACAAAACAACAACAACAACAACAAAGAGGCTGTACAAGTGCATTATCTGAAAGAGGACAATTCACCGTACATGTAACAGCAGGAATCTGCAGACTGCTAACAAAGATAAGTACTAGTTAGATTAAATGAATCACTCTGCTGCTGCCGCTCTGACACGCAGAAACAGGGAAGTGTTTGGGGTCTAAAAGGTTGTGGCTTTATGCCACATTTCTATGCCAGGTCACCTGGCGTCTTTACTTCATAGCATAAGAAGGCCCAGAAGGACCACAGGTCTGAAGCCCATGGCCACATAAGGCAGCCTCACACGCTAGCTGCAAGCCTGCTGCAAGGAGGCCAAGGCTTACCAGAGGCGATCATCTGGCACCTGAGCCATAGCCGAAGGCTCTGCCGTGCATCCCCTGCGCTCCACCCCGCCCCAGGCAGCATACCTGCTCCTTCTGCCTGCTGCCAAATTTACATCCAAGGTTTGGGGAAAAAACAAAGGAAGGGAGAGCTCTCCGCCACAGACAGGCACTGCGTGAGACACGCCAGTGGCATGGTCATGCCAGTACCCCAGCGCATGGCGAGGGCCAATGCCCTCCTCCACCACACTGCTCCCTCTCCAGGGCCATGCAGAATGGTGGCAGCCAATGCTTGACGTTTCCTTTTCAGCCTTCCATTAAATCCAAAGGAAAGGTGATTGACTCACAGCAACACCAAAGAAAGGAAGAAGCATTCTCAGCCCCAGTGCTGGCAGCCTGCTGCACCCCTGCAATGGTAGGGCACCCCAATTCTGCCAGGCCAAACACATGGGAAGCAGAGCAAACCAGGTGAATATCCCCTCCACGGGCAAACCACCATTATTAACTGGTGCAGACAGACAGACAATTATCCACACACGTCTAGCATTCAGACGAGTCCTCAGGAACTGCTCCATGCATTGGTGATGGAATAACTCACTGCTGCTCACCCCTCCTGGGCTGGCACAGCACAGGCAATGGCATTACCTGCTTAGACACCTACACAGCTCCACAGCAGCAGAGTAGGACTGGCAAGTAGGGTCCTCACCTCAAATAAATCAATTTTCTTCAGCATTTTAATGAACAACGTAGTGGGAAAAGCACCCTGCTCTTCCTAGGTACGTAACAGGATGCAACATGAGGAGTACCGAAGCACAAGTAGCAGGTTTCCAAGAAAGCCAAGTGGTGACAAATGAAAACCCAACACTGAGAGAGAGAGGCAAAGCAGTTAGACAGGATGCCACTGAGATCGTGAGTCTACCAAGGCTGGAAAACAGAATAGCAACTGGCTGCCAGAGGCATCCAGAGTTCTCATGATGAACACGGGCAGAAAAACTCCAAAACATGAGGGCTGTTAAACCTTGGCTCTTCAGAGCAAAGAGTTGCATTTGCAATCATGGTGAGGCAAGCACATACCTTAGGTTATCCCACACCTGCCTGCTGTGATATTCTTCAGAATCACCTTGTGCAGATCCAAAAGAGAAGAGGCTAAGCCACACCAGAGTCCCAGTCTGGCAAACAATTCTCCAGTTCTACAATCCTACAGCACGAATTACACCTCCTCAGTAAAGAGAAGACTGCCCTTACCTTTTCATTGTCCTAACCCATGCAAAAAGACCATCAGCATCAGTCTGTGTCTGAATATGCTGCATTACTTCCCACTGTGTCCAACTCAGAACTCTTTTAAGAGTCCCATCTTCTAAGCCTGTGAAGGCTGTGTCTTAAATGAGCTTTCTGCACGCTAGAACCAAACCTGCTTCCACGTGTAAAAAGGCACCGAGATGTTTTTTGTTACAATGCTGGCTACCAGTTGTGCTTTTTTTGTTGGAAAGTCTGCACCTTCACATTGCTACCATTGTTTCAACAAAACGCCTTGCTGTTCTGCATAGTTCCTGGGCTGCAGCCTAAAGCAGTTCTACAGATTCCTCCCCCCCCCCCCCCCCCCCCCCCCCNATTTTCCCCACTAATTCTGTTATGCTAGAGATTTGTGCACAGAGTTGGCTAATCCCAGTATTTCCCTAGAGCTGCATCTAAGCTATGGCCCACTCCCAGCACAAAAGTATCTCCAAAAGCCCTTTCGCCCCCTTCAGCACTGATACACTCATTGGTCCTGACATTTTCACTTCAGCCATGACAAATGAGCTGATGGCTGTGATCAGATTGCACACGAGGACTGCTTTATCAAAGACGTATCATTAACTCTCATCGCTGTCTTCCATTATGACTCTTTTGGTCAAATCTGTTGTGAAAATGCAAGCCGGTTTAAAAACCTAACCTAAACACAGCAACAAACAGGCTCCATTTAAAAACAGCAGAGAAGGGAAGCAGACTCAGGCGGGATCAGAAAGGGACTGGCGTTAACTAAATGTTTCTCTGGGGATTTAAGTAACTGTACTCAACCTCTGCCCCAGTGCAAACATGGCAGTTGACCGTCTTGGAAAGGTCCCTTCCCCCATCCTGCACTGGGAGCACTGCTTTGCCTTTTTTAGAGAAACAATAATAAAGCAGCAAGCAGCAAACAAATCTGCCTGAAGATCAAGGCAGCTTTGTCCCTCTTTCTTTTTTCCTCTTCTTTCTTTCTTTTGTTTTTCCACTTTTTTTGGGTTCTGAGAGACTTCATATTTCTCGGGGCTGGCTTTTATCAGCATCCATTTCTCACGTGAATCCCATAAAGAATATAAAATTTTCTCTTGACTCCCAGCCACAGAATCTCACTGTTTTCTGACTCAGGCTAAAACCACCGACACGAAGCGCTGTCTGAAGCGGAAATCTCTCCGTTCACGATGAATACCACAACCTCTCTGTCAAGTTAGAACCTAAGTTCCAGTTACACCGTTCTTGTTACATCTAGAGGGCTTACAAAGTATATATTTGTTGTAACCTCTTCTAGCAATTCATCTGAGAATACACATCTAGCGGAGTCAACTGTAACACAACAGACCTTGGGAATGGAGGTCATGCTTTGAGATAAAGTGCTATTCACTTCTGGACCATGCAAGAAGCTCTTTATTCCTGTTCTTATTGGCATCAGCTCCCCCTTACCAGAGCAAGAACAAAGCCAAGTGCTCGTGTGAGGTTTATGAATAAATCAGAGGTGAGCCACTTTAAGTGCTGCCCATGATTTCCTTGTTGACAGTGAGCACTTAAACAGGCTTCTATGACCAGCAACTCCTGGCAAACCTTAATGGCTCCTAATCTGTACCCTGCTTCGTTTCAGGAAAGAAATGACCCACCCCAATTTTTCTCAAGTCTTCACCTTTTGGGCAACTCCCGGCCCACCTTTTTGGAGAAATTCCCATCCGCAGGCTGTCCCATCTCAGTGCCAAGCTTCCCCGTAACACACGGCATAAAACTCACCCTCTTCTTCCTCAAAACAAACGACAGCTAATAAAATACCATTACGCCGTGCGGCCTAAGTAATTCCCTGACAAACCATTAGACAATTCAGCATTTGTTTAAACTGCACGGATTGTTTTCCAACAAATCTAAAAGATTCCTGACGCCTCTGCCTCCAATTATTAAAACCAGGTAAAACAAACCAAAACAAAACCATTATTACGCCGAGAGCAGATGCGACCCTTCCTGCACAGCGACAGCCGAAACCAGGAGTGTTTATAAGTCACTGCCTTTGTGTTGAAAAAAAAAATTCAAACAGCTTCAACATCTATTTTTAAATAGCAGCAGCACTGAAAAACAAACTGATACCAACTCCTAAGGGCTCAGTGCTGGGCCAAAGACACATTCGCATCCAACTGTGGCGAGCCACCAGTTGTTCCAGTCCGCACGCCTTTGATGCACAAGCCCCTGGGAGAGACCTGTGCTGTGCAACGTGAAAGCAGCAGCCTGCCTGGAGAATGCATTTCAACAGGGAATGAATTCCTTCATTTTTAAGGTCTCTCTCCTCCCTCTCCCTCCCTCTCCCTCCNTCTCCAGATGGCCGAACTGACTCCCTAGTAGCTCAATTATTCTCAGGCTCCCGGGTTCTGCTACAGCTAAAAATTAACATTTTTTGACTCCATTGTCTCTCGTTGCCTTTCCACCCACTCAGGGAAAAAAGAGAAAGTAGTGACCGCACCGCTCTGCCCTGAGATCTTAGCAAGAGCTTCCCACCACAGGGCCAAGCCGGGTCGGGGCAGGGGCCAGGCCCGGGCCGGGGAGCGGGGCTGGGCTCGGGGCCAGGGCGGTGCGGCGGCGGCTGCTCGGCGGCGCTGACCTGCCGCTGCCTGAATGGCGGCGGCTGCCTCAGTGGCTGACACTCCTCTGTGCGAGGACCTGATCCAAGCCCGGAGAAATCGATGAGGCGGCGCTGGACTTTGGAAGAGGCCCTGGGTCAAAACTGGAAACAGCAGCAGCGCTGGGAAAACGATCCGACAGGCGAGAAGAGAAACCCGCGGGTCAGACCAGCTGGGACTTACAAACTCCGGTGATGCTTTTCCACTGGAGCTGGAACGCCTGTCCCGGTGCGTGGTGGCTGACAAGCCAGGGAGAAATCACATTTTGCCGCCCTCCAGCCACGGGTTGCACCTGCTGGAGAAGGTCCCAAAGCAGGCTGCTGTGCCGCAGCTGAGTCGTCCCTCGTGCACCGTGGTGACAACGGCAGAGGAAGGGACTTCCGGGGGGCTTTTGGGAGAGAGGTTCATAAAACTCAAAGGAACCGAAGGATCGAGAGGTGGCACTTGCCATATAGCAAAATAATTTACTTTAGAAGTGTTGCATTTCCTTTAATTTAAACCCTTGGTGCTGTAAACAAAATCAATAACCATATACATATATATATATATGACCAGAATGAAACCCACAGGGGTAAGTTGCTTGTTTAAGGAGCTACTTTTCACTCAGAACCCTATTTCCTGGAGCAAGGAAGGCAAAAGAAGAGCTAGGTATCAAAGAGGGAGAAACTCTCACTTGAAAGTGGACAGCCCTGCTCTCTCACACAGGGAAACTGCCTGCATTTGAAACCCTCATGTAACACTTGGCAAATCCAAGGATCTCCCCCCTCCATTTTCTTCTTGTAAACCTTCTGGCTCTCTGCATGCTAAAAATTAGAGGTTCCCATCCCAGCCAGCCAAGGGAGCGGAGGAAGTCATGTTTTTGTTATTCTTCAGAAAGGGATTATGCTGATCTGTTACATTACCATCTTCTGGAACAAGTGTGGAAATAACTGGGATTACTCCAGGTTTCCATCAGAGCCACAAACACTGGAGCAGCACCAGTGACAGGTGCCCTGTCAGCTCAGATTAGGTGAATTTATAAGGCAGCTTCGGTGTCAAAAGAGGGAGGAGCAAGCCTCCAGCAGCTGCTGCTTCCAGGCCCTCAGCTCTGCTGTTACCTGGGAAAAGGAACAGACCTGACTCTCCACCATCGGCCCCTCTGGAAAAACCTTCCTCAGGGACCCCCTTGGTGCCTGCTGCACTAAGCACATCACCCCTAAAATTGAAATGGTAGCACAAAAGGAGATGAAAAGTTGTACGTCTGATTTTAGGGGACCATTGTCAACCTACTAAAGGCCTGGTTATATTTCTGCTGGTACCAAACCTGTACGTCTGCCCAGTTTTACATCCATCTCACTCTTCCAGTTTCAGAGGAGTCCTCGTTTGGTTTGGAGTGAATGGGAAGAATCTGCTTCTTCTGCATTTACATCAAGACAGGCATTTTGTAAGGATTTCTTTGTTTCAGAAGCAGAACCTTTGGCTATTTAAACACAGTTTTAGAGGTACCTCTAGTGTGTGCATCACTTGTTCTATGCAACCTATATGGCAAATGTTTGTTTTCAGAGTCACCCTGGTCTATCCTGTACATGCAGCCTTTAGTTTGTGAACTCTTGACCTTCTTGGGAGCTGGTAGAGTTTATCAGATCTCCAGGAGTACTACAAAGTCTGCCAGCTTTGTCTGTAAAGGGATCCCAGTTCCTGAGCATCTTTAAAACTGTTCTCAAACGTACCAAAAGCAAATAAAGACAAACTGTCATCAAATCTCCCTTCATCTGTTTCCCCCTTCCTTCTCTTAACCAAAGCTGATTCTAAGTAGGGTGAACATGTAACAGAGCATCTTGCTAAGATGAGCTTTTATTTTGATCACATAACTTAGTCGAGCCATTCCTCAGAATATTTGTTTAAGGCAGAAAAAGTCATTCTTCCATACAATTGCCACGTTTCAGCCTGGACCCAACTTCTCTGTCTTAGTTTGGAACTCAGCTGCAGTAATAATGAAAATGCTGGCACTAAAATGCCATGGAGTGGCTATTAAAAAGGAACAGATTCATATGTAGGAAAGATTAAACCTGCTGCCCTTCAAGTTCCTTCTCTACAGGTCTGCTGAACCCTGCTATCAATAAATGTGCTTCTCACCCCTTTCAAAGACAACAGATCTCAACGATAACCCATCAGAACCTCCTAGGCGTGTTTTACCTACTACAACCACCAACTACAAGCAAGCAACACATGTCTTTTTGTTTCTCCAGTCTGTTCACATGAGTACATTCTGGTTTACACCTTATTCAGTAAAGTCCTGAATCCCAGCATCTCCATGTGCTGCCCATTCAGTAAGAATGCAGACATCACACAAGTTATTATTAACCCATGTGTTATCCAGTCCTACAGTGGCTGGAACATTGCCAGAGACAACACATGGTGCTTGGTTAACAATATTTTAAAATATAAATGAATTTATTTTTTAAATTAACACATTTTTTCTTATGGCAGTAGACTAATAAGCTGTTCCCAGAATGAAAGAATATCCCCCAATCACCTTCCTTTAAGAGGAGCTTGAAGGAATTTCATAAAGTTCACAGTAAAACATTCTCAAACCCCACAGAAGGTCTTTAACTTTGCCTAAAAAGAGAGCATTTTGGTGACTTTCTTCTTAGCCAGCTTTTGCTGCATTTGGATTCTTACTCTTCTTAGCCACAAATCATCCTAATTTCTTAGAGGCATCTCTAACTGTTTAAATATGATCAGCTCCAGCTCAGTACTGAACTAACAAGCCTTTACAGACAAACATCCTGCAAACTAAAAATCCCCCCAGATAAGTTAATATTTAGCCTAACTACCAACACGTTTCCACAGCAGCTCTAAATCAGTAATTATGTTGACCTGGGTGAGGGGGGGGGGGGGGGGAAGAGAAAAAAAAAAAGAAGAAAAAAAGAGCCTATTTAATATGCATCCAGACAAATAATTATTCACACTGCATTTGATTTACATACGTACAAAAGAACCACTTCCCACTTTCAAAAGTGGCTCAACACTCATGGTATTTTAACTGCCTTAATTACTGTTGAGAGAACATAATTAGAAGAACTGATCACATTGTCAACAGCTAACCAGTTGCAGCCCTGTCTGGGGGCCTGATCCTGCTCCACTTGAAGGCAGTGGGGGCTAGGGTTCCATCTTGCCACCTGGATCCAGCGGGATCCAAACGCTTTCAGCAGCCCAAGCCTGCTGCTGGGGTCAGGCTGAGAACTCCGTTCCTGAGCTGCGTGTTCTGGCTTTCTGTCTGGGGATGCTTTCCCCATTTTCAGAGCCACAACCCACACTCGGTTTGTCCCCAGCCAGGCTCCTACACCACCGAAAAGCCTCCGCACTGAGTCAGAATTGGTAAGTTTTTCCAGCAGAGCACTAGTTTAATAATTAAAGCAGATATTGACTAAAGCCCTCTTCCCCGAATACCAAACTTTATTAGATTATTATGCCTTGATGCGTAATTTCCATTGGCAACTTCTAAAATAGCTCCTTCCCTCCCTGCCAGCCCCGCTCCTCCCTCTTGCTCTCCTTCCCCACCCCCTACCCCCCCACCCCCCAGCAAAGTGCTGGGAATCCTCGATACCCAATAGTCAATATTTGGTTTCCTTGTCACGCCGCCGGAGCTGCCCTCCTCGCAAAGCTGCCTGTGCTCATCCCCTGGCCGCGCTGCTCTCAGATATTACCTCACATGACGACGGCAGCTCGCTAAGACGCCCGAGTTCCCAAAATCGGCGCTTCTGCTTGTTTTCTCAAGTCTTGGACAAACATAACTTTAGGGAGAGCTGAACAGAGGCAGAAAGAAAGAGGAGCCTGCATTTTCATCTTCCTTTCATCTCAGTCATTCAGTCAACCATTCAGTGCCCTATTCAACAGAGCTTTTCATTATGCAAAAAAATGCTAATCCTTTTCCGATGCTTTCACACTTGTATAAACCCCCATTCCTGCGACTGAAAAGCAATTATATCAGTTTACCTTTCTGTCAAAAACAGGATTAATATTCCAATACCAGAATCTCCTTTATTTTCCTATCTTTTGCTTTAGGAAACCAGAGATTATTAGTGGAGGTATTCCTTAGAGCAAGAATACATTATTTTAAATATGATTATTTTAAGCCAAGGCGGGGAGGGGGGGACGGGGGGGGGAGAGGGAAGGGAAAAGAGAGAGAAGAAGAGAGGGAAAAAAAAAAAAAAAGAAAAAAAAAAAAACAAACAAAAAGAATAGAAAAGAAGGGAAGGAAAAAAAAAAAACTTCAGTTGCTGCGGAAACTCTTTTCAGTGACAGAAGTGACCTTCCCTTTGCAGAGGCCTGAATAGAATGAGCCCCACTCTGGTCTATTAATCAGAAACAAATTATGAAAGAATGTGGCTGGACTGGTTGACACTATCCTGTCTTGGGAGACTCAGTAACAGCCTAGTAACAATGTCCTCTTCATGGGTAATGAACAGCCATGACAAATGGGGCAGAGAAACTATTTATTTGCATATGCAAATTCTCACACAAGGGAAACATGTACAAACAAGTGTCATTGTAAGGTGGATTAGGCAAACAACGCTTTCTTTTTTAGGACATTCTGCGGCCCAGAACATTAGTCAGCACAATTAAACCAGTCTCCATGGAGACTAATGAAATTTCACCATGGTATGAGTTAAATTAGATAGCTAGTTATGTGTTTTCACAATCCAACTTGAAATCCATTATTGTTTCAGAACAATACGGCAATTGTGCCTGCCTGATCTTTGCCAGCTCAACAAGCTCCTAAGTTGACAATTTGCATATGTTAATATAATTAAGCACTAATTACATGAAACTTGTACATATTCACATGCACTTTCCCTGGGCGCTTCTCAGTTTGAACCTTGGCCAAGTCTTTAACCCTTTGGCTGAATCTGAAGCAGCAAAGCTCTGCCTTCTGGGTACAGCCCCAAGGCAGATGCAGAAAAGCTCTTCATTTATAAACACAAAGCTTAACCTGGCCTCTCAGATTTCTACCAACCAGGCTAGAAAACATTTTTCTCTGCGTTGGGGCAGGAGGATGGTAGGGATGGCAGGGAGAAGGGGGGGCAGAATTTGGACTGGAAGTTCTCCAGCGACCCAGATGTGGTACCCTTTTTGCAGAGGAAAACTCCACACACCTAACAGGTTACCAGCACACGTCTGACCATTGTCAGAGGTTTCCCAAGATCTGAGCTGTCACAGGCTAGGCTGGGTTTAATGCCAGTGCTCTCTGAGAGCCACAAATATGGGAGACAGAACAGGGGTGGGGGGGAGGGAGAAAGAAAAAAAAGAGCAAGCAGTAACTAATGAGCTTTACATAAATATATGCAGAGGCAATTAAGCAGTGTTAATTACTATGACAGCAGTTAATTGAATATAATTAGATATTTTAAGCTACTGACTAAGGCATAGTTAAGATTAATTTTATTGAGATTAATTGTAAATAAGAATAGATTAACTCTGTGTTTTGACAGGCATAAAAAGTAGTTCTGCAAATTAACTGGGAGAGCAGAAACCAGCACCAAAAAAAAAAATCATATATTATTTTAATGTCACACCTCAGAATCATCTGCTCAATAAACATGACTTTTCAAACCCAAACAGACAGGAATCTTGAAGAAAAACAAACAGCTTGCGGAGATTAAAGAGCCTTTTGTCCTTTTTCATGTGCATTTCTTTTAGCAGACTAAATTAAGCGAGTCTGGTGTACGTTTTTAGGAAGGAACATTTCACACTGAATGGAAAAAATGTTCTATCACATATGAAATTCATGCAGCTGTGCGGAACTTGGTCCAGATGGTCTAAGACTATAAAACAACAATAAATGATAGAGAGTAGGGCCTTCCCAAGATTGTGAGATAAAGTCACAACCTCCCATTCTGACCTAAATTCTCTGTCATGTATTGTTTCCTTCCATGTCAGATAGCTCCTTTGTATTTTTATTATTATTATTATTAATTTTTTTTTTAACTGATCCTGAATATTCAGCAGGAACTCTCAATAAACATTTGCTGATAAGCATCTGAGCAGGGATCACAAAATATTTACCAAACGCCCCTTTAGCTTCATTAAAACAAGGCTGAACGCAAGCAGTGCCCTGTCTCTCCCTACACCACCAAACTGTTGGCTTACAGAGGTCAAAAACTGCCTGCTTTTAAATCTGCTCCAAAGTTAAAAAATAAAAATACAAAACACCACCCCCCCAAAAAAAAAACCCAAACCAACAAAACAAGCCCCAGAAGACATTCTACCAGCAGATTAATTCATGCATGCTGCTTAGGAAAATTAACAACAAGGCTGAAGAATGCTGAACAAATCACTAATAAGAAAGGAGCTGCCATCGATTGGGAAATAAATCAATAGGTGATTAACATAATATTTTTCAAGCAGCAGAATGTATGTATATTACAGAAGCACATATATTATATTTTCAATACCTTTTTAAGCCCTTAATCGAACCAGAGTTTGATAAGAGCGAGCCTGCCCCTATCTCCACTACCAACTTCCTTGGAATGCCTTTAGTCTTTCAGAAGGAAAATCCAAAAGCGGTCTGTGAAACAAGGCTCCGACAAGCCATTCTGCAGTGAAAGATTTTAAATCATCCAGCCTCTTCTAATAGACTTGAGACTTATTGAGGTAGAAACCATAAAAAATGAAGAAGGGAAATTTAATCCCTGAAATATTGATTTGCACATTAATATCATATAGGCAGAGGGCAATTTGGCTTCATGGAAATGACACATTGTCGACCCTTGGTGAAGTCAGAGCCAATCTAACTGCTGAACATGTCTGAATCTCAAGAGTTATTAAGGGCTTCCCTTCTTGCCTTTATGACTTTTCTTCAGCCTACCAATGCAATCTTAAATGTATTATCTTTAAGAAATAATTGTAAAACCTCAGGGGTTTTCCAGTTAATGGAAGGGAGGCTAAACCACATCAGATTCTGAAATGCAACATTAAACCCTTGCAATCAACAAAACCACCTCAATTCTCATCCATCCAGCACAGGATCTAATATTGTTATTAGAGATAATCAAATTTCATTGTGTAAATTTAGGCTCATGGTCAGAATGGAAGCAGTAAATTCTGCAATATTAAATAGTGTTGGGTTTTTGTTGGCTTCTCCCCCCCTTCTTTTCAGCCTCCTTTATACATTTTCTCTGGTCTTCACAAATAAACCTAAAGCAGCCAAAACCAGAGGTGCACGCCTGCCTGCCCATCCTGAGAGATGCCCACGCTGCCATTTGTCACCTCCACAGCTTTCCCTTTGGTTTTAACTGGATCTAGTGGGTAAGTTTTATTTCAGAGAAGAATAAAGCAGGATCACTGCAGAAACCCAACAGCAGGTACCATTGCTGTGGCTTACACAGACGCCCTACCTGACCTTTCTTTGTTCCTTGGGCAGGTTTCACTTTTGTAGATTTACACTTTACACACGCACACACACCCCCACACCCCACTCTGTATTTCACTGACTCTCTCTGTCCATTATCATAAAAATGAAAACGACTGAACACATGTTTATGTTGACCAACTCCAAAAAGCCCACGACTGAAGGATAAAGCGATGCTACAATGCCCTGTGTGGATCTCCAGCTCCTATGCTATAAATATTCAATCACAGATAGCACGAATAACTGAATAATCCTGGCGAGCCCCAGCTCTGGAGCCAGGTGCCAGAGGTTAAAACAGCTGGCTAGCCAGCTTTTCTGCTGTGTGCCTTCCTCCCGGCTGCAACCGCAAACCCCTGCAAACCAGCAGATATTCCCTCAAGGATGACTGTCTGATTTCAACCAGTTTAGCAGGATCTCCCCCCACCCTCCCCAAGTCGAGAAAAGAGAGAAATCCCTTAAATACAGTCAGTTGAATAGGAAGTGGAGCAATGATGATCAAGGCTCTTCCCCCACGCACACCCCAACCCTTCAACCCCCCGTTTATTTCCACAATCTTCTTTGTGCACCTTCCCAGCCAAACGTTGATATTCCTTATTTCAAAGGCAAGCACTGCGGATCGCTCTGTCAGGTATTGGTTGGTTGGGGTTGTTTTTTTCGCCAGTAAATATAAAGTAAAACAAGTGTTGATGGCACTGAGAGTGTTACATACCCAGGCTGTGTTTTTGCATTGCTCTCAATGGAAGCGATCGATGCCCATGTCACAGTCGCGTCCCAATCGCAGCCAAGTCTCTGCCTCAACCTAACCAACAACAAGCAGGGCTGCAAAGGCTCCTCGCTAACCTCTTCCATCCATCCACCACCAAACTAAAAACATAATGCTACACAGGATCTTTTCAAACGCTCCACCACCGCTCCCAAGGATCGAGCCACTGCAAATCCAGGGAAAACACAATTGCGGGGGGGAATGTTTAAAAAAAAAAAATCAAAATGCACCATCAAAAAAACAACCCTTGCAGCAAGCCACCCCAAAAGCACCCAAGCCGTCTCTTTGCGCTCTCTCGCTCGCTTTCCTCCTGCCAACTACATAATCCTTGATTAAAAGTGGAATGAGGCTAATAAAAAGATTATTAAAAAAAAAAAAAAAAGGAAAAAAAAAAAAAAGAGAGAGAGAGAGAGGGAGGAGGACAGAATGGAGCCAAGGAAACGCCAACTGTCAGAAAACGGGATGGTCAGACTTCCTGAGTGAACCTGCCTGTGTCTGGCTTAATGTAAATCCACCATCTTCAGCCTGGCAAGTTGTCTTTTGGTTGGGCTTTGCTTTTCTTTCTCTCTTTTTTTTTNGTTGGGGGGGGTGGGTTGGGGAGATGCAGGAGGGGAGGAGTGGAGGGCAACCGTCGTAAGTTGGCATCGGATAGGGTGTGGGGGGGGAAGTTTATTAGCATTTTTGTAGGAAATTTCATGTCAGGCAAAGAGAGGGAAGCAGGGACGCGTCTGCCATGAGCCGCCGCGATGGGCAGAGGGATGCACTTGATTCTGCAGCGAGCAGTTCGAGCAGGCACCGAGCTGCTGCCGGCTGCTCAGGAGCAGAGGCATTCCTTTCGCTCGGCTCTTCTGTCCGTGTGCACGCTGGGTTTGTTCGAAACAGCCCAGCGCTCGGCTTCAAACAAATAAATAAGAGCCCTGTCCCGCAAAACAACCGCCCCCCTTCGCCAAACCTCCGAAAGCCTGTACTGAAAGCAACCCCAGGCTCTGTTCTCTGCGCGGAGCCTTCCCCTGGCTGGGCACAGCTCGGCAGCGGTCGGCAGGGATGCCGGCGGCTCGGCCGGCAGCCGCGGCCGCTGCCGCCGGTGGGGCCGTGCCACGAAGCCGAGCGAGGAGGCAGGACCGTTCCTAACGGGCTCCGCTTCCGCCTGCTGCCGGAGAACGCTTGCCAGCAGCGCGATCCACACGCAACCCCTGTCACCCGTCTCTGCTGCTCAGAAACCTACCTCCAAAAACCGGGGAGCACAAAGCACCCCACACCGTCTCCTGTACACACGCAGGCAGCCAGGGTCCCCATTGCCCTGCTGGCATCTACGCTCCCCCCCGTCACCCCACCTTCACCCTGGCCCGAAAGCGAAAGTTTGGGAGGCTGAGGCAGGGTGGAGAGAAGGAGGAGAGGGAAGGAGACTGGGAGAGGGGAATGCGCCTTCAAAAAGCACCTCAAAGTTTCGGGGGGCCCGGGCTGCGAAAGCAGAGTGAGAGCTCGGAGGGGTCTGGCAAGCAGTGACTTGTGACAGCCGTAAGGTCTCTCCTAAGCTGACAGGACCCCCTACACACTCTCCGAGCTCCCTACCACACACAAACCACCACCCGAAAAAAAAAAAAAAAAAAGGGGGGGGGGGGAGAAGTGGGGGGCACCCCCTGAACCTCTGAACCTCTTCTGCAAGCTGAGCAGGGACGTCCACTTCATCCGAAAGTTACAGCCCGAAAGAGAAAAAAACCACACCGAACGCACAGCCCCAAAGCATCAGAAAAAGAAAATAAACCACACAAACCGAACGTAACCCCCGGAATAAAAACAGCAAGGGAGAGAGAGAGACAGAAAGGCGAGAGAAAAAGCAGCCCCTCCTTCCCAAATGAGAGCCAACGCTGCACCTAAAAATGGGGAAACAGGCAGAAAAAGGGGGAGAGAGAGAGGGGAGAGATCCATGGGATCTGGGGATGTGAGTGTGTGTGTGTATGTGAGAGAGAGAGAAAGAGGCACAGGGAGAGGGAGAGGGAGAGAGAGAGAGCGAAATATCAAAGATTGTGCAAGATCAGCCTGGAAAGATAATCGATACTCGACCTAAATTTAACACAAACTACTCAATAAAAGTTAAAGAAAAAACTTACTTTCCATTTCCCCTCGCAGTTCCTACTGGATCTTCGCCTCTTTTTTTTTTGTTTTGTTTTGTTTTGCTTTATTTACTTAACAGCTGATCACATCCAAGTCAAACGAGAGAAGGTTCATTTAAAAAAAAAAATAATAAAAAATAATCCTCCAACTTTATTGGGTGAAAATAAAAATGATTGAGCAAGAAGTGGGGGGCATGGAGCGGTCCTTTGGGGTCCGGGAGTTGTTAAAGCATGTGCCGACCGCGGTCTCGCTGTTTGGTTGTGAAGGGGTTGGGAAAAGGAGGAAAGGAAATGAAAATCCGATATGTCTTTATTCTGCTAATTATTATCGTTTTAGCCCTGTTTAAAAAAATGGCTGATTAAGTTGAGTGCGCATGTCTTTGTGTGTCTATTCCCGATATGCACTCTGGGAATGAGAGAGAGAGAGAGAGGGGAGAGAGAGAGAGAGGGAGAGGGAGGGAGAGGAGAGGGAAGAGGGAAGAAGAGAGAGAGAGAGAGAGAGAGAGCGAGAGAGAGGTGTAATTAGTGAGGTGATCAACATTCTCCAGGCTGCAAATGACGCGCAAGCCCCGGAGCTGGGAGAAGCCGGAGCTACCGGGAGCTACCGGGGGCTTTGCGGGAAGCCACCGAGCCAGTTCGGAGGAGGAGGAGAAGGAGGAGGAGGAGGAGGAGAAGGGGCAGCGGGAAAGGAGCTCATGGATACAAACACAAGTCTGCAAACTTCATTAGTAACACAGACACACACGCACCAGGCACACAGGCTAGGGAAAATTAAAACAGGGGGGTGGGGGGGCGTAAGAGGGGGGGATATTTGCTCTTTAAAGTCTTTGGGAACTTAAAAATTAAAAAAAAAAAAAATGAAGAAAAGAAACGGATCCAAATTAATTACTGCATCAGGGAGATATTTCTGTCTGTCTGCCTTGCCTTGCTTTCCCTTGCCCCTTCTCTCTATTAATGGGGCTTTAATGAAAGATAGATGTTTGCAGGGGGATAATGGATGCACGGCAGCGCTGTTAGAGCAGAGATGATCTATCTGAGAAAGGCAACCGCTGCCCAGGCAGAGACCAGGCTGGATCCCTGTGCACACACACACACACACACACACACACGCGTTTGTGTCCCGCACGCCAGGGACATGCACTGCACATGCACCCTGTGTGCGTGCCGGCACCCACGGCACTGTGCACCTTAATTGGTGCCCACCATGGAATTGGTCAGAAATGCCAACAAAGTAAAAAGCAGAGCCTCCCAGAATAGACAATATCAACCATAAACAACCTCCTCCAAATGAAGCAAACATAAGCCCAGGGAAGAGGAAAAGGGTCTCCTTGCGTACCATACGTGTCTGGTGGGCGCACATGCGGCGTTCTCCACTCTCCCGACCGCTATTGATATTTTATTAATATTTGACCGACTGTATTTTACCAGATGCATCTCATCCGTGGGGAGGGGTGAGGATTACTGTGCTGAAAGCCAGGGCAGAAATGTACAGATGTCATTATAAAATGGGGAATCTCCTACAAATATTTTTTTTTCCTGCGTGGGGTTTAAGAAGATTGCTTCTCATTTGAAAATCTAATTATCTTAACCCCGCACTGCAGATGTGGGTATGACTGACACTTTCATTAAAAGATAATTAACTAAAACTAGGAATGGACATGCTTTAAAATGCTCCCCACTGGAGATAAAAACACAACTCTTCAAAGATCACGCGAGTGGACCACAGCAGCACGTGCAGGTTTTAGGTGCTGCGACTCCAGAAATGGTCACCAAGCCAGAGCTACACACCAGGGAGATTTACAGCACCAAGGACCCCACACAGGTGAACCACAACCTCGCAGCCGACGCACCTTTGAAGCCCGTGATCCCTGCCATACACATCAAAACCTTGGCTGAGGCCTTAAACAGCCAAAACCACCGGCAATGCTCTGTCACAACCTTCCATTAGAAGCAGGCGTGCTGTGCAGCAGCAACATCAAACCGGCGAAGAACTGGGCAGCACAAACCTGCACCTCTCTAGGCCCTAGACCTTCTGCTCCAGGAGAAGGGTTTGTAAGCGTTGGAGCTAATGCCAATAGGAAAATCCCCACCTGATGATAAATTAAGACTGCCCTGAAGGAAACACAGGCCGGTGTCAGGGAACCGAGCTGCTGAAAGCAGATGTTTAAGGTCAGAGTGAAGGTCCTGATAGTTTTGGAGGAGAAGAAAAAGAAAAACAAACCAGCATAACAAAAAAGTTTTTGGACAGAGGAAGGGAAAAAAAGGCAAATAGAATCACAGGATCGTTTTGGTTGGAACAGACCTCTAAGAGCATCGAGCCCAACTCTACCAAATTTCAGATAAGTCTCCAGCCTGAAAATGCAGCTATCCCAGAATTCAAAGCCTGCCAATGAAGTGGGGGAGATAGAAGGAACCCTAGCCCAATCCAGAGACACCTTCTAACCTCAGGAACATCTCCAGGACTCCAAGTTAGAGAAACAGGAGCACTTGAGGCTTCCTGGGAGCAACTTCACTCATCCTCCAGACCTCAGCACTGCACCAGCTCCTCAGTGGGAAATCAGTGAGCAGATCCCCACGGGTGATGTGGGGAACAGCGATATTCAGTGTTGTTATTTATACGGGGGGGGGGGGGGAAGCCACACGAACAGAGNNNGGGGGGGGGGGGAAGCCACACGAACAGAGTGAAAATGAAATCTCCCAGCCCCGTTGTGCAGGGGGTAGGATGGGAAAGGGGCTTTGGGGGCTGAAATTGTAGGGGGTACAGGAGGCTGAGATGCATTGTCCGTTTGCAGTGTGTGGCTGGAGGCTGAAGGCGCGTTTCCTACGGCTGAAGACAATTAAATACAGCGTGATGAAGCAACACCTGAGAACAATACATCTATTTCAGATTCAAAAGAAGAAACACGTACACTTAACGTCAAGGAAGAATAAGGAAATGGAGATAAGTTCGTGTTAAAGTCGTCACGGTGGTGTGTCTGTTGCCTGCACTTCTCCCCCCCCCCTCCCTCTTTTACTCCGAGTGCTGGGGGTTTTTTGTTTATTATTTTTTTTCCTCCTGGTGAAACATCAATATCATTAATGTCATTAATGTCAAAACACCAAACGTCAGAACAGACAATTCTTTTTTGGCTGTAGATATCTTTTCTTGGGGGTGGGGGTGGGGTGTGTGGATACGGGTTTACGGTGTTCTTGAATTACGGCTAAAGGAACAAAGCGGGGGGAATACAGGCAGAAATTGGGAGAGACCACATTTTTCAAGGTTTATTCTGCCACTGTTTACTGTCCTTCCTAAGGTTTTTAATCTCCTCACTCTTCCTCTCTCCCCATCACTAGGGAAAAAAAAAAAAGGTAAAAGTAGCTATAGAGGTTGGGGGGGGGGGGGAATGTTGTGTGTGTGGGGGTGTTGTGGTGGGGTAGGGAAACAAACAAACAAAAAAAGGCTCTACGGGATGTTAACAGTTTAGAAGGAACCCGGGAATCGCCACGTAGCTAGGAAAAAATCGAAGAGGGTTAATTCCAGGAGGCAGCAGCAGGTCTGTGGGATGTGCTAAGCGCGAAGCGGGCTGGAGGGGGGAGGCAGGAGAGGAGGATGCGAGGCCGGCCGGGGTGGCTGCGGGGCGAGCCGGCGGCTCGGCTCGGCTGCTCCCGGTCCCTTCTCTCCTCCCTCTCTCATTCTCAGCTGATCACTCTCCAAGAATCTCCCCTGACCTCCGAGTTCCCTTCTTCTGGTCTCAGTGGACACCCCTCTAGCCCACTCCCCCCTCCCCCCCCCGCCCATCTCCTCCCAACTTCTCCTGCAGGCACCGTTAGACATTTGGAGATTTGTTTGTTTGGGAGTTGTTTTCAGTCCGTTGAAATCAAACAAAACAGCCACCTTCTTGATAGTGATGTTACATTTCAAAAAGAGAGGGGAAAAAATAAAGATACCTCTTCAGCTTTTTCTATAAATTAAAGAAACCTCTTCAGCTTTTTCTATCATCCAGCCTCAGCCTCAAGGAAAACTTATTGGCCTGGGTGAGATGGATCTGGTGGGGTCAGGGCCTGAGAGTGACCATTCTTGAGGAGACAAAGAAATCCCAGCCCAAACCGAGCTCGGTTACATCACGTCTTCTCCGCCGAGCTCATTTCACTCCCGAAATCTGCGCTGCGGACACACACAGGGGCAGAAGGATCTGCATAATTACAGCCCCAGCCGTTCCCCTTTTTAATAAACCGACTTAATTCCCTAATAAACGTCTCCTCCTCCCCCCCTCCATCTTCTCCTCTCCCCAGACCCCAGCCCAGGGGAAAGGGAATCCGTGTCTTTTGCCTACGTTTCCTAAGTCTATAGATGAGCCCAGTTTGAAACGAGGTATTACAAGATTTCAGTGCTGCAGACCCTTTATCTGAGCCACAGACACTTTCAGATCCCCAGCCCCCAACCTCCTCTCTCTCTCTCTCTTTTTTTTTCCCTCCTTGTTGTCTCTTCTCCTCCCGGGGGCTATTTGACAAAGGCAGTGTGTTAACTAACATTTTTGTTTAACTCAGCAACTTCTTTTCAAAACATACTTAAAACCTGATAGCAATCTCTTGTACTCCCCCTCCCCCCCGCTGCCGCCCGCCTTTATTTTATTTTTTTTTTCCTTCTCCGAGATGAAATTGACTCTGAACCCAAAGCGTTTGGCTATTATTATTTCTTTCTTTGCGTATACCGCGTATACGAATCTATTGTTAATTTACAACGCTGCCCCCTTCCTCTTCTCCACCCCCCTTCCCATCAAACACATTCCACTACATACTAAAAAGGGGGGAAGAGGAAAAAAAACTCAAATCCCCCACCTGATTCCTGGAAAGTTTGGGTCGAAAAGGGACTAAAGCCAGCACTAAGATCTTGCATTTCAATTCGTGCCCCTCACTGCCCCAGATTTGGCGTTCACCTTCTCAAAGTGCATCTAAGGAGCAGTGACCTGAGAGGAAAAGCACAGCCGAGCAGCACAGACATCTCGCTGAGATTTGGAGCGAAACCAGTCCCGGTTCCGACTGGGTTTTGGTAGTGGTGGTGTCGGGATTTTGGCTGGAACCGCACAGAAAGGCGCACCCGGACCTTAATATCAATAAAAAGCTTTCCCAGGTCTGAGTCTGCTGCCGGCGTTTCCTCCGGAGCCTTTAACAGCCCTTTTCCAGCTCCTTTCTTGGCTAGATCGCGGGGATTAAATGCCCTGAACCTGAGCTCCTGGCCTTGGATAGGGAAAGGGAAGAAAAAGAGAGAGGGGGAGAGAGAAAGGAGAGGGTGAAGGAGCCAGGCGCCCTCTGGGCTTTCAGAGGTCAGCGCTTTGACAGTGCCCTGACCTCCCTCCCCTCCCGGCAACCACCCCAGTGTTTATAAACAAAAACAGTCAGGACTAGCCCCAAACAATAGCAATTCACCAACTTCACAGGCACTTCACTAGCTCTTATGCAAATCAAGGAAAACGACCGCTTACCAACGCTCACCCCCCCCCCGCCGCCCCCCCATCCCTTCCAGAAAGCCCAAGAGCATATTTCCAGCAGTGATACATCCAGGGAANAGTACCGATCTTACAGCAGAAAGAGGAAAGTTATGAAATATTTATACCTAAATCCAACAATTCGCACTGCCAATAAAGCAGGAATCTTTGTTGTGTAGACAATATGCTAAACTACCTCTGCGACAAACAGGAATTATAACGCGACCAGGAAAAGTTATTTTCGCCCAAGGAGCCAAGTTTTCAAAGAAAACATGTGGATTTTACAGCTAAATAAAAGCCACCACCTCTGTGCTATCCGCAAAGCAACAACAGCAGGGGGAAAAAAAGCCGGCAAAAAAATCCAAACCATAAACCAACAACCCCCCCAAACTACATAGAAATTAAAAGCACCGTTAAAAGAAAAGATGCAAAAACAAGCAAACAAACAAAAAACCACCCAACCCCAAACTAACAAACCAACAGCCTTCCATCCAGCAAGCAGCACATCTGATTTGACTTAACAAAAAAAGTATAATTAAAACCATCTTTAATTATAAACGCAGCGAGCGAAAACGAACTGAATCAGTCCTTTCTCCCCAAAAAGCTGTCTGCCAAGGTATAGAAATGATAGTTCTATAGTCCTGCGTTAAAGCGTAACTGAAACTCCACACTTGAGGAACTGATTACGCGATAAGGAAAAAAAACCCCAACCAAACCCGCAACGTAAAAAAAAAAAAGTCCTAATGATTTTCAAACTTTAGTTTTAAAATAAAGAGGATCAGAAAAGGTTGGAGAGAAAAGTTAAAGGAAATATACCTCAAGAGAAAAAAGACCATCTCCTTTTCTTCTTTGTCTATCAGTCTCCAGTTAAAGCATATGGAAAATGTTTTCAAAATGCCTAGATTTGGCACATTGTCATTGCAAAGAGAGGAGCGCAGTGATGCTGTTATAGAAAATGGGAAATAAATTCAGGATTGGGTGCTGCCTCCTTCAATGCGGATTTATCTAAGTTTAATTTAATATTCCGCAATCACTGTGTGATCGCGTATAATTCACCCAGATTTTTAAGGGCTTTGCCTAAATGTGTTGACCACAGGCGCAAAGTAATTTAATCAGGTCGTTCCCTCCTTTTATTTGTGTTTATTTTCTTCATTAAAAAAGCTTTAAATTGCAATTGTAAATAAAAGGAATGATGGAATATTAGGTTTGGGGTGACTAAAGGCTCGGAGAAGGCATTAGCTTTATTAAAATCATCCTGAACGTAAAATCAAAAAGCACAAAATGGTTGTTTGTAAAACACTAAACCTTTAATCGATTTATTGGCATTCCGATCGATTAGATAAAGGGAAATCTATGGCAAACGTAAAAGCATTTAAAATATTTTCCTCTCATTTAGAAACAAAACTTTTCTTTTCAGTAGGACTGAAAAAAAAATTATCAAACGACTAACAGGAAATTCTTCAGATATCAAATTACGATAATAAAATTATTTCCACATGGAAAGGGATAATGACAATGATGATAGTAATTATAATAATGAATAATTCAACAGCCCTTTGACATATATGGAAGAGCCTGACTCAAACCCAGCTTTTGAAAGGGGCTACTTTTAGGTTTTGTGGGTTGTTGTTTTGTTGGCGTTTTGGGTTATTGGGATTTTGTTTCTTTTTTTCTTTTAAAGAAAATTGAATTTTGAGGCTGAAATGTTTAGATCAAGCGACAGTTTAGGTGCAAGTGCGAAAATTACGTTTATTTCCCCATGCATTTTTCAGGGGGGAGCGTTCAGTTTGACGCCGTCCTTTAAATGAAGTTACCAATTATTATCAGAAAATAACTATGTAAATGTCTAAACGACACCTGAAACTGGGGGAGGGGGGGTGGGGGAAATTTTGTCTTCAAGCCAGGGCTATGGGAACCTTTTACCTTATAAATGAAACGATTTGCCTAGCGCGCAGCGTCCCTTCCAAATTACAGGCAAATTCTGCAAGCAATAAAGTATTCGAGCATTTAAGTGAGAGAATGCGATTTATTTAGGGGTGGAGGGTGGGGAAGTGCAAGCCGGAGCAAGGCAGCGATCAGGGCTTGTGGCATTCCGGCTGCGCGAAGAGGAAGTGTTGCTGTAACGGGTATTATGTTTATTTGATAAAGAAAATCAATGGAAGTGGCTGTAAAGTAGTTAGTGAGGCGTGTGTTTGGGACTCGGGCTGAATAGTGACTCCAGCGGGCTGGTCGATGAGCTCTAAGAGCTCTGGAAATCCAAGCTAACCCTGAGAGTGAAGCAGCTCTCACTCAGCGCTGCACCTTGGCTGGGCTGGGAGACTCCGCTCCTTGTCTCCTCCCTCTGTCTCCTTCCTTCTCTCCTCACATCCCTCCCTCTGTCCCTCCTTCCCTCTCTCCTACTTTTCCCGCTCCTGCTCTCCTCCTTCCCATCCGCTCCAACTAGTCCTTCTCCCAGGTTTATCCGCTCTCCTTAATCTCAATCCCTCTCATTTCCATTCTACCTTCCCCTGTCTGCCGTAGCTGCTTCCTCACTATCCATCTGGTCCTCCAAGTTTTCCCCTCTAATCTCGCAGCCTTTCTTCCCTCTTCTTCTTTCACCCACCCCCTCCCCGCGCCTAATTCTCTCAATGTCAGCTCAGTTCCCAAGTTTTCTTCCAGCCTTTTCCCTACTCGTCCTCACTAGCCAAACTGCCCTCTTGTTTTGCATGGGTTCCTCGGGACATGTGCCGTACTACTAACCATGGGTGATCATTCCTCTTCCCCACACCCATGCCGAAGAGAGGAGCCCACTGCTCTCCTCCCGCTTTTGGGATCTCTCCAGCATCGGCGAATCTTTACTGAAGCTTCATTTCAGACCTTCGGCTGCTATTCCTCCCCCCCCCCGCCTCACTCCCCCCCAATGTTCCTTCCCTCTAATTTACAACAGGAATGTTTCTCCTCCTCCTTTTCATTCCCTCCTTTTACAATTTCCTTTGGGGTTTTTCCAAACAGGAGCATGCCCTTCCCTTTTCCCTGCCTCCATGTCTTCACAGGGGTAAATATCCTATTTACGCCGTTCTTAGAAGTGGGTATTTCTCCCCCTAACAAGTTTATCTCCGTGTCTTTCTAGCCTGTAAAATAAAAAAGGGGGGGGGAAAAGGGGGAAAAGTTGAGCTCGTAGCTGTTTTTCTTGCGCAGTAACTTGCTTTCCAACTTCTGGTTTGGATTATGTGTCATTATCTACTTTCCCTTATCGCATCCCCCCCACCTCCCCTCCCCTTCGCTAATAACATCTTTAGCGTGGTCAATGAAATATGGCAGATCTCCCCAAAACGCTTCCTCCCCAGCTCTCTGCTGGAATTCATTACCTGCTCCGCTCTCTGCTGCGCGGAGCCCCGCGGAACCTGCGCGCCGCGGCCATGCGCAGAGGCCTCTTCCCGCTACCGCCGGGCAGCGCCCCAGAGCCGCCCAGCCGGCTGCTGCGGCCAGCCCCGGCCTTCGTCGAGGCACCGGCGGCAGGCGCTGCGCTCCCGCGGGCCCTGTGTGCGGAGGAGCAGCGGCGCCTCTGAGGGGGCGGCCCGGGGTGGGGTGAGGGCGACGGCGACGGCCGGGGCTGGCAGCCCGCGGGTGGATGAGGGCGAAGGGCCGAGACTGGCAGCCCGGGAATTTGTGTCTGAGGGCGGAGGGGAGGGCAGCCGGGAATGCGGTGCGAAGGGCCGGGGAAGGAAGCCTAGGGGTGGTTCGAGGGCGGATGGCAGGAGGGGGCCGCTGCCTCCGCGGGCACAGCAGGTGCCTCCTTTGTCCTGGGGACAGGAGGTGGGCTGTGGGTTCTGGTTCCAAGCCAGGTTGGATAGGGCCTTGAGCAACCTGCTTTAGCAGGAAGTGTCCCTGCCCGTGGGACTAGATGATCTTTAGGGTCTTTTCCAACCCCAACTGATTCTTCTCACCTCCACTCCCTCGCCCCCTCCTTGTGTTTTTCTCCCCCTTGCCGCTCCCTTTTGTTCATTCCCCTTTCTTCCTTTTTTTTTTTTTTTTGTTTTGTTTTTTTTTGTTTTTTTGTGGGGGCTTTCACCCTGTTGTGCCCCGATTTTCTGGAGTGCTGTCTATCTTTGCCCCTCTGGCAAAGTCACTGATGCTGCTGGCTGTGACACTCCTCTGTGTGTGTCACCTTTGTATGACCCTGCTTGGGCCACATGCACTGTGCTTGTATTTTGTTGCAGGATTTGCTTCTTGGGTGTGCAGTGACTGCAGGAATAAAAAAGCCTTTAAGGGGTTGACGTTTCAGGCATTCTCTGGCTGCTAGATAAACCTTCACCCAGAGAAGTGCTTGTTATGGGTTCAACAGCCCTGCTCTTGTCCTTTGTCCCATTGCTTGGGTTCTTCTCTTTCCTTCTTGGGGTAATGCTTTTTAAGGAGCTGGAGGAAGAAAATGTGGCTTGTTAAATTTATCCACCTGGACTGAAACGTTTCCACTGTTGTACATAGAGCTGGGGTCCCACTGCTTTACCTGCGGCTTGGACTGCTCTGTAGGTTACATGCACCAAGTGACCCAGATAGGCCTGGTCCTGCCAGCCCCTTCCTGAGTGAGAAGTGAAGATCTGGCCCATGATCAGAAGTTCTCGCACCAAGTCTGATGGCTTTACCTGTTGCAGGCACCTCTAAGGCTACCCAAAAAGAGTGTTGTCACCTGAGCTCATCTAATAGTGGTTTGCTGGGAGCGTGTTCTGTGTTTCTTTGAACCTAAGCCTCTAATAGCTGCAACTTTCTGCTTTGCTTTAAATGTGCTTCAGGGAGGAGGGGCGGCTTTTAGTCTAAACATTTTACAGCATCAACGCAGGCACAGAGGAATATTTTAGCTGGATTCAGGCAAAAATGCAATCCGCAGACAAGGCAAGCAGTATCATCCAGAAGCCTTATTAACTAAAACCCAGCGTGGAAGTGTACATTTCACAAATATTTACCCAGGAACTTTGGTGAATTCTGTCAATATCTCCATCACCCCTGAAATTATTGCTCACCTATATCTACGGTGACCCCCAATCAGCGGGGAGAGAGAGCCTGCCAGTTGTAAATCCACATGGGGGTACAACAGGATTGCAATTTATTATGAAGCAGAAATGTTACTGAAAGGAAAATTGGTGCCTATTCCCAAGTCCACACCTGAAAGGAGCAGGCTTGCCAGAAATAAAGATCTTAGAGGGCTGTTTAGTGTTTCTTGTGCGGCAGCAGCATCGTATTGGGTAGACTATGTTAATTCTGATTTCTTTTTAACCTGCTATGAATGCTTTTTAAAACAAACAAACATTTTGACATAAAAGGGCCAGCTGAATTTCAGCAACACCTTGAAAAGATTAAGATAGATCTTGAAGTGGCAGGCTCTGTGTGAGGTCAAGACAGGTACAGACTTTTTTCCTTCTGTCTCCCGAATGATCTAACTTCAAGTAATAATAGTCCTGCTTCCCTCTGAAATTATTTGAATGAGAAATATTTTAGAAGAGGAAATTTCGGGCTGCTATGAAACTATTAAAAGTATGTTTTAATGCTCTGCAAGACAAATATGGGACATGGGTGTTTTGAGGGAGGTCTTGTATGCCACGGAGAAAGAGCTTGTTCGAAGCGAGCGTGTGTGTGGACATTCCTTCAGATGACAGTGTGCACTCTGCAGTTAGGCACAAGGGATTTTCCACCTTTTGGTCTACTCCTTTTTAACAGAAAAATGGTTGTGATGTGAGATATGCACAAACCACCCCAAAGAGCGCCTGCAGTGTATTCATACAGATTAAAGCCATTTCAGAATCGAAGCTGGCGCTGATTGTGAAGAAGTGGCTGTAAAACACCTGATTCTAAAACGGTGATTTGCCTGATTTTTTTTAATGGTGGCTTCCCAAATAAAGCTGTGAATCTAAAAAGCTGCCCACCTGCCTGCACAGCAGGGACAGCTTCCCAATTTCAGGTTGTTCCTGGTGTCAGTGACGGCAATGAAGACAGGAGACGTGTTCCACCCTTTTGTCTTTAAATGTGTTTAATATCATCTCTTGCCAGAGACGTCTTTAGAAACAAGAAGTACCCAGGGAAGCAGCATTTCCACCAAATAATTAATTTTAAATGGGAAAAAAGTGTCCATTTCCCTTTGTGGTTGTGAATGTTGATTGAGAAGATGATTGTCAGGGAGAAGGAAATAAAACCTAAACATGCTGTAAAGTGGCAAAGAGGGATTTTTGCACATAGGCTAAAACATTTGTCTTTGCTTTCGATAGGGAGCCTTCATCAGTTATTAAATCACACCTGATCAGCTTAATGACAAAGTTAGTCACCAGCAGGTAAAATAACCAGAGAATCACAATATCTTAGGTGTGGGAAAGCACCTCCAAAGATCATCCAGTCCGTTTTGTGTAAGATTTATACCCTAGCCCCACGGACACTTCCCATATGTTTCATATTTCTTTGATTAACACAACCTTCTGCAACCTTTGGTTTTGGGACTGTGGGGTAATCAGCAATCCAGGGCTGTGCACAAACACACATGCAACAGCTGATCTGCCCCTTTCACAGAACCACAGAATACTCCTCAGGCTTGGAAGGGACTTGAAGGATTATCCAGTTCCAACTGCCCTGCCATGGGCAGGAACACATCCCACCAGATCAAATTGTCCAGAGTCACATCCAGCCTGGCCTTAAAAACCTTCAGGGATGAGGCTTCCGGCACCTCCCTGGGCAACCTGTGCCAGTCTCTCAGCACCCTCATGGGGAAGAACTTCCTAACCTCTAATCTCAATGTGCCCTGCTCTGGCTTGGATCCATTACCCCCAGTCCTATCACTACCTGATAGGTCCTCTTCAGCTTTCTTGTCGCCCCCTTCAGATACTGGAAGGCCACAATAAGGTCTCCTCAGAGGCTTCTCTTCTGCAAACTGAACAACCTCAACTCTCCCAGTCTATCCTCATAGCAGAGGAGCTTCAGTATCTGATCACTCTTGAGGCCCTTCTCTGGACACCAGAGAAGGGCCTCAACTTCCTTGGAAAAGGTTTGGAAAGGTCCAGAACTTTCTTGGAAAATGTTTTTTCCCCAGAAAAGCATTGCCATGGAGCTGAGTGCTTAAGATGCACACAAAGGTCTGCTGGGTTTGGCATGATAACAAAGCAGGATTGGGGCAGGGTTTAATGCAGAACTTTCCAAAGGAAACCCTCGCCTTCCTGGACTGCCTGCGACAGGATGGATCCTGTGTTTATAGAGTTCAGTCGTGACCTTACCTGAGTAAGTGCTTAAAGTATGAGATGCACCTAGAGGGGTAATACATTGAGTTTAATAGGAAGACAGTTAATAACCTTTTTTCATCCTCATGCACTATCAATCATGGCTGTCACCAGTCTGCTGAATCAAAGCAAAAGTGTTCTTCACAGATGACTGATTAGAAACGCAAAATCACAAGATCCATCTTCATGGTCACTTTTATTATAGTCATTTTTAAACTGACAGCAACCTGCTCAGTTTCAGCAGACTGGGCATCACAAATAGTGTCACTCAGTGCAGCTAAGCATGAGAAGATGTTGGCTGGATTATACTTAAAAATAATTAGGCCCAAAGCCTTTTGTGGAAGGCAAGAAAAAAGGATTTTCTTGGTTCCAGCCCCGTCTTTTCGACCCCAGCAGCAGCCAAAGGATTTTACACTGGGTTACTGCTGGAAAATATTTTCATCCTTCCACTTGCAGTGAATTAATCAGTTTTAGGTGGTCCTCAGATGCTTTTTAAAAACAATACATTTGGTGGTTAATGTGACCAGCTAGAACCACTCTGAAGTACAAGCTTAACATTCCATCCTGCTGCTTGTATAGTGCCAGTGATCAACTGCTGCTTCCCAGCCTTCCCAGGAATACTGCAGGAGCTGATTACCTTGTTAACTAAATTTGCTTTAATACTCTTCTCTCCTGTTCAAATACACCAGCAAACAGTTCCACGGTTTAAGGTTATTTCTAAACTAAATAGGCTCCAGCAAAGTTGAAATCAAAACGGTGAAAGGAGGAAGAGGGACAGAGGGAAGAGCACTGACGCTGCAAGTTGTGCTCTGCTCCGGCGTTGAGTCTAAGCTGAGGAAAGGTATTCAGTAATGCTGAAAAATGAAAGTTCTTTTGGGGCAGTAGAAATATGGCAAATATTGAATTTACATTGTAGCTTACAGCCTTTAAGCTTTGCACATAACAAGATAAATTGTGTAAATTGCTATTGACTCCAATTTTCTTCCTGTGTGAAAACTGCAGGATTGGTTCCTTAACATAAATAAAAGCCTTTCACTCAATGCTGCTTAACATGGGCAAGGGAATAACAGACCCTGATTTGGACCTTTGATTCAAGGGCTGATGGAGTGAGAAGACAGCCAAGACTAATTTTGAAACTGGGTAGGCCTTCCTCAGAACTCTTCAGGATCTTTCCCCCCTTTTTCTTTCTGATTTAAATTCCACTTCACCTGGTGAACACCAAGTAGCACATTGCTCCAGCTGAGCATCGTCTTAAACTTAGCTTTAGAATTCCAGTGAGATGTTGCCTCTGTTTGCCACTTAGCTTTAAACCCCCAAAGGTGGTCCTGTTAGTGAGCCTGGTTTGTGGGGCTGTGACTCCTTTCACATGGCCCCAAGGACTTTAGCGTTTCCTTTCACACCCATGCAGCCACAGCGGGCTGCGGTATTGGACCTTTCTGAAGTACCCCCCTGTAGTGCCCCTTCCTATCGTTCTCTCTTGAACTGGAGGGCAGGACTTTGGTCAAGTAGGGCTCTTGCAGAAGGCAGTGCTGTTCATTTCTACCCTCAGGCCTTGTTCTTCTCAGGAGGCTGTACAGATGCTCAGGTGCTGGGTGGTGACGGAAGGAGATAGATGCAAAGAGAAGGGCTCTTGTAGACACACACAAGCCGTGCTGCTTTCTAGCCTCTGCAGCAGGAATCTGTACCCAGCCACTGCTTCCTGGGGAGCTCTGCTGACACGCTGATCCCAGGCTAGTCATGCCAGCAAAATATATTTCATTAAAGTATCCTTAATAGTTGTAGATTTTTTTCCCCCATGTGCTGCATAAACAACTGTGAGACCAAAACAGGGACGCAAGAAGCAAAGCAGGCAGGTTTACAGCCAGTTGAGGTTTACCTGCTCTGTAAACTGTTTGGTTTCCTTTTCTCTCCCAGCTAGTTCTTATCTTAAGGACACGTTCAGCATCTGATAATGCAGTCCCATGCAGAGGTCCCATCTTTGTCCAAATCATTTTAACATGCGTCTCTATTTTCTGATAAGAAATTGATACACTGATGCTGACTGGCATCTGTCTGAAAATCAAAGAGGCTAAGTCTGCCTGAATTTAAATTGATGAGCACTAATAAAAGCTAATAAAGGAGAGAAACTAACAGTGTCCACTGATAAACAGTACGACCATATTCTAACAATGGTGCTTTTGAGGGAGGGGGGCAAGTAGACAATGTCCTTTCATTGTATTCCTCCCCCACCCCTTAGGTATTTCTAATAGTGTATTCTCAACATCAGCTTGACTGGCAATTACTCGTGTGCACCTTTGTGTGGAGGGAGAACCTGTTTCAAAACAACCCCCAGCTCTGGAAGTATAAGTATCTACTTTAAAGAAACAAAATGATGTATGGCCTACAAGTACTTCTGAGTTTAAACCAGAAAAGTTGTCCTTTCTCCTAAATATGAAATAGTACCAATCTTCTTCCTAGGGTTTTTCCCAAGCCCATGTGAAGACAGCATGGCAATGTAAGCAGTCTGGCTTAGTTTAAGCACAAACTGAATCCACTTGAGTTCCAATCATGAGCACAAACAGGATGAGTAGTGGGAAGAAATCTTTTCTCTCTTATTTTGTTTCCCCCCCTCTCACAGTGAAAGCAGAATCAGGCAATAATCATTGAATTAGTTTTTAATTCCTTAAGAAATCATCTACATCAGCCTGCCTTTGGAAACTTTCAGCATGCAGATGATGTTTTACTCTACATGCCTGGAGCACAGCCCTGTGAGGAGAGGCTGAGGGAGGTGGAGGTGTGCAGCCTGCAGAAGAGGAGGCTCAGGGCAGACCTCATTGCTGTTTACAACTACCTGAAGGGAGGTTGTGGCCATGTGGGGTTGGTCTCTTCTGCCAGGCAACCAGCAACAGAACAAGGGAACACAATCTCAAGCTGTGCAGGGGAAGTCTAGGCTGGATGTTAGGAGGAAGTTGCTGGCAGAGAGAGTGATTGGCATTGGAATGGGCTGCCCAGGGAGGTGTTGGAGTCGCCGTGCCTGGAGGTGTTGAAGCCAAGCCTGGATGGGGCACTTAGTGCCATGGTCTGGTTGGTTGGCCAGGGCTGAGTGATAGGACGGACTGGCTGAGCTTGGAGGTCCCTTCCAACCTGCTTGATTCTATGATTCTATGCTGCATACTGTTGTTTGTGTGCTTATTTACTACTATGTGTTACAAAGTTAACTTCAGAAGACTAGGATTTGTAGAAGTAAATGCTGAATTAACTGTATTACCACCTGCAGTTCTGTCTCAATCCTCCTAAGACATGGCTGAGGTCAATCTGAAGTCTGCTGCTATCACTTCACGGTAGAGAAACTGTTGCAGTAGAGCTGTTGGTACCTGTTTAGTCACTGAATGCATATAAAGGTTTTGTTGGATTTCCTATGATGTAATTTATATAATAAATAAGTCAAAGAATCAGTTATTACTGACATAAGTGATAAGTGGAAGAGAAGAATAGTTCACAGGCAGGTAGGAGCAAGGAGACAGCAGCTGAAGGACAGCATAACTTTAATCTACCCAAGAAACAGACCAAGCAGGATCTGGAAGATTTCCCTTTCCAAGTGCACTTATCCTAAACATATTCAGGCCTATGGAAAGTAGCCCTCAAATCTTTTCACAGCTAACACAGGGCAGCAGACACGAGCACTAGGAATTCCCATCTCACACCTGCCTTTTTGCTGCTTGGAATATGCAGCTATTTCTGTCACTGATTTTTGGTTTTGTCTCTTCTTCCCCTTTGGTTTCTGAACTGTCCCTTGTAGAAACCTAGAGAAGGGAAAAGGTTTTTCTCTGAGTGTCAGGTGGCAATAAATGTGTGTGAGAGAAAGAGACTCTCTGTGTGTGTGTTGTGTATGGAGATGTGCTGGGAACGCTGGTCAGCTTTCAGCATCTCTCTCTACCTGGGCTTTGGAGCCTCAGTTACCACTCCCTGAGCTGTAAAGGGAAAAGAGCAGGGAGCAGAGGTCACACACAATGCTTCTGGTTTTTATATTCAACTTACCAGCTTTTAGAATAAAGCCTGTTGCCTGATACCTGCATTTCCAGTGGCTAACTGGTTGCACAGTTTCCTCCTCCTCTCAAAAGCATTTAGATGGGGCTTGGTAAGTGCAGATAACTGCTCACCAGGACTGCAAAATGATTCTGCATTTTCCCTTTTGCATTTTCTAAGTGCATTGATCACACAGCGTCAAGCAGGGATTTTTGTTTCGCTGTCTCTGTCTTTATACTCCCAGGCCTCTAGGTTTGGGTTTGGTTTTATTTTTGGGTTTTGCCTTTGTTTTTTTTTTTTTTCTCCTTTATTTTCATGTTATGTTGTTTTGGTTTTTTTTTTTTCTTGTTTTCTTTATTTTTGTTTGGGTTTTGTTTTTTTTTTTTTGGTTGTTGTGTTATGTTGTTTTTGTTTTATTTTTGTTTTTGTTTGGTTTTTAGTTTTGCTTTTTTTTTTGTTTGGTTTTTGTTTGTTTATTTTTGTTTGGGGTTTTGGGATTGTTGTTTTTGGTTTTGTTTTTGTTGATTTTTTTGTCTTTTTTTTCTGTTGTTTTTGTTTGGTTTCTGCTTTTTTTTATTTGGTTTGTTTGATTTTGTTTGGTTTTGGTTTATTTTTGTTTTATTTTTTGGTTTATTTTTTTGACAGTTTTTGTTTTGGTTTTGTTTGTTTTTTTGTGTATTTTTTATTTTTTTGTTTTGTTGTTGGAGTTTTTGTTTTTGTTTGGGTTTTGGTTTAGTTCTTGTTTATTTTGTTTGGCTTTTTGTTTGTTTTTTTGTGGTTTTGTTTGATTTCTTTTGGTTTTGTTTGTTGTTTTTTTTTTTTGTGGGGGCGTTTGGTTTTGTTTGGTTTTGTTTTTGGTTTGGGTTTGGTTTGGTTTGTTTTTTTTCTCCTGCAAAAGATATTATTCAGGTTGTCTGTGTTTGGGTTTTATTTTTTGGTGTGCTTTAGAAGAGCAACACATTACAGCAAGGGTGTAAAGTCTTTGCCAGACACAGCAAAGCCAAGTATATTTCCCCCCCCCCCCCCAAAAATAATTAGGAGCACCACCTATTTTCATCATGGCAATGGAAATTGCAGTCTAAACATCATAGATACACTGAATACATATTAAAAAGCTACACTAAATACATATTAAAAAGCCTGATGGAAATACAGATGGAAAACAATAGCAGAGCTATCTTATTCTCAAGTCATCGATTCAGGGATGAGCACATATACTTTGGTTTTCTTCTAGCTTTTAGATGTAGGCTAAATCATAGTTTAGAGCATAGAGTTTGATGGGCTAAAGGGAGAAGATTCTTTTTCTGTAAATGTCCAGCTGGGGTTTGGGAGCCCTGCTGTGGAATGCAAAAGGGGTAAAAAAGAAAAGTAAACCTCAAATCCCTAAATTTCCATGTCCTGGTGATAAAAGAATAGTTCAGGTGTTACGGCAGAGCTTTAAAGAAATAAATAAAATTGAGCTGTCTTTGTAGTTTTTTATGCTAAGTGTGTTTAGGCCCTGTTCTCATCTGTATAAAGCACCGGCTTTTCCTTCTCTGTAAGCCGTTCTCCCATCCTGCATCTCAGTTTAATTCATTTTTTAGCAAAAGAAACACCCAGGTTCAATCTGGAGACCTCCTTCCAACATAATTCAGCTAGACCTTTTCTTCGGAAAGGTTTTCTGGTTTTCATTTTCACTTCATATTCTCAAATAAAAGATCCTTTGTTGTCTACCATTTGATTGGACTTAATGAAAAACACTCCATTTTAACCTAACAGTATTTCCCTTTGAATTTATTATATTTAAGGACACTGTCAAAAATAAAAATAATAAAACCAAAAAAGAATTTAAAAAAATCAAGCATTTAATCTCAGGGTTTTATACTTAAAATTCTATTGCTATCATATGGTCCGATGAGGTGATGTGGAAAAAAAAAACCCTCAAGAGTAGATTGAAGAGGTTTCAAAGAGCCAAGTGCAAAAGTAGCCTGATTTTCATAAGGAAACCCAATCCCCTGGCTAATGTGCAGGCTGGGCATGGTAGCTGGCTCCGAGGAGCGGCGTGCGAGGGGGTGCCAGCGGCTGAGTCGTGCGGTATCGACTCAATGAGGTTCACTGATTTGTATTGAGGCTAATATCTTCTTTAAACAATTCCGTGTAAATTGTGCGTGGAAAGTCATTGGAAGCTATTTCTCAGGACAGCCTCGCTGGCTGGCTACCTGCTGGAGTGAGGAAGATAATCAATAGAAAGAAATAGAGCTGAGCATGAGCCCGGGAAGCTTCAGAGCAGTTAGTGCTGATAAAAGTAGATGATGTCAATATTTGGGAATAACACAACTCTAGGATAACAGACAAAAGAGGAGTGCATATGTTGTAGAGTGTTCAAACAGGGGCAGAATTAATGCATAAGTGGCAGATGTTGCCCCAGGCTGCAAAAGACATTATTTATTCCAGGTATTGTTAAATTCCTGTGAAACGCCACTGCTCAATATCCTGCATTCAAATGACAGCTGGCACCGGGCGAGAGCCAGGCTGCTTCCTGCACCAGAAGGAATCCTCAGCTGGGAAGAAGCTGCTGCACTTTGTTGGTACTGAGCATTTTCCATGCGTCTCCTTGACCTCATAGGAGAGAGCCTCTGTCAGAAACGAGCGCTGCAAAAGCACTGCCCAGCACTGTCCCCGTTAAAGGAATATTTAGAACAGGTATTTTCAGCATGAAAGGCACTCAGGGAATATGGAGAATATTTGCAGTATGAAGGGAATTTAAGGAATGTTTCGAATATGTACAAGACGAAAGGAATTTCAGGAAGATTTGGAGTATTTACTATAGGAAAAGAACTCGTTTAGAATGTTTAGAATAGTTCCTATGTGAGGGGAATTCAAGAAGTATTTGCAATATGAAAGGAATTCAAGGAAGATTTGGAGTATTTACTATAGGAAAAGAACTCGGGGAACGTTTAGAATATTTCCTATGTGAGGGGAATTCATGGAGCATTTGGGATATTTGCAATATGAAAGGAATTCAAGGAAGATTTGGAGTATTTACTATCTGAAAAAAAAACCTTGGGGAATGCTTAGAATATTTCCTATGTGAGGGGAATTCATGGAACATTTACATAACTTACAACATAAAAGGAATTCAAGGACTATTTAGAATATTCACTATATAAAAGGAATTCAAGGAATATTTGATTTACTTACAACATGAAAGGAATTCAAAGAGTATTTACAATATTCACTATGTGAAAGGAATTCAGGGAATATTTAGATTACTTACAACATGAAAGGAATTCAAGGAGCATTCACAATATCCACTATATAAAAGGAATTCAGGGAATATTTAGAATATTCACTATATGAAAGGAATCCAAGAGATATTTAGTTGACTTACAGCATAAGAGGAATTCAAGGAATATTTGGAATATTCACTCTATGAAAGGAATTCAAGGAATATTTAGTTGACTTACAGCATAAGAGGAATTCAAGGAAGATTTAGTTTACTTGCAACATGAGAGGAATTCAAGGAATATTTACCATGCGACAGGAATTCCAGGAATATTTAGAACATTTACTATACGAAAGAAATTTGAGGAATATTTCCACTATAAAAGGGAATCCAAGGAATATTTAGAATATTTGCAATCTGAAAGGAATCCAATGAATGTTTGGAGTATTTACAACATGAAAGAAATTCAGGGAATATTTAGAAGAGGTCTTTACAATACGAGCAGAGTGGCAGAGTTTGGTGGAAATCAATCTTGCAGTTGTAAAGATACAGACACTTTTCAGGCCACCCTCTTCCCCCCCACCTCTTCTCCTTTCTTTTCCTTTTCCTTTTCCTTTTCCTTTTCCTTTTCCTTTTCCTTTTCCTTTTCCTTTTCCTTTTCCTTTTCCTTTTCCTTTTCCTTTTCCTTTTCCTTTTCTCTCTCTCTCCTTCTCCTTTCCTTTTCCTTCTCTGCTTCTCTCCTCTCCCTCTCACCTTCTCTCCTTCTCCTTCTTTCCTTTTCTCCTTCTCTCCTTCTCCTTCTTCTCTTTTCCTTTTCTCCTTCTCACCTTCTCACCTTCTCCTTTNTTTTCTTTTTCTTTTTCTTTTTCTTTTTCTTTTTCTTGAGGTTTTTCTTTTCCTTTTCTTTTTCTTTTTCTTTTTCTTTTTTCTTTTTCTTTTTCTTTTTTCTTTTTCTTTAATTTTTTTGTTTTCTTTTCTTTTTCCTTTTTTTTTTCCTTTTCCTTTTCCTTTTCCTTTTCCTTTTCCTTTTCCCTTTCCTTTTCCTTTTCCTTTTCCTTTTTCCTTTTCCTTTTCCTTTTTCCTTTTCCTTTTCCTTTTGTCTTTTCCTTTCCCTTTTATTTTTCTCTTCATTTTCCTTTTCCATTCTTATGTTCCTTTTTTTTCCTTTCTTTCTCTTTTTTTTTTTTGGTGGGTGTGTGTTTAAAGATAATGGAAACAAAAAATTTCCCGGTGCTCATTGGGGATTATAAGGCAGTGAATGCTTTTAGCCATGGTGCCCTTATTGGTAGTGAAGTATTGGTATATTTTTGCTAATTTAATAGTGGAAATCAGTTTTCCTCTTGCTGTCAGGCGATGGATTTTTGTTCTTCTGCGCTCATCTTTCTGTTGATGTATTATGACATAGTCTGTCAACATGAACAGATATGTGAAAGGGAGATTGGGCGACTGAGACATGCAACCTGAATATGGCTCCTCTTGAATTTTAAGCATATTTCTGTCTTTGGGATACACTTGGTAGAAATGCAGGACTTAGGGTTTGGTTGATTTTGGTGTTTTGGTGTTTTTATTTTTACCCCCCCTCCTTTTTTTTTTTGGTGTGTGTGTGTGCTTTAATTTTATTTTTTCCCCCTAAAGAAAGCTATTATTTGGCTGTAATTTAAGCAAAATCAAAACAGGTGGACTATGACAAGGCCCTAAAAAGCAGAATGAATGAGGTAACTCCAAAACATATGCATGAGAGCTTAAAAAGCTTTCCTGCCTAAGTTAATAGCCCTTTAAAAACAGCGTTTGCAAAGAGCAGAAGTTTTTGTGCGAGAAGAACCAAGCCAGGCTTATCTGATTATTAAATATTGCTATAGGTTCTTTAAAGAAAATAATGAAATAATGCCACGGGCTTTGCATGGTTCTGTTGTCACAGATGTTTTTATTGTTCGCTGTTCGCTATCTGGATTACATCAAGGAGGTGATTACTATGTCAGCTAAAAAGGTCAAGTTCCATACTTTTGATTTCCAAGCGTCATAAAGGAACCTTTCTCCAGTGACACAATCTCTCTACCGGAGATCTCCCCACCTTCGTTTTAAACCCAGCTTCTGCCTGCCAAGAGGCTTCAGCAGAGAGAATGCCAGCTCTTGGTGGGTAATGCACTGCCAGTATCCGTACCTAGGAGAACTCCTCCTCTGCTGAAATACTTCACTTTTCCACCGCAAATTTCATCTTAAAACATCAGAGTTACTCACTGACCACAGCGTTCAAGCGCTACCAATTGTTGTTTTTAGACCAATGTGCCACAGAAGCTTTCTTACAGGCTTGTTTGGGGTTTTTTTTTGTGTCAGGTTGCCGCTCTTTAGCTGTCATCTGTGCCATCATTCCATCCTAAACCCACAGCAACACAGAAGATACTTGCTTAATACCTAACTCTAAAGAAATCTTCCTTTCAAAGGAAGCGTGCATTTTGATTTGGGACGTAGTCAAAAAGTCTTTCAAGATATATACATCAACTAATTTGTTAATCTTGTGCCACTTTCAGCATTTGTCACAGATATAGACCAGGAAATTGGCTCCATCTCATTCCAGCTCTGTGTTGAATTAAAAAACCTCTACTGCAAAAGGAGAGCATGATGTGGGGAAAGAATAAATTTCGTTCTTCCTTTAGCAATGCACATATATTTCCATACATTTCACATCCTGAGGGAGCCTGCCAACGCATTCAATAAATACCAAACTGTAATTCCAGGAAAGGGGAATTTTTATATTACAAATTTCACGTCGGACCTTAGTCTTAAGAGATCTGAAATTAAAACTGTCATTACGGTTTTTGTTCCTTTATATGAGAGGCAGGATACAGGACAGAAAGGAAGGCGCTGAATCGCAGGGGCTATTTCTGAGGGTGTTAGAGGGTTTAGAACAACAGCAGCAGTGACACAATTATGTGTGTTCAACGACAGCGCTTGGAAGTGAAGGAAATATCAGCTCTGTCCAGCCAGCAGGGCTGCCTTGCATATCCTGAAATCCAAATCAGGGACGTGAGCATTTATATGGAACAATTGCCTACCTTCACTTTGTATATTAAGGTCAGCAAAAGGAGCAGTTTTCAGGATAAAGGGCAATAATAAAGAGGTAGCCTTTAAACGTGATTAGTTGGTATCTATTAAAGATGTGTTAAGATGAAATATATACTGCGGGCGGAGGCGATGACTAACCCCTGCTAGGATGACAGACTCGACTGGATGTGTTTTGTGCTGTACCTTTAAAACATTTGTGAATCTGCCTGCATTCTGAGGAGGCAGAGCAGTGGGGCAGATTTATAAGGCTCTGAGTGAAGCAGGGCTGGGGAAGGTGATGGCGGAGTTGTTTAGAAAAACTGAGAACTGAAGGTTCTTGATTTACACTGACATATATCTAGATGAAACTATAGTTTGCAAATTGCCTGGAGGAGCTATCTTTTATTAAGTGCTTGATGGGTACAGAATGTACATATCTATTCTAAAGCAGCCTAGGAATACTGATGCAGTATTTGCAAAGACAATTTCGACCTTCTTAGCTTTTCTTCAAGCTCAAATTCATTTTCCTGGGCCACTCAGCTGCCCCCGCTCCCAGCACCTGTGCTTATTGCAGGAACCCTTCGCTTAGAGAACTTTCATGGCAGCAGTGGGCATTTTGGGGCTGTGCTGCAGGACTGGGAGAGAGCTTAGGCATTTTTTACCCTTTTCAGTGAATCACCAACGCGTTTCGCACTCAGCAGCTGGAAAGGTGAAGGAGCATGGTCACCACTCCCAGCTCCCACACTCAGTGCATTTCCAAAGGCTTTCCACTCGGATACTCTGTTACGCCGCCGCGGCTTGGGTTTATGTTGGAATTAGACAGGGAGCAACAGATCAGACAGGCAGCTCTCTGCAAACACGCTAAGATTTCTTGCCAAGGAAGCCTGCAAGCCTGGCAGTTTCCCCGCACAGGTGAATTTTGCTTGTTTAATTCCAGCTGATCCAAGGTAAATGCCTTGTCTTTGGAGGGGGGGACACGCAGACGCCGGGCTGGCTTTGCGCTATTATTGCTGGCACATTAACTTCCTCTTTCTTTAGGAGCTGTTACTTTTTAATCTGATTTTAAATCATTATTACAGTAGTGAAAATCTGTATCGGTCAGTACAATTCCACTCCCATAAGTCACATTTTATTAATGCAATTAAAATTGGTATTTACTGATGCTTCAGGAACAAAATTACTGATTTAATATCAATTCAACAATGGATGATGCTACACACTCTGGTCCTGTCAGCATATTTTCAAGCCAGGTGCATGCAGGATACAAATAGGAGGCAATATTTTACATAATCATCTCCCAATTAGGTGGGAGATTTTGTCAGGCTCATAGGTATACTTGTATGTGCTTGTAGATGTGGAGACAGGATTCAAATAGCACAGAATCACAGGATGCTTGGGGTTGGAAAGCACGTCCAGAGATTATCCAATCCAACTCCCTTGCCAAAGCAGGACCATCTAGGGCAGGTCACACAGGAATATACCCAGGTAGGTTTTGATAGTCTCCAGAGAAGGAGACTCCACAACCTCTCTGGGCAGCCTGCTCCAGGGCTCCAGCACCCTCATGGTAAACAATGTTTTCCTCAAGTTGAAATGGAATTTTCTGTGCTTGAGTTCACATCCATTGGCTCTCATCCTATCCCTGGGTATCACTGATCAGAGCCTGGCTGCATCCTCCTGACAGCCACCTTCCAGGTATTTGCAGACATTGAGCAGGTCCCCTCTCAGCTTTCTCTTCACCAGACTCAACAGCCCCAGGTCTCTCAGCCTCTCCTTGTCAGTCATTGCTCCAGTCCCTTCAGCACTCCTGTAGCCTCCACTGAACTCTAGCCAGCAGTTCCCTGTTCCTCTTGAATGTGGAAGCCCAGAACTGGATGCAGTATTCTGGCTCTGGTCTAGCTAGAGCTGATTAGATGGAAAGGAGAACCTCCCTCACCTTGCTGGCCACACTCTTCTGAATGCACTTTTAGATTACCAGCCCTTTTGAACCCTTCACTGGCTTTTCATGCTAAATAGCCTCTTACTGTAAGATTTTGGTTTGCAAGAGGACAAACAAAGTTTATGATCCAATAACTGTTTCCGCTTGATTTGTTCAGTGCACAGATAACTTTACCAGAGGCTTTCTGTGTCACCATGTGGTACAAAGAGCGGTGTGGCCATGATAAGCAGAATCAGTGAATTATCAGGGTTGGAGGGGACCTCAAGGATCATCCAGTTCCAAACCCCCTGCCATGGGCAGAGACACCTCACACGAGGTCGGGTTGCCCAGAGCCACATCCAGCCTGGCCTTAAAAGCTTCCAGGGATGAGTCTTCCAGCACCTCCCTGGGCAAACTGTGCCAGTCTCTCACCACCTTCATGGCAAAGAACTTCTTCCTAACCTCAATCTGCCCTCCTCTAGCTTGGATTCATTCCCTCCAGTCCTATAAACAACCTGACAGCGTAAACCTGCACTGAGCCCATTTCAGTCGTACCCAGCCTAGCTTTCTTAAACCATTAATTCATCAGATCAGGACAGGGATGCTTGGATCTTGCTGGATGTTTGGCTGGTGCCTAGCATAATATAATGTGTACCAGAATACAAGGGAATAATTGGCACTTGTTAGTTATAAGCAGCACTTGTTAGCATAGGCTTTCTGGCGTACCAACAAGCAATTAACCTCAGCATCAGTCAATCACCTTTTCCTAGTTAACTCACATTACACTTTGAGGACAGCTGCCATCTTCTTGTGGAAAAATACATGTAATTATGCCCCCAGCTGTCATCTGAGTTTTAGCCCAGTGGAACTTTACTCTGCTCCGAAGAGTTAGAGCTTTCTAAATAGAAAGGTAATCAAGAAAATTATTTTTCTTCCATGACTGCAAATTAAGAGTAGGTGCACTTAATTCCTTGGAACTACAGTTGTGGAGAACCGGTGTGCTGGAGCCAGGATCAATCTTTCCTTGCTGTACCTAAGAGGTGGAAGTGTGGTACCGTATAGAAGTCAATCAAAGTAATGATGTTGCTTAGCAATGTAAATGCAGCAGAGGAGATTGCTGATGCCAAGAAATTTGCACCCACGTATTGCACCTGTCAGGGAAAGGGAGGCTGCATTGCAACTGCACTGCAGTGTGGAATTAATGCCCTAATTAGAGACTTCTTCATCTCTATTAGATATGCCTGATGAGACAGTATGGGAAGGTTATTTAACAGCTCATCCTTGTTACGGGTGGCAGAGGAGCAGGTTTTGTTCTTTTGGATTTTGTTCTTTTTTAGGAGGTTATAAACACTTCCCATGCCTTTTCAATAGGAATGGACGACCAGAGGAGAGTTTGCATGTGTTCTTTGTGGATGCCAGATGGGCTGACAGTGGGTTAATATCACCTAAGAGTGGGTTAATATCATCTAAGAGTGGGTTGATATAATCTAAGAGTGGGTTGATATCATCTAAGAGTGGGTTAATATCACCTAGAAGTGAGTTAATATCACTGGCAGTGAGTTAGTGTAATCAAAGAGTGGATTAACATCATCTAACAGTGGGTTGATATCATCTAAGAGTGAGTTAATATAACCTTAAAGTGGGTTAACATCACCTAAGAGTGGGTTGATATCATCTAAGAGTGGGTTAATATAACCTAAAAGTGGGTTAACATCACCTAAGAGTGGGTTGATATCACCTAAAAGTGGATTAACATCATCTAACAGTGGGTTGATATCATCTAAGGGTGGGTTAACATCACCTAAGAGTGGGTTAATATCACTGACAGTGAGTTGATATAATCTAAGAATGGATTAATATCACCTAAGAGTGGGTTAATATTACTGGCAGTGGGTTGATATAATCTAAGAGTGGGTTAATATCATCTAAGAGTGGGTTAATATCACCTAATGGTGAGTTACTATCACCTAAGAGTGGGCTAATATCACTGACAGTGAGTTGATATACTCTAAGAATGGATTAATATCACCTAAGAGTGGGCTAATATCACTGACAGTGAGTTGGTATAATCTAACAGTGGGTTAATATCATCTAAGAGAGAGTTAATATCACCTGAGAGTGGGTTAATATCATCTAAGAGTGGGCTAACATCACCTCAGAGTGGGTTAATATCATCTAACAGAGGGTTAATATCATCTAAGAGAGGGTTAACATCATCTAAGAGTGAGTTGATATCATCTGAGAGTTTTCACCCATTTGCCCACGAGTAAGAGTGATTTCCACGGAGGGAAGGTGAGGAAGAACTGGGCTCTGATTTAAAGCACATCATTTTATTCCACTAGCAGCAAGCAACTTCCTTCCATAAATGACTTTTTTTCCCTAGTTTTTATGTTATTCTTTTGATACCTCCAGTGAAAGGCAGAGCTGACACCTGTATGAAGAATTATTTTTAGAAAGAGGGACTGGGACACTTTTTCTACCCTGACTATCAAAATGACACATAAATACAATCCCTTCTGTTTTTTTTTTCCTTGAGTTTTGTGACTTGTGCCTTGGTGTGTGACTGCGATGTGCAGGCTTCCGTTGACAGATGGGAGTAAGGTATAGAGAGGAGTAAAGAAAAGTGTGCCTGCTGCAGAGAGGGAGCAACGTGCAGCACAACTTCAAAAACAAGGCAGGAAAAAGTGGATTTGCTCTAAACTTACTTGTGACTGGTCAGTCCAGTTGGAAATAAAGAGGTTAGCGTGGAGTATCTCATAGGATCACAGAATGGTTTGGATTGGAAAGGACCTCAAAGCTCACCCTGTTCCAGCCCCCTGCCGTGGGCAAGGACACCTCCCACCAGCCCAGGTTGCCCAAGACCTCATCCAACCTGCCCTTGAACAACTCCAGGGAAGGGCATCTTCGACCTCCTTGGGCAGTCTGTCCCAGTGTCTCCCCACCCTCTCTGGAAAGAATTTCTTCCTCATGTCCAGTCTCAATCTGCCCTCCTCTAGCTCCAATCCATTGCCCCTCATCCTGTCACCACAAGCCCCAGTAGAAAGTCCCTTGCAAACCGGCAGTGTGTTGTGAGCCTGGCAAAGTTGTTAGCTTTGTTCTTTCAGACTAACTGGAGCTTCTATGCAGATTTAAAGAGAGAGAACAGGAAAAGTCTGCCTTTGTTCGGCTCCACTAACAGTTCTATTGCCTTTTTGCCTAGGGAGCTGGAGAGAAGCCTTGGCCATTTGACTCCTCTTTTCAGCATGTCCATGCAGTGCAACCCATTTTTGCCTCTTGGTTATTAAGACCTGCCATAAAAATCAAATTTAAATGGTGACTCAAGAAACGCATCCCTGTCAGTAAACATGAATTTGTAGCCGTGGTCATCTCTGACAGTTAAGTTACATGGTTGCATAACATGAGCTGGTATTAATTATTCAGGCTAAGTGCTCTGTTCTGATATTTCTGGTGCTTACAGACATGTTTTCATGTTTTCTGTTCCTAGGTCCCTTTTCAGTGCTGAAAAGGGCGATGCTGATTGGGAACCGTGCGGTGAGGAAGCTCCTTCTCAACACGGATTGACTGGAATTTAGCAGGCTGTGTGCTGGGAAGCTTCTCCTGCCTGTACCCACACGAAAGGACTCTGCAAGCCATGTTGGCAGTCTGGGGTTTGGCAGGGTGGGAGAGGCAGCCCCTGCCATTAGGCAAGGTACAGAGAGGGGCTGGTGACCTGCAGCGGGACAAGAGGCCGCGCGTACCAGGATTTGCTCACGGTTATGCTTCTGGCAACTGACATTTCCATTTCACTCAGAGCTTCTACATCTGTGTCACCAGACAAAGCCCCATGAGTGGTAGCAGAGCAAACCCTGGCCTTCATTTTCAAGTTCAAAGAGAAAAGAATTATTTACATGTCTAAATCCCAGAACCTGCTGTCCCGAGGTCACTCTTTGTTACCCACTGCTTGAAACCATGAAGGTTTCTGAAAGCTCTGTGAAGAAACTGGACACAGTTTGGGGCAGGAAAATCTCATTTTCATTTTGTTTATTTTTTTCTTCTTTTCTTTCATTGTTTTTGACTGCAGCACCTGTTTTTTTTCTTGTCCAGAGGAACATGGAAGATGGGACATTTCTGTCACTGCTTACAGTCAGGGGCTGCTTCGAGGGACTGTTGGAGGTTGCAATCTTTGCCCCTCCTTAAGGTTGTTACAAACTGCAGGGGAACATCTTTTAGTGTGTTGGAGCTTTGTGGTTCCCTTGGTCAGGGTGTTGATTCATGCAATGGCTGCTCCTTGGCTGTTTGATTACACTTCCAACTCCATGGTTTAACATTCTTTTGGTTATGAATTTAGGCAAACCTTTACCTCTGTATTTGAGTGTTGCACTGATGATGTTTTTCTGTTTGAGAGATGTTTTCCTGCTCCAGACCTTTGCATTTAGTCGCATTGGTACAATTTCTAGAAGGGTATTGTCACCAGCAGGAGTCTCGATGTGTGAATGTGGATGGTAATGGGGAGCACACCAGTAATGACCTCTTTTTTTGTCCTTTGACAGAGGAAGGACTAAGAAGTCAAGGTTATTCACCAGAAATGCATCAATGCAGCCTGCAGAGGTCTTTATTTTCCAAACTGCAAGAGGATTGAAGAAACAGTAAGGGGAACTGAAAAGTCTCAAGGGATGTCTTAATTTTTTTTAATAAAATAATTAAAAGTGAAAAAAAGAAAGAAAGAAAAAAAATGAATAATGAAGAAAGTCTTCAGTCATGGAATAAAACAGTTGTGTGGCATGGTGCTTAGATTAGACAGAAGAAATTTTTCTGGGGGGCTTTTCTTTGCTCCTGTTGCAGAAGTGTGTTGACAAATCCCATCCTGGGCTGCATCCAAAGCAGTGTGGCCAAGAGAGGGGATCCTGCCCCTCTGCTCTGCTCTGCTCTGCTCTGCTCTGCTCTGCTGAGATCTCACCTGCAGTGCTGTGTCCAGCTATGGGGGCCCCCAACACAAGAAAGACATGGGCCTGATAAGTGGGTCCAGAGTAGGCCATGAAGATGATCAGAGGGCTGGAGAACCTCTGCTATGGGGACAGACTGAGAGAGTTGGGGCTGTTCAGCCTGGAGAAGAGAAGGCTCTGGAGACAACCTATATCAGCCTTCCTGTACCTGAAGGGGGCTACAGGAGAGCTGGGGAGGGACTTCTTTTAAAAGGGCTTGTGATGACAGGATGAAGGCCAACGGTTTGGAACCGGAGCAGGGCAGGGTTAGGTTGGACATCAGGACAAGTCCTGCACAGGGAGGGTGGTGAAATACTGGAAGAGGTTGCCCAGGGCTGTGGTTGAGGCTCCATCCCTGGAGACATTCAAGATGAAATTTGATGCGGCCCTGGGCTGCCTGATCCAGTTGGAGGTGTCTGTCCTGAGTGCAGGGAGGTTGGACAAGATGAGCTTTGAGGGTCCCTCCCGACCCAATGCAATCTGTGACTCTGCGTTTCGCCTGTCTTGGTTGGCCTGTCTGTACGAGAGGGTAGCCATGCCCACTGCTGTCTGCTCTGCTGTAGTCTGTACAGGTTTCAGAAAAGTGTTGCAGAGTGTACTTAAAAATTCCCTGTTTGGCCTCATGCTTTTGAGGTAGAAGAGCCAGGGTACACCTCCTGAAAGAGCAGGTTTCGTAAGGTGGTGATGGCCACTTGAAGACTTTGTGGGGTGTGTTTGGCGGTTCCCCCGTGTGATGGCCTGGTTTTTGATGTTGTGTCTGGAACGTGCAGGCCTCTGGAGAATGGTAGGAGGGAAGGTGACTGTGGATCATGAAACCTCCTTTGTGGAGATCTCATGATCTGCAGAACTATGTCGTCCTTGGGCAAGCACAGTCCACATGGCCAGCATGGGCCATGTTCCCTATTCATAGCATCATAGAATGGTTCACATTGGAAGAGACCTCAAGGATCATCCAGTTCCAACCCCCCACCATAGGCAGGGACACCTCCCACTAGAGCAGGTCACTCAAGGCCTCATCCAACCTGTCCTTGAACACCTCCAGGGAGGAAGCATCCTCAACCTCCCTGTGCAACCTGTGCCAGTGTCTCACCCCCCTCACTCTAAAGAACTTCTTCCCAACATCCAGTTTCAATCTCCCCTCTGCCAGTTCAAACCCATTCCTCCTCCTCCTGTCATTACAAGACCTTGTCAATAGTCCCTCCCCACTCCTGCCCCCTCCTCACTGCCACCTCCCTGCAGGCAGCCGCAGAGAGCAAGGAGCTCCGTCCTCAGCTTTAACAGCCCTCCACAGCCTGCACACCCCCAGCTCCCTCAGCCCCTCCTCACCCCCAGCTGCTCCAGGCCCTTCTCCAGCCCCGCAGCCCCGCTCTGGACAGGCTCCAGCCCCGCAGTGTCCCTCCTGCAGTCAGGGCCCCAGAGCTGAGCACAGCTCCAGCCACATCCACAGCCTCCGTGGGCAATCTGTTTCAGTGTCTCTGACAAGAATTTCTTCCGAGTGTCCAGCCTGAGTCTTCCATCTTCCTGTCACTACAAGCCCTTGAAAAAGTCCTTCCCTAGATTTCTTGTAGGCTCCCTTCAGGTGCTGCAAGGATGCTCTGAGGTCTCCCTGGAGCATTCCCTTCTCTAGGCTGAACAAACCCAACCTCAGCCACCCGAGTACTGCTCCTCTCTCCCTCTCACCCCCAGTAATTCCCAGCTGCACTCACTCAATTACTTGATGAAGACTGACCTGATCAAAGGGGTGCTTGGGTCAGGACTGTGAGCATCCCACTGAGAGAAGCAGGGAAAGAATAAAATGCCATGGCTTTTCCCATGGAACAAGCAGGCTGCTCCCATTAGTATTTCTTGCAAGAACAACCCAAAAAAAGACCTGGATTGCTGTGAATCTCTTGTTGAGGCTTTTGGTGGCAGAACTGTGGCCATATGGCTGCACAGATTTGGTGCTCCATGAAAGGAAATCCGCAGGAGATTTGGGGAACGTGTAACAAACCTACAGAGAAGCAAACTGCAGCAGGCCAGCAGCCTCTCCACAGACTGCACTGGCAGTGCTGGCAGTGCCCGCTCTGACAACAGGCATGGAGCATGCTCAGCACCATGGCTCCTGACCTCTGCTCCATGGTGCCAGCCTCTAGGGCTGCTGAAGACTGAACAGTTGGGTTTGCTGACAGCGCAGTGTTAACCCATCTGTCATAACAGCAGGTGACCTCAGGGCTGTCCTAGGATGTATGACACTGCCAGGAAGGCGAGTGGCTAGCTGTCCCTGCACAGCTGGGCAAGGGCACTGGGGGCACCTGAGCTTTCTTCTCTGCACATCCTAAACTATGCCCTAAGCTGTGCCCTAAGTGTAGCTTTGTGCTCTCATAAGCAGCCTCAAACATGTCCTGGTCTGGAACACAGGTGTCAGATTGCAGGGTTAGAGACACTAAAAACCCAACATCATTTGTGTTTGAACTTAGAATCATGGGGTAGTTTTGTTTGGAAAAGCCCTTCAAGATTACCCAGTCCAAGCATTCTCTAACCTGACCAGGGCTGGGGCTAAACCATATCCCTCAGCACCACATCTCTGCCTCTGTGAAACACCTCCAGGGATGGGAATTCAACCACTTCCCTGGGCAGCCTGTGCCAGTGGCTGAGAATCCTTTCATTCTCATGTCCAACCTGAACCTCCCCTGGTGCAGCTTGAGGAAGTTTCCTCTCATCCTATCAGTCATGATGTCACAGAAGAGATTAAAACCTACTTTGCTTATTACAAACTCCTTCCACACAGACATAGAGAATGAGAAAGTCTGCCCTCAGTCTGCTCCTCCCCAGCCCTGTTCTCCAGACGCTTCGCCAGCTTTGCTGCTCATCTCTGGACTCGGTCCAGCCTCTCGATATCCTTGGAGTGGGGGCCCCAAAAGTGAACTCAGGACTCAAGGTGCTGAACACAGGAGGACAATCACTGCCCTGTGGTCCTGCTGGCCACACTCTGATAAATCTTCCAGCATTGAGTGTAGGAAAGGCAATCAGCCAATCAAATACAGAATCAAAGCGCCTTATCGGAACGTCGGCGTTAGGAATGCAACATTTGCTTGTGAGGTTATCAGTGAGGTGACAACAGTGTCTCTTACCTGCTGCCGTGCCAGTGGTGGGCACCGACTGCCAGCTGCAAGGCAGCTATGTGAAAGCCTGCCACGTGCTTGTCAGGTGCAGCCAAAGGTACTGGTCCCTACCAATAATTCACAGACTGACTTACCTTGGATGTGACCTCAGAGCTCACCTATTCCAATCTCCCTGCCATGGGCAGGGACACCTCTCAACTAGACTTGGTTGCCCGAGGCCTCATCCAGCCTCATCCTCCCTGGTCAGGCAGGAGCCATCCACAGCCTCCCTGGGCAGTCTGTTCCAGAGTCTCACCACCCTCCTACTGAAGAACTTCTTCCTCAACTCTGCCTCAGGTTCAAACCTTTGCCCTTAGCCTGTCACTAGACACGGTCAGCAAAAGTCTCTCTGCAGCCTTCTTGCAGGATCTCTTCAGGTATTGGCAGGCAGCTATAAGGTCCCCCTGGAGCCTTCTCCTCTCCAGGTTGCACACCCCCAGATCCCTCAGCCTGTCTTCACAGCAGAGCTGCTCCACCCTTGGAGCGTCTTTGTGGCCTCCTCTGGCCTCATTCCAGCAGCTCTGTGTCCTTCTCATGCTCGGGCACAGCATAACTGGGGGCAGAATTTGAGCTGAAGCTCAGCAGAGCAGAGCCAAGAGGCAGAATCTCCTCTCTTGTCCTGCTGATACCAAGGCATCGTGTTAGGATTGTTGATACCTTAAATCTTAAGGTAGAGATTTAGCCTTCGGGATTCCCTGTCATTTATTCCATGTGTTTAATTAAATCCAGAGTAGTTTAATTACATAGGGGCATCTTTGGGGCTTATAATGGTGAAAATGGCTCATTTGTAGAGAGTTTGTTCCTGTGGCTCTTTCAGGTTCCTTTAAGTGCAGTACTGATGTAAGTTCAGGAAGCAGAACTTCATTCCATCTGGTGATTCCCTATTTACTTCCATTAATCATACGGTCAGAAAACACAGAATCAAAAAAAGAGAGAGAGAGAGAGAGAAAAAAACCCTACTGAAAACTTGATTGAGCATACTCAAGAGATTAATGTGACTAAATGTGTCCATATGGAGGCTGAACATTTCAACAGGCTGCAAAAATTCATGTGGGAAACAAACAGAGAGCTACAAATGCTGTGATTTCCCCAGGAATCCTCCTTTCCCTCCAGTTTCAGCTGGCTTAGCGATCAGGAGCAGGTGTGCACAAAACTGCTTCTGAAGCTGCTTTCATTCTACTATTGCTCTGAGTTCTGAAGCTGTTGGTTGAGGCTGTTTGCTTTCACTCCACTCTGAATCTCCAGTCTGAGTGAAATGCTCAGGGAGACCTGGTACCTTAACCCAGGGGTCCTAAAATACGCTTCCACTTGGTTGTAGTGGGTCTGGCAGTAAAACAGCTCCAGATTTAAGCAGATGCATGACTCACCTAAGGAAGATGTATGTTAAACTATTTACAAGCTGGGCACCTTCCAGATCATGAGTTCAATCATTCTGCTATCTTTACAATCCACTGAGGTGACCTACAGACCACTATCCTCCAGCAGACAATTACTCAGGAGCCTCTCCTAGACCAACAGCAGGGCCACACTTGGGCATCTTAGAGTGCGAACA
>WAAF01015535.1:0-13289 GCA_013400475.1 Tricholaema leucomelas
GTCTCTTCCAACCTGGTTGATTCTGTAAGTTGAGCCATGGGAGCTTCCATGTGAACCTGAGGAAGAACTTTCTCCCTGTGAGGGTGACAGAGCACAGCAGCAGCTGCCCAGGGCAGTTGTGAAGTGTCTCCTTCTGGAGCTATTCAAGAACCACCTGGATGCATTCCAGAGTGATCTGCTCTGGGTGATCCTGCTCTGGCAGGGGGGCTGGACCAGTTGAGCTTTCAAGGTCCCTTCTGTGACACTGTTTCTGTGATTCCCCACGTAGGAAGATGGGCCAGGACAGAGTGGCTACAGCTTGGGTATGGATCCAATCCAAGCTGACATGGTCCAAAGGGCTGGGCAGCAGTTCTTAGGAGCTACAAACCACTGAGGCGTAATCACCTGTAGGAGAAAGGGCATCTGAGTATCTTGGCACTCCCTTGGTCTTTGCTACCTTTGTTTTCCTGGAAAAGAAGGAGATAAGCTCCCTCTGGAGTCCCCCTGCTCTTTATAGCAGCCTGACCTCGGCAGCTGGAGGAGCTGGGTGTGAATTCTCTCCTATTTATTGAGGCACAAAGGCAGCTTCCTGCTTTTTTTTTTTGGCTAGCACTGTGTGGATGTGCAGAAACCCACTTCTGGGGGCTCTTTGAGCAGAGGTGGCACAGGTAGGAGCCAATGCCAGCCAACACTGCTTGCAAACAGAATTATTAGGTGTGGGTAAGCACAGGACCATGGAACTGTTTCGCTTGGAAGAGAGCTCTAAGATCATTGAGTCCAACTATCACCCTGAGACCACCATGGACATTAAACTGCATCCCCAGGTGCCACATCCAGGCTTTTCTGGAACACCCCCAGGAAAGGAGAGGTCCCCAAAGACTGGAAGCTGCCAATGTGATGCCCATCCACAAGAAGGGCCAGAAGGAGGAACCAGGAAATTCCAGAGCTGTCAGCCTGACCTCAGTGCCAGGCAAGGGCATGGAACAGCTCCTCTTGAGTGCCATCACAAAGCACCTACAGGATGGCCAAGGGATCAGGCCCAGCCAGAAAGGCTTTAGGAAGGGCAGGTCCTGCCTGACCAACCTGATCTCCTTTTATGATCAGGTTCCTGCCTGGTGCATGTGGGGCAGGCTGTGGATGGAGTCTGCCTGGACTGCAGCAAAGCCTTTGACACTGTCTGCCAGAACAAGCTCCTGGCACAGCTGGCAGCTCCTGGCTGGGACAGATTCACTCTGTGCTGGGTCAAGAACTGGCTGGAAGGCTGGGCCCAGAGAGGGGTGGTGAATGGTGCCACATCCAGTTGGCAGCTGGCACCAGTGGTGTGCCCCAGGGATCAGTACTGGGCACAGTCCTGTTCAATATCTTTATTGATGATCTGGAGCAGGGGATTGAGTCCAGCATCAGTAAGTTTGCAGATGACACCAAGCTAGGAGCAGCTGTGGAGCTGTTGGAGGGTAGGAGAGCCCTGCAGAGGGACCTGGCCAGGCTGGATGGGTGGGCAGAGGCCAAGGGGATGAGATTGAACAAGGCCAAGTGCAGGGTTCTACACTTTGGCCACAACAACCCCAAGCAGCACTACAGGCTGGGGACAGAGTGGCTGAGAGCAGCCAGGCAGAGAGGGAGCTGGGGGTGCTGGGAGAGAGGAGCTGAAGATGAGGCAGCAGTGCCCAGGTGGGCAGCAGAGCCAATGGCATCCTGGGCTGGCTCAGGAGCAGTGTGGGCAGCAGGACAAGGGAGGTTCTTCTGCCCCTGTGCTCAGCACTGCTCAGGCCACACCTTGAGTGCTGTGTCCAGTTCTGGGCTCCTCAATTCAAGAGAGATGTTGAGGTGCTGGAAGGTGTCCAGAGAAGGGCAGCAAGGCTGGGGAGGGGCCTGGAGCACAGCCCTGTGAGGAGAGGCTGAGGGAGCTGGGGGTGTGCAGCCTGCAGAAGAGGAGGCTCAGGGCAGAGCTCATTGCTGTCTGCAGCTCCCTGCAGGGAGGCTGTAGCCAGGTGGGGTTGGGCTCTGCTGCCAGGCAGCCAGGGACAGAAGAAGGGGACACAGCCTCAAGCTGTGCCAGGGCAGGTCTAGGCTGGATGTTAGGAGGAAGTTGTTGGCAGAGAGAGTGATTGGCATTGGAATGGGCTGCCCAGGGAGGTGGTGGAGTCGCTGTGCCTGGAGGTGTTGAAGCCAAGCCTGGCTGGGGCACTTAGTGCCATGGTCTGGTTGATTGGGCAGGGCTGGGTGCTAGGTTGTGCTGGATGAGCTTGGAGGTCTCTTCCAGCCTGGTTGATTCTATGATTCTCTGGTGGCTCCAGCAGCACCTTGGGAGGAAAGGGCTTATTTATTTATCTGTTACTAGTGTAGGTGTTTGCCAGGAGGTGTTAGGATGTGGCCCAATTCCCTGCCACACCAATGCCCTGTCCCTCTGGGTCCCACACTGCCTGGGTGGGCAGAAGCACCAATGTTTGGGCTTCTTTTTGTTTGGAGCTTTTACAGTATCTCATTGATCCTTTCTTATTTATTCCACATCATGTTCTCAGGTAGTCCTCTCAGAGGGAAAGTTCTTTGCCATTTCTGATTATAACCCCCAGCCCATGGAAGCTCAGGCTGCACACCAGGAGTGTGGCAGATGGTAGCATGCAGCTGTTTAAAGAGCACTCTGAGTTTCCTAATGGGAATCTGTCTCTGTTCCTCTTTCCTGTGCTCAGTCAGAGCTTGGGGGGTGATTTTTGCTGTTCAATGATTAAAGAGACATTCTTAAAACAAGGAATGAGGGAATGCAGAAGCCCTGAGGCTGAGCTATTTGCAAATCTAGAGTAAGATCTAGGGCAAGTGAAAGCCCAGCTCAGCTCATCTGCTGGAGGGTTCCCTCGGAGGGTCCCTGTGAGGAGACAGAGGATGCTGCTGGGTGACAAGTTGGGAGCACATGGCTGTGTGATCTATGGCAAAGCCTCTCAGAGGCCTCTCTCCTCTTCAGAAGCAGGGAAAATACAAATTAGGGGCAGGATGGAGCAGGTTTTGTGTTCAAGCTTCAGCTCCTCGACTCATTTTAGTCAGCAAGCTTCCTGAATCATAGAATCAACCAGGTTGGAAGAGTCCTCCAAGATAAATGGAGGTAAGTTGCAAGCAGTTGGGCTGCTTCTGCCTCGCTGCTTCTGCCTTGCTGCTTCATATCATCATGGAATATCACAGAATCAACCAGGCTGGGAGAGACCTCCAAGCTCAGCCAGCCCAACCTAGCACCCAGCCCTGCCCAATCAACCAGACCATGGCACTAAGTGCCCTAGCCAGGATTTGTTTCAACACCTCCAGGGATGGTGACTCCACCACCTCCCTGGGCAGCCCATTCCAATGCCAATCACTCTCTCTGACAACAACTTCCTCCTAACATCCAGCCTAGACCTCCCCTAGCACAGCTTGAGGCTGTGTCCCCTTGTTCTGTTGCTGCTTGCCTGGCAGCAGAGCCCAACCCCACCTGGCTACAGCCTCCCTTCAGGTAGTTGCAGACAGCAATGGGGTCACCCCTGAGCCTCCTCTTCTCCATGTGTGTATGGCCAGGCTGGATGAGGCTGCAGAGTGTTCCTGCCCATGGCAGGGGGTTGGAGCTAGATGATCCTTGTGGTCCCTTCCACCTCTGACTGGTTCTAGGATTCTATGATTCTAGGCTAAACAGCTCCAGCTCCAGAATCATAGGTTATGGAATGCATCAGGTCAGAAGTGCCATCTTGTCTAACACCCCACTCCCCAGCCCTCCACCTCACTGCAGTGAGCAGGGACATCTTTAAGCAGATCAGGTTGCCCAGGATCCTGTCAAGTCTGAACATCTCCAGGGATGGAGCCTCTACCATCTCTCTGGGCAACCTCTGTCCATGTTTCACGACCCCCATTCAATGTTGTGGTGGTGTTGAGTGGGACCTGACAGCTGCTGGAGCATCATTCCTGGTGTGCCTGAGATGCTCCTCAGGATTTGAAGAGTGGGTTTTCCACACCAGGGATGGAGAGAACTTAGGCAGTCTCCACAGGATCAGATGAAGCCATCTAGAATGTTATTTCAACAGCAATTTCTGCTCTGACAGCTGCTAAAAGGCTGAGATAAATCAGGCACCAATGACACCTATTTTTCCTCTGTCGACTATAAAGTGGAAGCATTTAGGACTGGGCTCAGAGCTTAAAGTTAGAGATGATGAATTCCACCTTCTCAAACCATCTGTGTCAACCTAGTGTATCATTAACAGCTCAAGCAGGAAAAGAGCAATGCAGATCAATCCTGCTGTTAACAGGAAGCCAGAATGTGGTCAGAACTTGATCCTCAGGTAATAGCTGTCCCCGTGGTGGCAATGGATGACAGCGTGGAAGCCTGCTGACATCCTTTCCAAGCCCTGGGAATATAGCTTGGGATGTACCAGTCCCTGGAATCACAGGGGATCAGTTTAAAGAGTGAATCACCATCAACTTAATTTCATTAGACAGAGAAACAAGCAAAAGTGCTCACAGGCTGCTAAAGCACACAGCTTGTGCAGGGCAGTTTGCAGCTGCCTAAGGACAGAGAGGCACAGAATAGAATCATGATTGCCACACCCAGAGAGTGGCTGTCAGTGGCTCCATGGCCAAGTGCAGGCCAGTGACAAGCAGAGTCCCTCAGGGATCAGTCCTGGCACCAGTCTGGTTCAACATCTCTGTGGGTGCCATGGACAGAGGCATTGAGTGCAGCCTCAGCAAGTTTGCTGCTCACACCAAGCTGTGTGGTGCAGCAGCCAGGCTGGAGGGCAGGGATCCATCCAGAGGGACCTGCACAGGCTGCAGAGGTGGGCACAAGCCAAGCTCAGGAGAGTCAACAAGAGCAAGTGCAAGGTCCTGCAGCTGGGTCAGGGCAATGCCAAGCACCAACCCAGGTTGGGCAGTGAGTGGCTGCTCAATTGAAGAGAGATGTTGAGGTGCTGGAAGATGTCCAGAGAAGGGCAGCAAGGCTGGTGAGGGGCCTGGAGCACAGCCCTGTGAGGAGAGGCTGAGGGATCTGGGGGTGTGCAGCCTGCAGAAGAGGAGGCTCAGGGCAGAGCTCATTGCTGTCTGCAGCTCCCTGCAGGGAGGCTGTAGCCAGGTGGGGTTGGGCTCTGCTGCCAGGCAAGCAGCAACAGAAGAAGGGGACAGAGTCTGAAGTTGTGGCAGAGAGGCCACATCTAGGCTGGATGTCAGGAGGAAGTTGTTGTCAGAGAGAGTGATTGGCATTGGAATGGGCTGCCCAGGGAGGTGGTGGAGTCACCGTCCCTGGAGGTGTTGAAGCCAAGCCTGGCTGGGGCACTTAGTGCCATGGTCTGGTTGAGTGGCCAGGGCTGGGTGCTAGGTTGGGCTGGCTGAGCTTGGAGGTCTCTTCCAACCTGATTGATTCTATGATTCCATGAAAACAAGGGTGGCTTTTGACTCAGCTGCTGGGCAGAGAGGCAGAGAGCTGTGTCCCCACATCATTCCCCTCAGCTACTGGTTGCAGTTCCTGCCCCAGGGTCGATAATGCAGTCTGGGGATGGGTTTGCTCCCTGACAGCACATGGCTTGGAACTACTTCTGCACATTTCTTCTGCCACTGCTGCTCAGCTCTGAAGTGGCTCTTCAGGCATCCCAGTCAGATGTCCGTGTTTTGCCTGCCCTTAAGGACATTAGTGACTACCAAATTGATGTGGTAGCATTCAGCAGAGCACACTGAGTGCATCAGCCGAGAGGGGCGAGAAACAAGCAGGTCTGCTGCTCTCCATCACAGAGCTCCACTGCAGGAGACATTCATCTTCCTCACAGGCTGTTCTCAACACTCTTATCTTCTGCTTGGACTAACTAGCCAGGACCTCCACTTAACAGTCACTCCATGACCATCACAGTTGTGTTCATCAGAAAGAAGTTGAGGTGCATTTCATAGCCAGGTCACAGAATCATAGGATCAGTCAGGGTTGGAAGGGACCACAAGGAGCAGCCAGTTCCAACCCCCCTGCCATGGGGTTGGAAGTTGTTGAGCATGAGAGTGGTGAGAGGCTGGAATGGGTTGCCCAGGGAGGTGGTTGAGGCCCCATGGCTGGAGGTGTTTAAGGCCAGGCTGGCTGAGGCTGTGGGCAACCTGCTCTAGGGTAGGGTGTCCCTGGGCATGGCAGAGGGGTTGGAACTGGCTGCTCCTTGTGGTCCCTTCCAACCCTGCCTGCTTCTGTGATTCTAGGGAAATGGAAGATGGACACAGACTTGGACACAGAGTGTGAGGAGAAGAATCATTGAGCCACGAAAGGATAGGGGTTGGAAGGAAGCTCTGCAGATCACTGAGTCCAAACTGCCTGCTCAAGCTGGAAGAAGCAGAAGGTGCTTTGTGTTCCTGGAATTTAAAGAGGGATGGCAACGATCAGGCAGGGGAGGTGGAGCTGAAGTGAGATGCAGCAGAGCTTTTTGACACAGCTTCACAGAGAGCAGAGTCATGGCAGAGCCCCAGCTGGGGGGCAGTAGCTGGAGCCTCTCAAATCCCATCCAAAGATGGGATACTGCTGCAGTGCAATCCTCCCTCTCTGGTTTCCTGAGCACTTGGGCTGGATAAACGTCAGGCAGGCTCCTCAACAGCTTCCTAGCTGGCTTTTCTGAAGTACCTGCTCTTCCAGCAGAATGGGGGCAAACTCAGGACCAAAAACCTCTGAAGGCTCCAATGAAATTCTGTTAAAAGCTTTAGGGAGCATCTTTAGAACCCCCTGAACAACAGGTAGCAGAGATTTAACTCCTTCCACTTGGAAATCTGTTCCATGTTTTCTGTTCAGTTCCGATCTGGCATTTCATTTCCACCTGAATTCAAAGCTGGATGAGCACATCGTGTTCAGCTCAGCTCCCTGCAAGGCTCCAGGTGATGGAGGGTGTATTTGTAGCCCTGCCTGGAGCTGTGTAACAGAGCAAACCCAATCTGTGATCAGTGTAACAGCAGCCTAGTGAGAGATGATGCTCCCAGTGTAAGAGCTCTCAGGAGCTCAACAGGCCCTGCTGGCTGCCGATGGCAGCAATCCAGCAGCGGCCTCCTAAGTGAAAATCATTACTGCAATCACCACCACAGCCTCGCAGCTCTGGTGCAAACTTTCAAATCTGAGGTTGGAACCAGCCATGGGGCTGCCAGATCCAGGCTGTGAGAGCCAGACCGTGACCCCAAGGTTGTAGGTACTGGGTCTGGTGGAAACCACACACATTGTTAGGGACACAAAAATGACCTGAGGGCTGTCAGGGCAGGCTGTGAGAGTTGTGGTTGTTCAGCCAGGAGAAGAGAAGGCTCCAAGGATACCTTCTGGTAGCCTCGCAGTGCTTACAAGGGATGATCAGAAAGCTGGGGACAGACTTTTTAGCAGAACTTATTATGACAGGGAAAAGGATGATGGTTTTGAACTAAAAAAGGGAGACTCAGTCTAGGTAGAAGAAATAAATGTTTTACCCTGAGAGTGGTGAGACACTGTCCAGGTTGTCCAGAGAGGTGGTAGATCATAGAATCAAGCAGGTTGGAAGGGACCTCCAAGCTCATCCAGCCCAACCTAGCACCCAGCCCTGCCCAATCAACCAGACCATGGCACTAAGTGCCCCAGCCAGGCTTGGCTTCAACACCTCCAGGGACGGTGACTCCACCACCTCCCTGGGCAGCCCATTCCAATGCCAATCCCTCTCTGCCAACAATTTCCTCCTAACATCCAGCCTAGACCTCCCCTGCCACAGCTTGAGACTGTGTCCCCTTGTTCTGTTGCTGCTTGCCTGGCAGCAGAGCCCAACCCCACCTGGCTACAGCCTCCCTTCAGGGAGCTGCAGACAGCAATGAGCTCTGCCCTGAGCCTCCTCTTCTGCAGGCTGCACACCCCCAGCTCCCTCTCTGCCTGGCTGCTCTCAGCCACTCTGTCCCCAGCCTGTAGTGCTGCTTGGGGTTGTTGTGGCCAAAGTGCAGAACCCTGCCCTTGGCCTTGTTCAGTCTCATCCCATTGGCCTCTGCCCACCCATCCAGCCTGGCCAGGTCCTTCTGCAGGGCTCTCCTACCCTCCTCCACAGCTGCTCCTAGCTTGGTGTCATCTGCAAACTTACTGATGCTGGACTCAGTCCCCTGCTCCAGATCCATGAAAATATTGAACAGGACTGTGCCCAGCACCCTGGAAACATGCCAGGTTAGGGTTGGAGTGGAGGGCCTTTAAATGTCTCCTCCAACTCAAATCATTCTAAGCAGCAAAAATTAAGCCAGGAGAAAAGCAAACAAGATCCCAGGACATGGAGCATTGTGTCCAACATCCCCAGTGATTTCCACGAAGCCATTCACTAAACCCAAGAGCTGCCTTTTAAACAGACCTTTGGCATGTTTGTTCAGAGGAGTTACATGACTGCAAACATCCAGCTCCCAGAAAACTCTCATGGAAGTTTACTTTGGATGTTTCCTCCCTCCTGCAGGAGCTAGAAGGACTTTGGATGTTTTGTGGGATTAGTGTGTTGGATATGGAACTTCAGGGTATAGTAGAGTGGTCATGGTGGCTATGTTTGGAGTAAAGGATCTTAAAGGGCTTTCCCAGCCTCAGCAAAGACTGGAAGAGGCACTTGGTGCCATGGTCTGGTTGAGTGGACAGGGCTGGGTGCTAGGTTGGATTGGATGAGCCTGGAGGTCTCTTCCAACCTGCTTGATTCTGTGATTCTGTTTGTGGATGAAAAAAAGCATTTAAATTAACAGGTTTTCAGGTCTTTCCTTACCATCCCTGGTTGACATCACAGAATCAGTCAGGGTGGGAACACAAGGATCAGCCAGTTCCATGCCCAGGGACACCCTACCCTAGAGCAGGCTGCCCACAGCCTCAGCCAGCCTGGCCTTAAACACCTCCAGCCATGGGGCCTCAACCACCTCCCTGGGCAGCCCATTCCAGCCTCTCACCACTCTCCTGCTCAACAACTTCCTCCTCACCTCCAGGCTGACTCTCCCCACCTCCTGCTTTGCTCCATTGCCCCCAGGCCTGGCTCTGCTCAGCAGAGCACAGCAGAGGGGGAGAATCACCTCCCTGGCCCTGCTGGCCACACTTCTGCTGCTGCAGCCCAGGCTCTGCTTGGCTTTCTGGGCTGCAAGTGCACACTGCTGGCTCCTCTTGAGCTTCTCCTCCAGCAGCACCCCCAAGTCCCTCTCCTCAGGGCTGCTCTCCAGCTACTCACTGCCCAGCCTGCAGAGCCAAAGTCTGTTTCACAGAATCACAGAATGCTTTGGGTTGGAGGAGACCTTCAAGATCAACAACGCTCTGCCATGGGCAGGGACATCTCCTACTAGATCTGGTTGCTCAAGGTTCCATCCAACATAGCTCTGAAGACTTTCATGCTTGGAGCTTCCACAGCTTCTCTGGGAAAGCTGCTGCAGTGCCTCACTGCCTTCATGGGCAGGAATTTATTCCTAATGTCTAATCTAAATCCATCTTCTTCCACTTTGAAGCCATCACCCCTTGTGCTGGCACTACAGGCCTTTGTAAAAGTTGCCCCTCCAGCTTCAATTTTCCTCCAGGTTTACTTCAATCATAAAAAGTGCAAAGATGAACACCTTAAAAGAAAGAAACTCTCACATTTTATTTTAAAAGCAAACATGGCCTGAAGCAATACAGAGATTTTCAAGTTCTGGACCTTGCTGAGGCACAGGCTGGGGAAGTATATTTGCACAGTCTAGAGTGGCTCATGTTTGCTCACCTGACCTTCCTAACTCAGCTTCTGTCCCCAGTTTTCACTCCCTGCCACTGTCACAAGCTGCTCTCTACCAGTCACAGCCACAAGTGTTGAAAATGCATCTCAACACCAGCAGCTTTCCCTCACTCCCATGTCAGGGAGTGTCTTTCCCTTACAACTGTTTGCAGCAGGCAGAAGGAGTGGTATAGGAGCCACTCCTTTGGCTCCCTAAAACCAAAGGACAGCTTCAGGATGTAGTTTATCCTCCCCCGAGTTATTAACTTGGATTTAGCATCAATATGCCATGTATGGAGGCACAGAGCTGCACAACACTGTGTGGAGCTGTGCTTCCAGGTACCTGGGCCATAAGGATTGGTTTTGCAGTCAAGCTTTAGATGAATAACTTGCAAGAGGTCTGGAGAGTGGATTCAAGATTTCCCTCAAGAATTCCTAGTTGGAGACTTTCTAACAGACTCTCTGGAGCAAGGCACTCTTCGTGTTAGTGCTCTTTGAGCACAGCAGCAGCTTTCTCCTACAGAGCTGCCTTATGTTTCCAGATGAGGGCCTGAGAAGATAACAGGTGAGTTAGCTTTGCTTGAAGGCAAAAGCTGACAGTCTGACGTTTGTAGACTGATCTAAAGGCTTTGATTTTTTGGGTGGATTTGAGTCCTCTGATTTTTGCTCCTCTTTCTTTTCCGCTTCATCCTCGTCACCTGTGGGACGCTTCCGTTTCTTCTCTTCTCCTAGATCATTGCCTGGTCCTCCTTTGGCTTTCTCAGTCCATGCCTTTGAAGAAAGGATAGAATTAAACAGAATCCCCAGCAAATTAGGCCACAACACTCACCCACCTTTATAGACTTCGTTTCATAGACTTGATTTATTTATTTAGAGTGGCCAGCAGGGCCAGGGAGGTGATTCTCCTCCTCTGCTGCGCTCTGCTGAGACCCCACATGCAGTACTGCATCCAGTTCTGGAGCCCCTGGGACAAGAGGGCTGTGGAGATGCTGGAGTGTGTCCAGAGCAGGGCCAGGAGGATGCTGAGAGGGCTGCAGCAGCTCTGCTGTGAGCACAGACTGAAAGAGTTGGGGCTGTGCAGGCTGGAGAAGAGGAGGCTCCCAGGGGACCTTCTTGTGGCCTTCCAGGGTCTGAAGTGGGCTACAAAAAAGCTGAGGAGGGACTTTTTAGGCTGTCAGGGAGTGACAGGCCTGGGGGGAATGGAGCAAAGCTGGAGGTGGGGAGAGTCAGAGTGAAGGTGAGGAGGAAGTTGTTGAGCATGAGAGTGGTGAGAGGCTGGAATGGGTTGCCCAGGGAGGGGGTTGAGGCCCCATGGCTGGAGGTGTTTAAGGCCAGGCTGGCTGAGGCTGTGGGCAGCCTGCTCTAGGGTAAGGTGTCCCTGGGCATGGCAGGGGGGTTGGAACTGGCTGCTCCTTGTGGTCCGTTCCAACCCTGTCTGATTCTATGATTCTATTTCCCTGATTCTAAGGAGGCACCAAAATAATTCTTCCTGGCAAGCAGTAAGGATCAAGTTATGAGTGAGTGCCTCATTTTCTTTTGTTTCCTAACAACATTTTCCCTGAGAACTACACTTCTTTTCAGCCTCTCTATGAAACAGAAATTCTTGTTTGTCTCTCTGGACAAATATAATACTTAAAAGGCCTTAGAACAAATGTAAACCCCAATGAATTAAGCCAAGCTTTATCACTTTTAACTCCTCGATTTCCTTTCTTTTTGGGATCACAGAATCACAGAATGCCATTTCTTCATTGATGATGGGATGAGATTGAACAAGGCCAAGTGCAGAGTTCTACACTTTGGCCACAACAACCCCAAGCAGTGCTACAGGCTGGGGACAGAGTGGCTGAGAGCAGCCAGGCAGAGAGGGTCCTGGGAGTGCTGGCAGAGAGCAGCTGAAGATGAGGCAGCAGTGCCCAGGTGGGCAGCAGAGCCAATGGCATCCTGGGCTGGCTCAGGAGCAGTGTGGGCAGCAGGACAAGGGAGGTTCTTCTGTCCCTCTGCTCAGAACTGCTCAGGACACAACTTGAGTGCTGTGTCCAGTTCTGGGCTCCTCAGTTCAGGAGAGATGCTGAGGTGCTGGAAGGTGTCCAGAGAAGGGCAGCAAGGCTGGGGAGGGCCCTGGAGCACAGCCCTGTGAGGAGAGGCTGAGGGAGCTGGGGGTGTGCAGCCTGCAGCAGAGGAGGCTCAGGGCAGAGCTCATTGCTGTCTGCAGCTCCCTGAAGGGAGGCTGTAGCCAGGTGGGGTTGGGCTCTGCTGCCAGGCAAGCAGCAGCAGAACAAGGGGGCACAGTCTCAAGCTGTGCCAGGGGAGGTCTAGGCTGGATGTTAGGAGGAAGTTGTTGGCAGAGAGAGTGATTGGCATTGGAATGGGCTGCCCAGGGAGGTGGTGGAGTCTCTGTGCCTGGAGGTGTTGAAGCCAAGCCTGGCTGGGGCACTTAGTGCCATGGTCTGGTTGATTGGGCAGGGCTGGGTGCTAGGTTGGCCTGGCTGAGCTAGGATGTCTCTTCCAGTCTGACTGACTCTGTGATTCCATTTCTCTCACTTTGGAACAGCTATGTTCTGCTTTAAATGACTCTTTTCATAAAGTACATGTCATGTACCATGGATCAGTGCAAAACTGAAGTCTGTGGAGATGGAGAACCATAGAATTTAAAGAAAGTATCCCTAACCAAAAATCACAAAGGGGAAAGAAATTCTCCAAACTCAGAACTAGAGAATGTTTTCTTACCATTCTTTCTTCTGATGACAGCACTCTAAATCGACTCATGCCTTCTTTTATTACTTCTGCTTCATCCAGATCAGGATTATCTGTCAAAATGTTTGCTCTGTTCTCCTCTAGCCACATCTGGAATCCTGTTTTTGGTCTGAAACAAGCACACAAAAATTGTCTAAGAAGGTTAGAGGAAAATCATGTAAAATGGTTTGGATTGGAGGAGACCTTCAGGATCATCATTCCAGCTCCCCTGTCACAGACTGTGACAGCTCCTGCTACAGCAGTTCCTCAAGGGCTCATCCAAACTGGCTTTGAACACTTCCAGGCTTGGAGCTTTCACTACTTTTCTGGGCAACCTGTTTCAGTGCCTCACCACCTTTATGGGGAAGAACTTCCTCCTAAAGTCTAACCTCAGTTGAGCTCCCCTCATTTTGAAGCCGTTACCTCTCATCCTGGTCAGGCCACACCATGAGTACTGTGTCCAGTTCTGGGCTCCTGAATTCAAGAGATTTGGAGGTGCTGGAAGGTGTCCAGAGAGGGGCAGCAAGGCTGGGGAAGGGCCTGGAGCACAGCCCTGTGAGGAGAGGCTGAGGGAGCTGGGGGTGTGCAGCCTGCAGAAGAGGAGGCTCAGGGCAGAGCTCATTGCTGTCTGCAGCTCCCTGAAGGGAGGCTGTAGCCAGGTGGGGTTGGGCTCTGCTGCCAGGCAGCCAGGGACAGAAGAAGGGGACACAGTCTCACGTTGTGCCAGGGGAGGTCTAGGCTGGATGTTAGGAGGAAGTTGTTGGCAGAGAGAGTGATTGGCATTGGAATGGGCTGCCCAGGGAGGTGCTGGAGTTGCCGTGCTGGAGGTGTTGAAGCCAAGCCTGGCTGGGGCACTTAGCGCCATGGTCTGGTTGGTTGTCTAGGGCTGGGTGCTAGGTTGGGCTGGATGAGCTTGGAGGT